>CM038215.1:5083878-5251976 GCA_021442155.1 Cymbidium sinense | reverse complement strand
AAACCAAAACCTAGAAAAAAGTAAAATAAAATAATAAAACTAAACTAAAATTAAATTAATAAAACCCTAAGCTAAACCTAAAACTAAAACCTAAATATAATAAAAACAAAACCTAAAATGAAATAAAAATAAACCTAAAATAAAATAAAATAATAACCTAAACCCTAAACTAAAGAAAAAAACCTAAACTGAAAATAAAATATAATAAACCTAAACCTAAACTAAAATAAATTAAACTAAAATAAATAAAACTTAAACCTAAAGATAAAATAAACTAAACCTAAACATAAATCTAAATCCTAAATAAAATAAAATAAACAAAAATTAAACCTAAATCTAAACTAAAAAAACCTAAAAAAATGCTAAAATAAAAACCTAAAACTTAAACCCAAAAAAAATAAAAAAATAAAAACATAAACCCAAACCTAAAAATAAAAAATAAAACCTAAACCTAAAAAAAAAAACCTATACAAATAATAATCCTAAAGCTAAACTTAAACCTTAAAATTAAACAAAAATAAAAAACCCTAAAGCCTAAACTTCAAACCCTAAAAAACCTTATACACTAAACCCTAAACCCTAAACCATCCCGAAACCCTAAACCCTAAACAATAAACCCTAACTCCTAATCCCTAAACCCTAAACCCTAAACCCTAAACATAACACTAAACCCTAAAGAATAAACCCTAAAAACTAAACTCTAAAACCCTAAACCATAAACTAGCCCTAAACCCTGAACCCTAAACCTTAAACCCTCAAAACTTGAAACTAACCCTAAAGCATAAACCCTAAACCCTTAAAACTTTAAACTAACCTAAACCCTTTACCCTAAATGCTAAACCCTTAACCCTAAACCCTAATATTAATCCCTAAACCCTAATCCTAAACCTTAAACCCTTAAAACCCTAAACCCTAAAGCCTAAACACTAAACCCTAAACCCTAAAGTGTAAACCAGTAAATCATAAAGTCCTAAACCCTAAAACCCTAAACTTTAAACCCTAACCTTTAAACCCTAACCCTAAACCCTAAACCCTAGAAATGTAACCCTAAAACCCTAAACACTAAACCATAAACCCTAAACCATAAACTTAAACCCTAACCCTAAACCTCAATCCCTAAACCTAAACCTAAAGTAACTAAATAAATTAAAAATAAACTAAACCCTAAATCCTAATAAATATAAACACTTAGAATTGGAAGAACCTTGATGGTAGGAACATCATTGTCAACCATGCTCAGTCTAGATTTGGCAATTATCGTGGTGGCGGTGGGGGATCTTGAGGTGGTGGTGGATATGGAGGTGGTGGTTGGAGCAAAGTGGTGGTGGAGGAGAGGAGCCATGGAGGTTACAACAGTGGGGATGGAGGGAGAGATCAAGGATATGATGGTGGATCACTCTACCGAGACCGGGTTGTTCTGATGGGAGAAACTAAGAACGACTATCTACTTATGGAATAGTAGAGGCAGTTCTAGTTATCTAGGGTTTTTGATTCGCTCTATGCGTGCTTATGTTTTATCTATGTTCATGCTTGTGTCTTAGAAAACTTGGTCTGCATTTGGTTGATGAAAAAAAAGAAGAAATGATGAATCATAATTTGTTCTCGTTAAAAAACCAAAAATCCTAAACCCCAAACTAAAGCTTGAAGTGTACCTAAAACTTAAACCCTAAACCCTAAACCCTAAAACTTAAACCTTAAAGTCCTAAACCTGAAACCTTATATCATAAAACCTAAACCCTAAACCATAGACCCTAAATTCTAAACCCTAAACCATAAGCCCTAAACTCTAAATCCTTAACTAACCCTAAACCCTAAAATGCTAAAAACCTAAACATAAACTAAATAAAACCTCAAAATAAAATAAATAAATGAACCTAAACCAAATAAAAAATTAAAAATTAAAATAAAATGAAAACCTAAGCCTAAACCTAGAAAAAAGTAAAATAAAAAATAAAGATAAAACTAAAATCAAATTAATAAAACCCTAAGCTAAACTTAAAACTAAAAAACCTAAATACAATAAAAATAAATCCTAAAATGGAAAAAAATAAACCTAAATAAAATAAAATAAAAACCTAAACCTAAAAAATAAACCTAAATCCTAAACTAAAGAAAAAACTTAAACCTAAAATAAAATAAAATAAAATAAAATAAAATAAACCTAAACCTAAACTAAAATAAACTAAACTAAAATAAATAAAACTTAAACCTAAACCTAAAATAAACTAATCCTAAACCTAAATGTAAACCCTAAATAAAATAAAATAAACTAAAATATACCTAAATAAATAAAAAATATAACCTAAAAACAATGCTAAAATAAAAACCTAAAACCTAAACCCAAAAAAACTAAAATAAAAATTTAAACCTAAACCTAAAAATAAAAGATAAATCCTAAACCTAAAAAAAATTAAACAAAAATAAACCTAAAGCTAAACTTAAACCTTAAATTTAAACTAAAATAAAAAACCTAAACTAAAATAAATAAACCTAAAATTAATAAACTAAACTAAATAAAATAAAATAAACCTAAAGAAAAATAAAAAAATTAAATAAACCTAAACCTACTAGTTCTCTTAATTTAAAAAAATAAAAAAATTTTAAAAAACAAAAAATTTGAAAAATAAAAAATTTTAAATAAACCTAACGCTAAACCTTGAATCCTGAACCTATAACCCTAAATCCTAAACCCTAAATCTTAAAACCCTAAACCCTAAACCTTAAACCCTAAAACCTAAAATCTTAAACCCTAAACTCTAAACACTAAACCCTAAAACATACAACCCTAAACTGTAAACCCTAAACGATAAACCCTAAAACTAAAATCCTAAACCCTATAAACCTAAAAACTTAAAAAAAACTAAACATAAACTAAATAAAATCTAAAAATAAAATAAATGAAAAAACCCAAACCTAAATATAAATAAAATAAACTAAAATAAATAAAATCCTAAATTAAAACTTAAACATAAACCTAAACCTAAACTTAAATGTAAAAATAAATTAAAATAAATAAAACCTAAACTAAACTAAAAAATAAAACAAACCTAAAAATTGAAAACTTAAATAAAATAAAACTAAATGAAAATTAAAAATAAAATAAAACTAAATAAAATAAAATAAAACTAAATAAAGACCTACACCTAAAAGTAAATCAAAAAATAAAACCAAAAAAATAATTAAATAATAAAACCTAAACCCTAAACTAAGAAGGCCTAAACCTAAACTAAACAAAATAAAATAAACCTAAACCTAAACCTAAACTAAAATAAACTAAACTAATATAAAAAAAAACCAAAACCTAATATAAACTAAACCTAAACCCTAAACTAAATAAAATAAAATGAACTAAAAATAAACCTAAACCTAAACTAAAAAATAAAACCTAAAAATAAACCTCAAATAAAAACCTTAAACCTAAACCTAAAAAAATAAAATAAAAACTTAAACCTAAACCAAAAAATAAAAAATAAAAATAAACTTAAAAAATAAAATATAAAAAAAACTAAACTAAAAAATAAACATAAACCTAAAAAATAAATTTAAATAAATAAACCTAAAATCAATAAAGTAAACTAAATAAAAATAAAAAATAAACCTAAATAAAAATAAAAAATAAAATACACTAATATAAATAAATATAAAATAAACTAAATAAACTAAATAAGCCTAACCTACCAATTTACTTAATTTTAAAAAAAAACCCCTATACCCTATACCCTAAACCCTAAACCCTAAACCTTATATCCTAAACCCCAAACCTTAAACCCTAAACCTACAACCCCAAACCTATAACCCTAAACCTTAAACCCAAAACCCTAAAAACCCCTCAACCATAAACCCTAGAGTGCCCTAGCCACCGTCCCTCTTCGGTGATCTCTCTGCCTTTATCGGTGATCGTTCGATTACATTTCTCTCGTGTTAGGGGTTTCTCTTCTTCTCCTTTCTCTCTTGCTTCTTCTGTCGCTTCTAACTTTTTCGTCGCCCCTCCTCGGCAATTTCTCTCGCTCTATTTTTATTGCCTCATATAGAAACAGAGTGCTAGTGCTTGCGCTGGTATGCCATACTTTTAACTATGGATTCAACTGTGGCTCCCCATGGGGGAATCCAGCCCTATCTCATCTGGCTATGGCAGATAAGGATTCGATAGGAAAAAATGGTACTAATCCTATCATAGCTTCTAAATCATTTAGGGATGTGTGAATAACATCGATGAGTGTTTTGATTTCATTCCTACTACATTTCGGGGTGTACCCGCTGTTATGTGTTCTGATGTTGTGTTGGAAAAATTGGCTAAGCCTTATGAGTTTGCTTTGGTTAGTAAATTTTCTCTTCGCCTCCCGCTAATAGAGAATATTTGAAGTTTTTTTCATTCGTTGAAATTGACAGGTGTTCTTTCGGTGGGTTTAATTGATTCTTGACATGTTTTGATTCAATTGGCTAACGATTTGGATTACTCTCATGTTTTTGCAAGACATTCTTATTATGTGTTCAACCGCTAGATTTGTTTATTAAAATGGACAACCTTTTAACATTAAAGAGTAATCTCCTATTGTTCAAGTTTGGTTGTTTATCCCTAACCTTCGTGTGCATTTCTTTAACCATGAATTCCTATATGCGTGGCCAGCCTGTTCAGTCGACCTCTCCAATTGGGTCAAGCTACTGCTTATAGCTCTAGACCTTTTATTCCTGTGTTCTTGTGGAAGTGGATATTACTAAAAAATATCCTAAGGAAATTTGGATAGGATCAGAAAAATATGGATATTTACAGAAACTAGAATTTAAAATTTTCCTATATTTTGTTCTCCGCAAAATTGGGACATTTTTATGAATGTGTTTTGTAGCTCATCCACATTTAAAAAAAATTCTTTGGTCTCCAAATCTACTCTTAGTACTAATGGAATTTTGAATGAAACATCAAAGGAGATGGCCACCCAAATAATTGATAAAATGACCCCAAACTCTTAGGCATGAAACGATTAGAAGTCGAAAATGGTCAAAATCAATCATTGGCACAAATCTAATGAAGGATCAATTTCCTCATGGTGGATCCAAGTCTAAAATCCAAAATAGATTAATGTTTCCAATGATTTAGGATCTCCTCTTATTGTTTGTTCTCTTAATAATGCTAATTGCTATGTCATCTCCAATAGCCCAAGATCAGTTGAATGATAAGGTTGGTTTGGAGGAGGTGCAGTATTTAGAGATAACTTCCACCCTGAATCTAGGGGTTTGTGTTCTGCCTCATTTTAACCCATCATCCAATTCTTCTGCTAATGTGGACCAAAATCTAGAACCTAAGATGCATCAGGAGATGAACAATTAGTTGGAAGAAGGAGAACTGATAGTTAATCTTCAGGCATCTACAGGTAATAAATAATTAATTGGAATTTCCTTATCGGATGGTGAGGCTGTTGGTTTGGAAATTGATTTTTGTACAAATAGGAAAAACAAAGCACATAAATTTAAATCTCCAATCTATGCCAGAATTACTAGATCTGGCTCTTCTCATCCTATGTAATGGCCTCTTTCTTGATTTGGAATGCGAAGGGATAGGCTCCCTCTCTGTTCGTAATAGACTTAGCAATTTAGTTCGCATCCATAACATTTCTTTTCTAGCAATTTTGGAACCATTTATCCTTCCTTCTAACATCCAATCTATTGCTAGAATGATTGGCTTTAGTAGTTTTTTGCGAACTCAAGTAATTTTGGAAAAATCATTTTGCATTCCATATTATTCAGGACCTTCACCAGGTCGTGAATACTAAAATCTCCTTTGGCAATTAGTCCTGCTTTGGATCTTTTGTCTATGCTTCATGCAAATGGTAGAAGGAACCTGGGATGATCCGATTAATTTCAACCTCGATTAATGCTCTCTGGTTTGTGGATGGGGATTTTAATATTATTATTTCCTCGGAAGAACGAAGGGGTGGAAATCCTCCTAACCCTTTATCTATGGAGGAATTTAATAATATGGCTCTTGATTGTCACTTGACTAATCTGGGCTTCAGTGGCTACCAATTCAGCAGAACAACCACAGAATGTGTCAAAGACTTGATAGGATCCTATTTAATGATCTATGGATAAACTCCTTTCCGAATACATCGGTTGAACATCTTAGTAGAACCCTATCCCATCACTCTCCTTTGCTTATTTCTATTAAGGTTAATACAGAGTCCCCATCCCTTTCATTTTCAAAATATGTGGTTGCTGGATACCAGATTTGCGAAGGTGGTGGCTACTAATTGGGGAGATCCTCTTTATCCTGATGATACTATTTCGGGGATGAAGAGACTTTGGCTGAAATTTAAAAGGCTTAAACAGTTGCTCAAATGGTGGAACAAAAATAACTTCAAAAACATTTTCACTAACTTAAGAGAATTAGAACAAGAGGTCATATTGTTAGAGGAAGAGGTTATCCTGGATAATTGTAAAATTATTTTATTAAACCAAGCCAAAGATAAATTAACCAACTATCAAGATATGGAGGAAACTTACTAGAGCCAAAGGCTTTTGCTAAAAAACAATCAGAGGGAGATAGGAACACTAAATATTTTCATGCATTATTCAATAAGATAAAGGCCTTAAATCACATTAAGAAAATTAAAAATTCTGATAATAGTCAGATTTCTGATGAAAATAAACTTACTGATTCGGGTGTTTCTTACTTCAATAACATGCTTAATAATCATGTGATGTTTGAGGAATTGGCAAGTCCTGAGGTTATCCCTAAAATCATCACCGAAGATGACAACACAATGATTACATCCTTACCCTCCCGGTAAACTACATCGACCCTTGAGTATGAATTCGATTCGTGGTCCGGAGGGATTCACTCCACTCTTTTTTCAAAAATGTTGGAATATTATCAAAGATGATGTGGTTAAAGCAATTCTTGATTTTTTTTTAGAGTGACCACCCTCCCCAAATTCTTCTCTAGTACTTCCATTGTACTAATTCCTAAAATCGAAAACCCTGAACATTGGAATCAATTTAGGCCCATAAGTCTTTGTACTTTTTTCAATAAGCTCATTTCGAAGATCTTAGCCAAAAGATTAGGTATGCTACTTCCCAAAATCATTTCTCCTAATCAAGTTGGCTTTGTTAAAGGTTGTTCTATTTTTGATAATGTATTATTTGCTCAAGAAATTGTCCACGATCTAAACACTAAAGTTCGAGGTGGGAACCTTGTCCTTAAGTTAGACATATCTAAAGCATATGATAACATTAGTTGGTCATTCATCTACAAAATTTTATCTTTATTCAGCTTCTCCGATTCATTCATTAATTTAGTAAAAATGATATTGAAAATTCTAGGTTTTCTTTACTTATTAACTAAAGATGCACGGCTTCTTTTCTTCATTGCATGGTATCAGGCAAGGGGACCCCCTTTGTAAACCTAAAAAGAAGAATAAAATTAAAGCCTAAACCTAAACCTAAAAAGAAAAATAAAACTTAAACCTAAAAACTACAATAAAAATAAAAATAAACTAAAAAATAAACCTAAACCTAAACCTAAACCTAAACTTAAAAATAAAGTAAATAAAATATCTAAACTAAAATAAATAAACCTAAAAATGAATAAAATAAACTAAATAAAAATAAAATTGAACCTAAATAAAATTTTTTAAAAAAATAAACTAAATAATATAAATAAACCTAAACCCTAAAACTAACCCTAAATCTTAAATCCTAAACCAACAACCGTGAACCCTAAACCCTAAACCCTAAAAAATCCTAAATCGTAAACCTTAAACCCTAAACAAATAAAAACCTAATCATAAACTAAACAAAAACCTAAAAATAAATAAAAAATTTAAACTTAAATAAATAAAAATAAAAACCTAAACTAAAACTTAAACCTAAACCTAAACCGAAACCTAAATTAAAATAAAATAAAAAATAAAAAATAAACTAAAATAAAATAAATAAAACCCTAAACAAAACAAAAATAAAATAAAATAAACCTAAATTTAAAAAACCTAAATAAAAAAACTAAATGTAAAATAAAATAAAATAAACTAAATAAAACCTAAACCTAAAAAACCTAAAATTAATAAAATAAACAAACCTAAACTAAACTAAAAAAACCTAAACCTAAAATAAACAAAATGAAATAAACTTAAATCTAAACTAAAATAAAATAAAAAACTAAACCTAAATCTAAAATAAACTAAACCTAAACCCTAAACTAAATCAAATAAAATAAACTAAAAATAAAACTAAACCTAAACTAAAAAATTAAACCTAAAAAAAGCCTAAAATAAAAACATAGAACCTAAATCTAAAAATATAAAATAAAAACCTAAACCTAAACCTAAAAATAAAAAACAAAACCTAAACCGAAAAAATAAAATAAAATAAAATAAAAATAAAACTAAACTAAAAATTAAACATAAACCTAAAGCTAAAGCTAAGAAATAAATAAAAATAAATAAACCTAAAATAAATAAACCAAACTAAATAAAAATAAAAAATAAACCTACACAAACATAAAAAAATAAAATAAATGAAATTAAATAAAAAATATACTAAATAAACTAAATAAACCTAAACCTATCGGTTTACTTCATTTTTTTATAAAAAGCCTAAACCCTAAACCCAAAACACTAAATCCTAAATCCTAAACACTAATGCCTAAATCCTAAACCTAAAAAATAAACAAAAATAAATAAACCTAAAATAAATAAACTTAACTAAATAAAAATAAAAAATTAACCTAAATAAAAAAATTAAAATAAATAATAAAAAAACCCCTAAAGTCTAAACCCTAAACTCTAAAGCCTAAATCCTAAACCTAAAAAAAACTAAATATAAAAAAACCTAAAATAAATAAACCAAACTAAATAAAAATAAAAAAAATAAACCTAAATAAAAATAAAAAAATAAACAAAACTAAACAAATAATTAATTAAATAAACCTAAACCTACCAGTTTATTTCATTTTCTTTTAAAAACCCTTAACCCTAAACCCTAAAACTAACCCTTAAACCTTAAACCATAAACCCTAAATCCTAAACCATAAACCCTAAACCCTAAGCCCTAAACCCTAAACACTAAAGCCTAAAATCCTAAAAACCTAAACATAAACTAAATAAAACCTAAAAATAAAATAAATAAAAAAACTTAAACTTAAATAAAATAAAAAATAAAATAAAATTAAAACTAAACTAAAACCTAAACCTAAACATAAACCTAAACCTAAACCTAAAAATAAAATAAAATAAAATAAAAAATAAATATTAAATTAAAATAAAATAAATAAAAGCCTAAGCTAAACAAAAAATAAAATAAAACTAAAATTAAAAAACCTAAATAAAATAAAAACTAAACGTAAAATAAAATTGAAATAAACCTAAATAAAATAAAATAAAAACTAAATTAAAACCTAAACCTAAGAAATAAACCTAAAAATAAATAAAAAATAAAACCTAAACCCTAAACTAAAAGAAAACCTAAACCTATACTAAAATAAACTAAACAAAAATAAATAAACCCTAAACCTAAACCTAAAATAAACTTAAGCTAAACCCTAAACTAAATAAATTAAATAAACAAAAAATAAACCTAAACCTAAAGTAAAAAATAAAACTTAAAAAAACCCAAAATTAAAACCTAAATCCTAAACCTAAAAAATAAAATAAAAACATAAACCTAAACCTAAAAATAAAAAATAAAACCTAAACCTATAAAATAAAATAAAAATAAAATTAAACTAAAAAATAAACATAAAGCTAAACCTAAACCTAAAAAATAGACTAAAATAAAAAACCTAAACTAAAAGAAATAAACCTAAAATAAATAAACCTTAAACCCTAAACCGTAAATCATAAACCCTAAACCCTAAACCCTAAACCCTAAACCCAAAACACAAAACCTTAAACCCTAAAAAGCCTAAAAACCTAAACCTAAACTAAATAAAACCTAAAAATAAAACAAATAAAAAACCTAAACATAAATAAAATAAATAAAATAAAATAAAATAATAACTTAACTTAAAACCTAAACCTAAACTTAAACCACAACCTAAACCTAAACCTAAAACTAAAATAAAATATATAAAAATCTAAACTAAACTAAAAAAATAAACCTAAAAATAAAAAATGAAAATAAAATTAAAATTAAAGGTAAAATAAAAATAAAATAAAATAAAACTAAATAAAAACCTATATCTAAAAATTAAACCTAAAAAAAATCATAAACTCTAAACGAAAAAAAACCTAAACCTAAAATAAACAAAATAAAATAAACCTAAACCTAAACTAAAATAAATAATACCTAAACATAAACCTAAAATAAACTAAACTTACACCCTAAACAAAATAAATAAAAATAAACTAAAAATAAACCTAAACCTAAACTAAAAAAGAAAACCTAAAAATAAAAAATAAAACCTAAACCTATAAAATAAAATAAAAGTAAAACTCAACTAAAAAAATAAACCTAAACATAAAAAATAAATAAAAGAAAAAAAGCAACACTAAAATAAATAAACCTAAAATAAATAAACTAAACTAAATAAAAAAAAATAAACCCAAATAAAATTAAAAAATAATAAAACTAAAATAAATTAAAAATAAACAAAATAAACCTAACCCTACAAGTTTACTTACTTTTTTTAAGAAAAACCCTAAACCCTAAACCCTAAAACTAACCCTAAACCCTTAACCTACAACCTTAAACCGTATACCCTAAACAGTAACACCTAAAAAACTCTTAACCCTTATCCCCAAGGTAACATTAAACCCTAAACCCAAAAAACCCTAAACCCTAAAGCCTAAACGCTAAACCGTAAATCATAAAGGCTAAACCCTAACCCCTAACCCTAAAACATAAACCTTAAAACCCTAAACCCTAAAACCCTAAACCCTAAACCCTAAACCCTAAACACAAAACCCTAAACCCTAAACCCAAAAAACCTTAAAACCTAAACCTAACCTAAATAAAACCTAAAAATAAAATTAATAAAAAAACCTAAACCTAAATAAAATAAAATAAAATAAAATAAAAAAATAAACAAAAACCTTAACCTAAAAATAAAATAAAAAATAATAATAAAAATAAACTAAAATATAATAATTAATAACCTAAACGAAATTACAAAAATAAAATAAACCTAATAATAAAAACCTAAATAAAATAAGAACTAAAAGTAAAATAAAAATAAAATAATCCTAAAATAAAATAAAATATGAACTAGAAAAACCTAAACTTAGAAATAAACATAAAAATAAATAAATAATAAAACCTAAACCCTATATTAAAAAAAACCTAAACCTAAAATAAAAATAAAATAAACCTAAACCTAAACTAAAATAAACTAAACCAAAATAAATAAAACCCAATCCTAAATCTAAAATAAACTAAACCTAAAGTAAATAAAAAATAAACTAAAAATAAACCTAAACCTAAACTAAACAATAAAACCTAAAATGAAAACCTAAAACCTAAACCTAAAAAAATAAAATAAAAACCTAAATCTAAAACTAAAAATAAAAAATAAAATCTAAACCTTAAAAATAAAATAAAAATAAAACTCAACTAAAAAATAAACCTAAACCTAAAATTCTAAACAAAAATAAATAAGCCTAAAATAAAGACACTAAATTATATAAAAATAAAAGATATACATAAATAAAAATTAAAAATAAAATAACTTTAAATAAACAAAAAATAAAATAAATAAACCTAAACCTACTAGTTTACTTTATCTAAAAAAACCCTAAACCTTAAAAATAAACTAAAAATAACTTAAACCTAATTTAAAAAATAAACCTAAGCTAAACCCAACCCAAACCTAAAACCTAAACCTAAACCCTAAAAAAAGTGTCTCTAAACCATAAACTTAAAACCCTAAACCCTAAAGTCTTGAACCCCAAACCCAAAACCCAAAACCCTAAACCCAGAACCCAAAACCCTAAACCCTAAGCCCTAAACCCTAAAAACTTTAAACCCTAAAGCCTAAACACTAAACCCTAAACACTAAACTCTAAACTCTAAACTTAGAACACTAAACCTTAAAATCCTAAACCCCAAATCCAAAATCGTAAACCCAAAACCCTAATCCCTAAAAACCCTAAATCTTAAAGCCTAAACTTTTAACCCTAAACCCTAAACCCTAAACCCTAAACCTTAACCCTAAAACCTAAACCCTAAAACACTAAACCCTAAAAACTCAAAAAGCTAAAGCTAAAAGATAAAATAAAAATAAAACTCAATTAAAAACTAAACCTAAACCTAAACTTGAACCTAAAATATAAATTAAAATACAAACCCTAACAAAAAATAAATAAACCTAAAATAAATAAACTAAACTAAAAAAAATAAAAAATATACCTGAATAAAAATAAAAAATTAAAAAACTAAAATAAATAAAAAATAAACTAAGTAAACTAAATAAACTTAAACCTACCGATTTACTTAATTTTTTTTAAAAAATCCATAAACCTTAAATCCTAAAACCTAAACAATAAACCATAATCCCTAAAACTACACCTAAAACTACCACACTAAACTTACAATCATAAAACCAAAACCCTAAATCCTAAACCCTAAAAAACCCTAAATTATAAACTCTAAACCATAAACACTAAACCCTAAACCCTAAACCTAAACCTAAAATTATAACCCTAAAAGCATAAATCCTATAACCCTAAACCTTAAACACTAAACCTTAAACCCTAAATCCTATACCCTAACACTAAACCCTAAACCCCAAACCTTAATCTTAAACCTAAAGTAAATAAGTAAATTTAAAAATAATTATAAATCCTAAAACCTAATTATCCTAAACCTAAAACTAAACCTAAACCCTAAGAATGGGAAAAACCTTGACGGTAGGAACATCATCATCAACCAAGCTCAATCTAGATCTACCAGTGGAGGCAAAGGCGGAGGCGGCGATTATCGCAGTGGTGGTGGGGGATTTGGAGCTGTTGGTTGTTATGGAGGTGGTGGTCGGAGTAGTGGTGGTTATGGAGGAGGGAGGAGCGATAGAGGTTACAACCATGGTGGTGGTGGAGGGAGAGATTGGAGATATGATGGTGGATCCCGCTACTCGAGATTGTGGGGTAGTTCTGATCAAAACTAGGGAAATTGAAGAACGGCCAATCCGATCTGCTGCTTACAAAACTATGTCTTTACAATAGAGATGGTACTAGTTATCTAGGGTTTTTGATTTGCTCTATGCGTGCTCATTTTTATATATGTCATCGCTTGTGTTTTAGAAAACTTATTGTGTTACTTAGTTGATGAAATTGAAAAGAAGAAATGTTGAATCTGAATTTGTTCTCTTAAAACAAAACAAAAAAACAAAACCAAAACCCTAAACTAAAACTTGAGCCCTAAATGTAAAACTTAAATCAGAATCAAAGCCTAAAAACCCTAAACCCTAAACCTTAAACCCTAAATCCTAAACCCTAAACCTTAAAACTCTAAACCATAAACCCTAAACCCTAAAACCCTAAACCTTAAACACTAAATCCTAAACCTAAACCAAACTTAAACCTAACCTAAACCTTAAACCTAAACTAAACTAAACTTAACCTAAACTCTAACCATCTAAACCCTAAAACAAACTAAACCCTAAACTAAACTCTAACTATACCAACCTTAAACCCTAAAGTCTAAAAACCCTAAAACCTAAACCCTAAAACTCAACTCTAAACCCTAAACCTTCAAAACCTTAAACTCTAAAGCCCAAACACTAAATCCTAAACCCTAAACCCTAAACCTTAACCTTAAACCCTAAACCTTAAAACTCTAAACCCTAAACCATAAATGCAAAACCCTAAACTATTAAAACCTAAACTTAAACTAAAATAAATAAATAAACCTAAATGAATTAAAAAAATAAAATGTATAAATTAAAACTTAAACCTAAACTTAGAAATAAACTAAAATAAACTAATAAAGAAACTAAATTAAAATATATAATACCCTAAACTAAACTAAAAAATAAAATAAATCTAAGAATTAAAAAGTGAATAAAATAAAAATTAATAGTAAAATAATAAAGGTAAAATAAACTTAAAATAAAATAAAATTAAAATTAAATAAAAGCCTAAACCTAAAAGATAAACCTAAAAAATAAAAAAAAATAAAACCTAAACCCAAAAAAAAAAACTTAAACCTAAAATAAAAAATAAAATAAACAAAATAAAATTAACTTAAACCTAAACTAAAATAAACTAAACTAAAATAAATAAAACCTAAACCTAAACCTAAACTAAATAAAATAAAATGATCTAAAATAAACCTAAACCTAAACTAAAAAATAAAACCTAAAAATAAAACTAAACCTAAAAAAAAATAAAAAACCTAAACCAAAACCTAAAATAAATAATAATACTTAAACCTAAAACATAAAATATAAATAAACTCAACTAAAAGAACCTAAAGTTAATAAACAAAACTAAATAAAATAAAATAAACATAAATAAAAATAAATTAAACATAAAAAAAAAAAAAATAAAATAAATTAAAATAAATAAAAAATAAACTAAATAAACCTAAACTTACATGTTTACTTAATTTAAATAAAATCTTTAACCCTAAGCTAACACTAAACCCTAAACCCAAAACCTTAAAATCCCTAAACTCTAAAGCATAAACACTAAACCCTAATCCCTAAACCCTAACCCTAAACCATAAACCCTAAAACCCTAATCCTTAAACCCAAAACCCAAAACCCAAAACCCTAAAAACCTAAAAACCTAAACCTAAGCTAAATAAAACTAAAAATAAAATAAATAAAAAACCTAAACCTAAATAAAATAAAATAATAAAATAAAATAAAAACCTAAACCTAAATCTAAAAAAAAAAATATATTAAACTAATAAAAGTAAAATAAAATAAATAAAAAACCTAAACTAAAGTAAAAATAATATAACCTTAAGAATAAAAAAAACCTAAATAAACTAAAACTAAATGTAAAATAATCATAAAATAAAATAAATCAAAATAAAATAAAATGAAAGCTAAATTAAAATATAAACCAAAAATAAACCTAAAATAAATAAAAAATAAAACTTAAACCCTAAACTAAATAAATGTAAACCTAAAATAAAATAAAATAAAGAAAATAATAAAAACTAAACTTAAACTAAAATAAACTAAATAAAAAAATAAAACCCAACCTAAAACTATACTAAACAAAATAAAATAAACTAAAAATAATCCTAAACATAAACTAAAAAATAAAACCTAGAAATAAGCCTTAAATAAAAACCTAAAACGTAAACCTTCAAAATAAATAAAAAAACCTAAACCTAAACCTAAAAAAAAAACATGAACCTAAAATAAAAATAAAATAACTAAAAAAATAAACCTAAACCTAAAAATAAACTAAAATAAAAATCCTACACTAAAATAAATTAACCTATAATAATAAACTAAACTAAATTAAAAAATCCTAAAATAAATAAAAACTAAACTAAATAAACCTAAACATATGAGTTTACTAAATTTTTTTAACAAAAAAAACCATAAACCATAAATCCTAAACCCTAAACCATAAACCTACTACCCTAAACCCTAAACCCTCAACCCGAAAGAACCATAAACCCTAAACCATAAACCCTAACCCTAAACCCTAAACCCTAAAAGCTTAAACCCTAAAACCCAAAACCCTAAACCCTAAACCTTAATCATTAAACCCTAAACTGTATACCCTAAACCCTAGTCATAAACCCTAAACCCTAAATGCCAAACCCTAAACCTAAACTTAAAGTAACTAATTAAATTAAAAATAAACCTTGATGGAAAGAACTTCACCATCAGCCAGGCTTAGTCTAGATCAAGTGATGGAAGTGAAGGAGGAGGTGGCTATCTATCATAGTGGTGGTGGGGATCTGAGGTGGTGAATATGGAGGTGTTGGAGTAGTGGTAGTTTTGGAGGTGGGAGGAGTGATAGAGGTTACATGGTGGTGGCAGGGAGAGATGGGGATATGATGATCTGCAACTCGAGGCCGGTGGACCAGATGGAAACTAGAACCAAGAAAGGCGATTCGACCGCTTATGGAATTATGTCTTTACAAGAGAGATGATTCTAGTTATCTATGGTTTTGATTTTCTCTCTCATCATTTTTTATCTATGTCATCGCTTGTGTTAAAGAAAACCTAATGTGTTACTTGGCTAATGAAATCGAAAAGAAAAAAAATGTTGAATATGAATTTGTTCTCTATTAAAAAAAAAACTCTAAACCCTAAACTAATACCCAAGCCCCAAACCTAAAACCTAAACCCTAAACCCTAAGCCCTAAACTCTAAAAATCTTAAACTCTAAACCCTAAACCATAAAACCTAAAACCCCAAACATTAAGCCTTAAAATTAAAACCCTAAATCCTAAACCTTTAACCCTAAAACCCCAAACCCTAAACCCTAAAACCTAAACACTAACCCCTAAACCCTAAACCCTAAACCTTAAATCCTAAACCCAAAAAAAAACCCTAAACCCTAAACCCTAAACCTAAAAAAGCTAAAAAACTTAAACCTAAACTAAATAAAATGTAAAATTAAAATAAATAAAAATCTAAAAAATATATAAATAAAATAAAATAAAACATAAACTATAACCTAAACTAAACCTAAAAAAAGAAAATAAAATAAAAATAAACTGAACTAAAATAAATAAATAAATAAAACCTAAATTAAAGTAAAAATAAAAAACATAAATAAAATAAAAGTAAACCAAAAATAAAAATAAAATAAACCTAAAATAAAATAAAATAAAAAATTGAAACCTAAATAGTAAACTTAAAAATAAATCAATAAATAAAACATAAACTAAAAAAAAATCTAAAACTAAAATAAAATAAAATAAACCTAAACCTAAACTAAAATAAATTAAACTAAAATAATAAAACCTAAACATAAACAAAAAATAAACTAAACCTAAACCTAAACATAAACTAAATAATATAAAATTAAACAAAATTAAACCTAAACCAAAACTAAAAAAGAAAGCCAAAAAATAAACCTAAAATAAAAACCAAAAACCTAAACCTAAAAATAAAAGAAAAACCTAAACTTAAACCTTAAAATAAAAAATATAACATCATCCTAAAAATAAAATAAAAATAAAACTAAACTCAAAAAGAAACCTAAACCTAAAAAATAAACTGAATTAAAAAACTTAAAATAAAACAAATAAACCTAAAATAAATGCACTAAACTAATTAAAAATAAAAATAAACCTAAATCAAAATAAAAAACAAAATAAAATATAAAAAATAAAAAATAAACTAAATAAACCTAATCCTATCAATTGAGTTAATGTAAAAATAAATAAATAACAAAACCCTAACCCTAAACCCTAAACCCTAAAACAAACCCTAAATCAAAACTCTAAACCCTAAACATAGAACCCTAAACCTTAAACCCTAAACCCTAAAACCCTAAACCCTAAACCCTAAGCCCTATACCCTAAATGCTAAACCCTAAAACCCTAAACCCTAAACTTAAACCCTAAACCAAAGCTCTAAACTAAATCTAAACACTACAAACCTAAACCATGAAACCATAAACCAACCCTAAACCATAAACCTGAACCTAAACCTAAACCCTAAACCCTAAATCTTAAAACCTAAACTAAACCTTTAAAACCTAAACCTAAATCAAATAAACCATAAACCCAAAACCCTAAACCTAAACCCTAAAAGCATAAACCCTAAAACCCTAAACCCTAAACATTAAACCCAAAACCCGAACCCTAAACCCTAAACACTAAACCCCAAACCCTAAACCTAAAGTTAAAGTAACTAAATAAAATAAAAAATAAACCTAAATCCTAAATCCTAATAAACTTAAACCTAAATATAAACCCTAAAAATGGGCAGAACCTTGATGGGAGGAACAACACCTTCAACCAGGCTCAGTCTAGATGTAGAGGTGGTGGAGAAGGAGGAGGTGGTGGGGGATCTCAAGGTGTTAGTGGATATGGAAGTGGTGGTCCAAGCAATGATGGTTATTGAAGCGGAGGAGCAATGATGGTTACAGCCTTTGGAGGTGAGGGAGAGATCGGGGATATGATCGGATCCCGCCACTGAGATGTCGGTGGTTAGGGGAACTAGAAACTAAAGAACCAAACCACCGCTATGGAATTATGTCTTCACAAGAAAGGTTCTAGTAATTTAAGGCTTTTTATTTGCCCTATGCATGACCATTCTATATGTATGACCACTTGTGTAATAGAAAACTTGGTGGTTACTTGGTTGATGAAATCGAAAAGAAGAAATGTTGAATATGAATTTATTCTTTGTTAAAAAAAAATAAAATCAAAATCCCTCCATCCTAAACTAAAATCTGAACCATAAACCTAAAACCTAAACCCTAAACCCTAAAATCTCAAAAAAAATAATAATAAATAAAAAATAACTAAATAAACCTTAACCATAAATCATAAATCATAAATCCTGAACCCTAAAACCTACAACCCTAAACCCAAAACCCTAAACCCCAACCCTAAACCCTAAACCCTAAACCCTAAACCCTAAACCCAAATCCGTAAACCCTAAAAACCTAAAAATCTAAACCTAAACTAAATAAAACCTAAAAATAAAATAAATAAAAAAACCTAAACCTAAATAAATTAACAAAAATTAAATAAAATAAAACCTAAACTAAAACCTAAAAGTAAAACTAAACCTAAACTTAAAAAGAAAATAAAATAAAAATAATAAAAACCTAGATTAAACTAAAAATAAAAAATAAAAAAAATAAAACTAAATAAAATAAAAATAAAATAAAGGTAAAATAAAATAAAATAAAACTAAAGAAAATCTAAACCTAAAATGAAATCCTAAAAATAAATAAAAAATAAAACATAAACCTTAAACTAAAAAAATCCTAAACTTAAAATAAATAAAATATAATAAATTTAAACCTAAATTAAATTGAACTAAACTAAAATAAATAATACCTAAACTTTAACCCTAAACCCTAAACCTGAAACCCTAATGCTAACCCTAACGCTAAACCCTAAACCCTAAACCCTAAAACCTTAATCCCTAAACCCTAAACTAATCTTAAACTATAAAACCTAAACCCTAAAAACCCTAAACCCTAAAGCATAAACCCTAAACCCTAAACCCTAAACCCTAAAAACCCTAAAGCCTAAAGCCTAAACCATAACCCTAAACATTAAAACATAAAACCCTAAACCCTAAAACCCAAAACCATAAACACTAAACCCTAAATCCTAAAAACCTAAACATAAACTAATTAAAACCTAAAAATAAAATAAATAAAAAAACCTAAACCTAAAAAAATAAAAAAAATAAAACCTAAACTTACACCTAAAAATAGAATAAAATAAATTAATTAAAATAAACTAAAATAAAATTAGTAAAAAACTTAAACTAAGCTAAAAAATAAAATAAACCTACAAATAAAAAATGTAAATTTAATAAAAACTAAATGTAAAATAAAAATAAAATAAAAATAAAATAAAATAAGATCTAAAAAAAACCTAAACCTAAAAAAAAACCTAAACGTAAAACCTAAAATTAAATAAAAAATAGAACCAATACCCTAAATTAATAATAAAACTAAACCTAAAATAAAAATAAAATAAAATAAATATAAACCTAAACCTAAACCTGAAATAAATTAAACCTAAACCCTAAGCTAAATAAAATAAAATAAACTAAAAATAAACATAAAATAAATTGAAAAATAAAACCCAAAATAAAGTTAAAATAAAACCTCAAACCTAAACCCTAAACCTAAAACATTAAAAAGGTAAAAAACCTAAACCTATGCTAAATAAAACCTAAAAATAAAATAAATAGAAAAACCTAAACAAAAATAAAATGAAAAAACTAGAATAAAATTAAAACATAAACTAAAACCTAAACCTAAACCTAAACCTAAAAAGAAGATAAAATAAAAAATAAAAACTAAGCTAAAACAAAATAAATAAAAACCTAAACTAAACTTAATAAAATTAAAACTAAACTTAAAATAAGAATAAAATAAACCTAAAATAAAATAAAAATTAAATAAAAACCTTTACCAAAAAATAAACATACAAAGAAAACTTAAAAATAAATACAAAATAAAACTTAAACCCTAAACTAAAAAAAATAAAACATTTACCAAAAATAAATAAAATAAATTAAACTTAAATCTAAATTAAAATAAAAGAAACTAAAATTAAAAAAACCTAAAGCTAAACCTAAAATAAACTAAACTGAATCCCTAAACTATATAAAATAAAATAAACTTAAACCAAAACTAGAAAATAAAACTTAAAAATAAACCTAAACCCTAAACCCTAAAATAACTAAATAAATAAATAACAAAACCCTAAAATAAACCTTAAATTGAAACTTTAAACCTTAAACATAGAACCCTAAAACTTAAACCCTAAACCCTAAAACCCTAAACCCTAAACCCTAAGCCCTATACCCTAAACCCTAAAACCTAAAACCCTAAACCCTAAACCCTAAACCCAAAGCCCTAAACCCTAAATCCTAAACCCTAAATCCTAAACCCTCTGAAACCATAAACCCTAACCCCTAAACCCAAAACCTTGAACCCTAAACCCTAAACCCTAAACCCTAAAATCTTAAATAAAAATCCTAAACCCTAAACCTTAAAACTTTAAACCCTAAACCCTAAATCCTAAATCCTAAACATTAAACCCAAAACCCTAAACCTAAACCCTAAAAGCATAAACCCTAAAACCCTAAACCCTAAACATTAAACCATAAACTCGAACCCTAAACCCTAAACATTAAACCCCAAACCCTAAACCTAAACTTAAAATAACTAATTAAAATAAAAAATAAATGTAAACCCTAAATCCTAATAAACCTAAACCTAAACCCTAAGAATGGGCAGAACCTTGTGGGAAGAACAACACCTTCAACCAGGCTCAGTCTAGATCTAGAGGTGGAGGACAAGGTGGAGGTGGTGGTTATCGCAGTGGTGGTGGGGGGTGCTGGTGGATATGGAGGTGGTGGTCGAAGCAGTGATGGTTATGGAAGCAGGAGGAGCAATGATGGTTACAGCCTTGGTGGCAGCAGAGGGAGAGATTGGGGATATGATCGTGGATCCCGCTACTTGAGATGCTCGGGTGGTTCTGATGGGAACTAGAGAAACTAAAGAACCACTGATCCAATCTGCTACTTATGGAATTGTGTCTTCACAATAGAGGCAGTTCTAGTTATTTAAGGTTTTTATTTGCCCTATGAGTGAACCATTCTATATGTATGATGTCGCTTGTGTAATAGAAAACTTGGTGTGTTACTTGGTTGATGAAATCGAAAAGAAGAAATGTTGAATTTGAATTTATTCTTTGTTAAAAAAAATAAAATCAAAATCCCTGCACCCTAAACTAAAATCTGAACCATAAACCTAAAACCTAAACCCTAAACCCTAAACCATAAAATCTCAAAAAAATAATATTAAATAAAAAATAATTAAATAAACATTAACCTTAAATAATAAACCCTGAAGCCTAAAACCTACAACCCTAAACCAAAAACCCTGAACCCCAACCCTAAACCCTAAACCCTAAACCCTAATCCCTAAACCCTAAAAACCTAAAAATCTAAACCTAAACTAAATAAAACTTAAAAATAAAATAAACAAAAAAACCTAAACCTAAATAAATTAAAAAAATTAAATAAAATAAAACCTAAAAATAAAACTAAACCTAAACCTAAAAAAATAAAAATAAAAAATAAAAACCTAAATTAAACTAAAATATAGAAAAATAAAAAATAACAAACCTAAATAAAATAAAACTAAAAAATAAAAATAAAATAAAGCTAAAATAAAATAAAATAAAAACTAAAGAAAAATCTAAACCTAAAATAGAAACCTAAAAAGAAATCCTAAAAATAAATAAAAAATAAAACATAAACCTTAAACTAAAAAAAGCCTAAACTTCAAAAAAATAAAATATAATAAATCTAAACCTAAATTAAATTGAACTAAACTAAAATAAATAAAACAAAAACTTAAACCCTAATGCTAACCTGAACCCTAAACCCTAGAAGTTTAAACTCTAAACCCTAAACTAACCTTAAATCATAAAACCTAAACCCTAAAATCCCTAAACCCTAAACCCTAAAAACCCTAAAGCCTAAAGCCTAAACCCTAACTCTAAACATTAAATCCTAAAACCCTAAATCCTATAACCCAAAACCCAAAACCCTAAATCCTAAAAACCTAAAAACCTAAACCTAAACTAATTAAAACCTAAAAATAAAATAAATAAAAAAACTTAAACCTAAAAAAAAACTAAACTAACAACTAAACTTAAACCTAAAAATAGAATAAAATAAATAAATTAAAATAAACTAAAATAAAATTAGTAAAAAACATAAACTAAGCTAAAAAAATAAAACAAACCTACAAATGAAAAACGTAAATATAATAAAAACTAAATGTAAAATAAAAATAAAATAAAAATAAAATAAAATAAGATCTAAAAAAACCTAAACCTAAAAAAAGCCTAAACGTAAAACCTAAAATTAAATAAAAAATAGAACCAATACCTTAAATAAAAAATAAAAACTAAACCTAAAATAAAAATAAATTAAATTAAATCTAACCTAAACTAAAATAAATAAAACCTAAACCTAAACCTAAAATAAATTAAACCTAAACCCTAAGCTAAATAAAATAAAATAAACTATAAATAAGCCTAAAAATAAATTAAAAAAATAAAACCTAAAAATAAACCTAAAATAAAAACTTAAAACCTAAACCCTAAAGCCAAAATATTAAAAAGCTAAAAACCTAAGCCTATGCTAAATAAAACCTAAAAATAAAATAAATAAAAAAACCTACACATAAATAAAATGCAAAAATAGAATAAAATTAAAACATAAACTAAAACCAAAACCTAAACCTAAACCTAGAAAGAAGATAAAATAAAAAAATAAAACTAAGCTAAAATAAAATAAACAAAAACCTAAACTAAACTAAAAAAAAATTAAAACTAAACCTAAATAAAAATAATAAAAACCTAATCCAAAAAATAAACATACAAAGAAAACTTAAAAATAAATACAAAATATAACTTAAACCCAAAACTAAAACAAATAAAACCTTTACCAAAAATAAACAAAATAAATTAAACTTAAACCTAAACTAAAATAAAAGAAACTAAAATTAAAAAAACCTAAACCAAAACCTAAAATAAACTAAATTGAAACCCTAAACTAAATAAAATAAAATAAACTAAAAATAAACTTAAACCAAAACTATAAAATAAAACCTAAATATAAATCTAAAATAAAAACCTAAAACCTAAACCTAAAAAAATGAAATATAAAGCTAAACTTAAAAAATAAAAAATAAAAGCTAAACCTAAAAAAATAAAATAAAAATAAAACTAAACTAAAAAATAAACCTAAACCTAAACCTAAACCTAGAAAATAAACTAAAATAAATAGACCTAAAATAAATAAACTAAACTAAATAAAAGTAAAAATAACCTTAAATAAAAATAAGAAATAAAATAAACTAAAAAATATAAATTAAACTGAATAAACTAAATAAATCTAATACTACCAGTTTACTAAATTTAAAAAATGTGAACAAATAAAAATAAATATGACCCTAAACCCTAAACCCTAAACCCTCAACCCTAAACCTACAACCCTAAACCTAAACCCAAAACTCTCCCAAGTGCTCACTTGTTCTCTACTAATATTTGAATCCCTCTCTTGGTGCACTAAGGGAT
Organism: Cymbidium sinense; assembly: GCA_021442155.1. Classification (NCBI taxonomy): domain Eukaryota; kingdom Viridiplantae; phylum Streptophyta; class Magnoliopsida; order Asparagales; family Orchidaceae; genus Cymbidium; species Cymbidium sinense. Next base: position 5,228,273 of record CM038215.1, on the reverse strand, counting down.
TTCTATGGCTCGCTTTGATTTTGACCAATTTCAAAGGCTTGAATGACATCTAGTTATTTGCATGATGTTTTGATTGACCATTGCTGTGAGTTCTATTCCTTGGGTTCCACCTCAAAATATGGATGTTTCTATCAAGACATTTTGGGGATTGCATCCTAATCGCATCTTCTACTAAATCTTTTAAGGAAGCACTCTCTGGTAAGATTTCTCTCTCTATTGGTTTGGTTAATGTCATTTTGACATCTTTTAGAGGTTTTCCAGCAATAATGTGCTCTGATGTGGATATTAAAAAGTTGACAAAACCCTTTGAATTTTCTCTTACGATAAATTTTCTTTGTGTCATCCAAATTTGGATAAGATCCACTCTTTTTTCCATAATCTCAAGCATATTGGTGCCTTCTTGATTGGTCTTATTGACTCTTAGCATATCTTGATTCAACTTTGTAATGATCTAGATTATTCATGTGTTTTTTCACATCATTCTTATTTCATCTTTAATTATTAAATATTTGTTGTTGTCACCACATTTTAACATTAAGGAGGAATCTTCTATTGTCCCTATGTGGTTATCTCTTCCTAATATGTGCATTCATTTTTTTACCCATCATGTGCTTTTTTGCTTTCGTATTTTATTTTTGCAACTCACTGTGATCAGAGTTTATCTTGCCTTTCTATGGCTCAGATCCTCATGGAATTAGGCATAATTAAATAATACCCTAAGGAAGTTTGGATTTGCTCTAAAAAATATGGGTATTTGCAAAATGGTTGAATTGGAGAACCTTCTAATTGTTTGTTCCCACTGTAAAATACATGGTCATGATAATTCAAAATGTTTTATTCTCCATGCCCTCTTAAGAAAATGAATTCCTCCTAAGGAAAATGTTGTCTCTACCCATAAGCTAATTCCTACTTATGTTCAGAAATTAGCCTCGGATCCTAAGGATGGTATGAATTGAGGGTGATTCATATTGATCATGTTGAACATGTTTCAACTTTTAATGTTGGTAGAATATTCAAAATTGGAAGGAAGATTTACCTTTTATTCCTTCTTTGAATTTGAATTTTTAATGTGAAGAATAGTAAATTCTCTAAGTTATTAGAAGATGATTTGATTTCCTCGATTCTTTCCCGCATCTATGGCTTTGATCGATTAAAATGAAGCTTTTAATGAGGATTTAAATGATGTCGAGCATGTTGAAAACATTTTTGATCCGGATTTTACTACATGTGCTTTAATGGTTCTAAATCATCACCATCTCTCATTTATATTGATATTCATGTTAATCCTACTTTTCAACAAAATATGGATTTGGAAGAAGGTGAACGCCTCCAAACACATGGATATTTCTCTTAAATCTATGACCAATGTTACTAAATCTTACTCTGATGATGGCTCTAATGGAAAAGAAAATGGCTTCCAAACTTATCATGCTAAAAAAAAAAATGTTAAAAATTTAACTCCCAAATTTTTTGAAAATACTAGATCTGATGCGGCCTCCCACTCCTCTCTTAATTAACCTTTGCTTAACCCCCCTTTTTATTTTTGTTATGTTTAATTTTTTTATTTGGAATTTTAGAGGGATCGATACCCTCTCTATTTGTAATCATATTAGAAATCTTTATCACATTTATAATATTTCTCTTCTAATTGTTCTAGAGCCTCTTATTCATGCTAATAAAATTAACCATGTCGCTAGAATGATCAGTTTCAATGAATTTTTCTCTAATTTTAGTAATAAGATTTGGTGTTTTTGAAATAATTTTGTTGAGGTCTCCATTCTTGATGATTTTCATCAAGTTGTCACTGCTCAAATATCTTATGGTGATTATTATGTTTTGGGCTCTTTTATTTATGCATCTTGTTATAGATCTGGTAGAAATCTTCTTTTTGACAATTTAAGGAATTTTGCTACCTCTGAAAACAAACCTTGGTTTGTTGGTGGTGATTTCAACACCATTTTATTCTCTTCTGAATGAAGTGGTGGTTGCTCCCTCAATATTCATACCATGGAAGATTTCTCCAATATGATCCTTAATTGTAATTTGGCTGATATTGGCTTTAACGGCTCTAATTATACTTGGCAAAACTCTAGACTTTGGCAAAGGTCAGACCAGATTCTTTTTAATACTCATTGGATTACTCAATGGCCTATTACTTATGTTGACCATTTAAGTAGAACCTTGCCAAATCAAGCTCCTCTTCTAGTTCCTATTAAAGATAATTCAAATAGACTAAAACCCCTCTCCTTTTAGATTTCAAAACATGTGGATTCAAAGATATTGATTTTTTAATGTTGTGGCTAATAATTTGAAAGCTCCTTTACATCCTGATAATTTGATTATGGGGATGAATAGACTTTGGTTTAAACATAAAGGACTTCAACAAAATTTGGTCTGGTGGATCAAGCATTAGTTAAAAACCATTTTTTGCTATTATTAAAGTTATGGAAAAAGTGGTTTGTGATCTTGAAGTCTCTGTTATGTCTAATCCTTCTAAGATTACAAACTTAACTGAGGTAAAAGATAAACTTGTTAACTTCCAAAATATTGAAGAGACTTATTGGCTCCAAAAGTGCTAGTAAATATATTAATGGTGACAGAATACTAAGTATTTCCATGCTTTGGCTAACAAAAAAGAGGGCTTTAAATAATAATCAAAAAATTAAAATGATAATGGAGATTGGATTATGGAGAATAATGATATTAAGGAATTAGTTATTAATTACTTTAGATATATGCTTAATAAGAATTTCTTATGAAGCTATTTATCTATCATTGTTAATTCCTTCTATTATTACTAATGATGATAATGATTTGCTTACCATTGTGCCTAATGAAGATGAAAATTTCAAAGTTATGAATACCATGAAAATAGATTCTATCGCTGGTTCAGAGGGTTTCACTACTCAATGTTTTCAAAAATGTTGGTTTATCATTAAAAATGATTTGATTGAGGTTCTCTTGGTGCTCTTGGCATAAATCTTGTGGCCCTTTGGGAGAAGGTGCTCTTGGTTGCAAGCCTATTTGTGAAGCTATCACTACCTTCTCTCATAATCTATGGTGAACTTTTAGAAAGAATGATATCCTTTGGGCTAATTTTTTTGATGGAAACATATTGCCAAGGTAAATGCCCCTTAACTCTGCTTATAAAGTTGGTGACTCTGGTTTGGAAATGGCTTTGCTCCATTAAATGGGTTATCAAATCATTAATATCTTGGGATATTTAATGATTCTTCCTTCTTTTGGCAAGATAATTGGATTGACAATGGCTCCATTGACACCCTTTTATCAACCCACTCTATTGTTGCTATCAAAGTTAATTATTTTTGACTTAATAAAAATTGGAATGAAAGCAAACTTGAGAATTATATTCATATTTCTATTTTTGCCAACTTTAGAAATATCCCCATTTCTTCTAACAAACTTGACCAAATTATTTTTAAGCTTTCTTATAATGGTTACTTTGTTCTTAAAGAGGTTTGGAATTTTATTAGAGATAAACAAAACCCCTCTAATTTTTTTTATTAAACCCCATTTTTGATTTGGTTTTAGCTTGGAGGATTTTGAATAACTTTATTCCTATGGACTTTTTGCTCTGGACTAAAGGGTTTTACTTACCTTCAAAGTGCTATTGTTGCTTTCATATTGAAAATGTAAATCATGATTTTGTCAATGGTCCTATTGCCTTTAAATTATGGTTTTGGTATGATGATTTATTTAATACCAACTATTTTCAGGGTTATCTTTCTTTATATCAACTTCTTGAAGTCTATTTCAAAAATACAGTGAAAGGTCATATCAAAGTTTTAATTGATATTACCCTTATCTGGTTCATCTGGATGGATAGAAAAGATGCTAAATGTCATGGAATTTCTATGAAGCATAAAAGGATCCTAGATAGAACTAAAGATAAAATTCATGTTCTTTTTAATGCCAATCTTATAAGTAATATTCATTTTAGAGGTTATAAATTTGTGGCTAAAAAATTGGGTATCATAAAAGTGGTCAATTATCCATTGTATCAAACCTAAAGACAATTTGATTAAAGTGAATATTGATGGTTCTCATTCTAATAAATATGGCTGTGGTGGTATCCTTAGGGATTCTAAAGCTACTATCATTTGTGCTTTTACCTATCCTCTCAAAGCTTGTGCTGTTATTTTTTCTAAGCTTATGGCTGTTAATAAAGCAATCAAAATTGTTTGAAAAAGGTTTCCTTAACATCTGGATTGAAGTTGATGCTCTCTTGCTTCTTGACATGCTTAATTCTAATAGAAATGGGAATGCTAAATTATTTTATCTTCTTAGTCATATAAAAGTCTTCTTTCTTAAGTTTGTTTTAAAATTTTCCACATTCTCCGTGAAGGTAATGCTCGTTCTGTTACTTGGCTAACTTTGGTGCCAACTTAACTGAGTTCACTTTATTTGACAACCAAACTATGCCTAAACTATTAAGAGGTTTGGTTATGGATAATACTAGATTGCCTTATCTCATTATAAATTCTTGGCTTGGTTTTGATGATATTTTATGTTTGGTTGTCCCTTATTAAACTCTCTTTGATTGTGGTTATCTACTTATTTTCTCTCTTTGGATAGATGGGTTTTTTTGATCTATTACTTTTGGATTGGCCTAGTTTTGCTACTTGATGGTTATTATAAGTGCAGCCTAGGTTATTTTGTTTTTTCAAGCTTAGTTGCTTCTATCTGTCTGGGTGGGTGTTTACCACAATTTTCCCTAGGCTATTTTTTATATCCTCCTTTGGGTTATGGCTATGGTTGTTGTAGTTTTTTAATTCTATATGTGTTTTTCTTCTTTCTAGTCGCTAACTTACTAGAGTTGGATCTCACTGTGGTGGTTGAGAAGAGGCTTTTTTTGGTCATTTGGCTATTTTTAGTTGGGTTGGTTGGATGCCTGACTATTTTGGCTGCTTTTTTATTTTCTATTGGTGATTGATCTGGGGGCTGTTGGTGGTTTATCTTTGGCTTGATTTTGGCATGGTGGAGGTTGTTGGTTTGCTAGTATTTTCTCTATTTTATTGACTTGTGGTTGGTTTTATTGATTTTGTTTTGTTTCTTTGGTTATGGTTTTGACCTCCTCCTATATTAGCCTTGCTCTCTTAGCTGCAGAGGCTTTGGGTTTGGGTATTATTCTGGATTGGCTGGTTGAAGGCTATTTTATGGTTGTAAGTTGGCCTCATGTGCTAGTGGCTGGGTTGTGTGCCTTTATTGTTGATGTTCCTATTGGTTGGCTTGTAGTCCGTCTTATTGGGCTTTGTACCTTTTGGTCTTTGGATAGTTGTTCTACTTTCCTAGATTAGATTTTCTTTTGCCTTGGAGCTTGGCTACTATCGCTTCTACCCATTCCTAGCTATCTTGGCGATTTCAACTTGATGAATGTTGTTGGTCTTGACGATTGGGTCCTTCATGATGTGGTTGGCTAGGAGGACATGTTGGCTAGCTGGTTTGGTTAGTTGTATTGGCTGGCTGGGTTGATTGGAGGGGTGGTTGTTTTGGCTGATTTTTCATGCTCCTTTGGTGAATGTTCTGGGAACCTACTGGTGTTCTTTTTGTGACCTATATTTTGGTTTCCTCCTACTTTATTTTTTCTCTCTTGCCTACAACTGACCCCTTTTATGCTTGGTAGCCTCACCATGCTATGACTGGTGTCTTTACTTGCTCTTTTTTTTTCTATGTTGGTGGAAGATATGAGAACTTGTGTTTTTCATTTTTGCTCTTGTTTGTCTCTAGTTTGGGTTGTTACCCCTTTCATGATGCTTCCTCCTTTTGATTTTGTTATTCCTTTTTGGTTGTGGCTTTGGTTGTGCTCATACTATATTGCTGCTATCCTTGATGGTTGTTTGATTATCCGCTTCTTGGGCTTGATTGTATAGGAGGCTTGGTGGGTGTTATGTTTATTATTTGGAGGATTTTGCCTTACAGATGATGGACTTTGGATGATGGGATACACGATGTATGTCTCATGGCCTTGATGTTTCCTCTTTCTTCTTCTACGGTAGCATTATAAATTGTAACCATTCTTAAGTTTGGATGCTTACATATAGTGTTGCCTTGAGATGATTGAATGAGAGACTTTTCTTTACTTTACCTTTTATTTGCTCTTACTATTTATGCTTCCTTAATTGTACTTATCCTTTCAAAAGTATGTTGATTTCTTTTATAGGTTGGGAGAGTCTTATAGGTGGATCTTGCGGTATGACGACAAAATGAAGTTTGCCGCCACATGGATTTTTTATTGATTTTATGGTTTTCTTTTTTTCTTTCCTTCATTATTGTAACATTTAGGGTTTATCTCTTTAGGATTTATTATAGCTCTTTGAGCATTAGCTTAGAAATTTAACCACCCCTAAAGACTTTGTACTTTTTCTTTGTGGAAATAAAATTTATCGAATTTCCCTAAAAAAAAGACTCTAAACCCTAAATCCTAAACCCTAAAATTTAAACCCTAAAACCCTAAACCCTTAACCCTAATTCCTAAAATCTACAACCCTAAACCCTAAACCCTAAACCCTAAAACCCTAAACCCTAAACCCTAAACCTTAAACCTTAAAAGCCTAAACCCTAAACCCTTAACCCTAATCCCTAAAATCAATAACCTTAAACCATAAACCATAATCACCAAACCCTAAACTCTAAACCCTAAACCCTAAACCCTAAAAACCTAAAAATCTAAGCCTAAACTAAATAAAACATAAAAATAAAGTAAATAAAAAAATCCAAAACCTAAATAAAATAAAATAAAATAAAACAAAAATGAAAACCTAAACTAAAACTTAAACCTAAACCTAAACCCAAACTTAAACTTAAACCTAAAATTAAAAATAAAAATAAAAAATAAAAAAAAACTAAAATAAAATAAATAAAAACCTAACGTAAATAAAATAAATAAACCTAAGAATTAAATACCTAAATAAAATAAAAACTAAACGTAAAATAAAAAAAATAAATCTAAAATAAAATAAAATAAAAACTAAACAAAAACCTAAACCTAAAATATAAACATAAAATAAAACCTAAAGATAAATAAAAAATAAACCTAAATCCTAAGCTAAAAAAAAAACATAAACCTAATATAAAATAAAATAAATAATAAAATAGACTGCTAAAATAAATAAAACCTAAACATAAACTTTAAATAAATTAAACCTAAACCTAAACTATAAAATAATATAAACTAAAAGCAAACCTTAACTAAACTAAAAATAAAACCTAAAATAAACCTAAAATAAAACCTAAAACCAAACCTTAAAAGTAAAATAAAACGTAAACCTAAAAATAAAATTAAAACCTAAACCTAAAAAAAATAAAATAAAAACTCAACTAAAAATAAATCTAAACTAAACTTAAACCTAAAAAATAAACTAAAATAAAACACAACAAAAATAAAAAATAAACTCAATAAAATAAATAAATAAAATAAAAATAAAATAAATAAAAATACACTAAATAAACCTAAACTACCCATTTATTTTAAAAAACTAAACCCTAGCTAACCCTAAACCTAAAACCCTAAAATAAAATAAACACTGCTTAATTGAAAAAATAAAGCTAAACTAAAACATGACCCCTAAACTTAAAACATAAAACCTAAAACCTAAACCCAAAAAATAAAAAATATATAAAATTAAAAAAAAAACCCCTAACCCTAAACCCTAAACAAATAAACCTAAATCTTAAACCTTAAACCCTAAAACCCTAAACCCTAAACCCTAAAATCCCTAAACCCTAAAGCCTAAACACTAAACCCTAAACCCTAACCCTATACCCTAAACCCTAAAACCTTAAATCCTAAAACCCTGAACCCTAAACCCTAAACACTAAAAACTAAAAAACTTAAACCTTAAAAATAAGATAAAAAACTTAACAAAAAATAAACCTAAATCTAAACCTAAACCTAAAAAATAAACTAAAATAAATAACCTAAAATAGAATAAGTAAAATTAATATAAATAAACTAAATAAAATAAAAAGATAAGCCTAATTAAAAATAAAAAATAAAATAAACTAAAATAAATAATAAATAATCCTAAACCTATCATTTTACTTAATTTTATTTAAAAAAACCCTAAACCTAACAATTAAAAACCTAAACCCTAAACCTAATCATAAATTTAAACCTACAACCCTAAACCCTAAACTAAACCTCAAATAAAAAACCAAAACTAAACCTAAAACCTAAACCCTAAACCTATACCTAAACCTAAACCATAAAATAAACCCTAAACCTAAATCTAAACCATGAACCTACAACCAAAACATAAACCATAAACCCAAAACCTAAACCCTAAACCTAAACCCTAACCTAAACCTAAAAAAAACCTAAACCCTAAACCTAAACCCTAAACTATAAACCTAAAGAAAACACTAAACCCTAAGTTTAAACCCTAAACCCAAACCCTAAACCCAAACTAAAACCCAAACCCTAACCTAAACCCTAAATAATGAAACCTAAAATATACCTAAAAATAAAAAGAAAAATAAACTCAACTAAAAAATAAACCTAAACCTAAACCTAAAAATAAAAAATAAACTAAATTAAAAAACCTTAACTAAAATAAATAAACTTAAAATAAATAAACTAAACTAAATAAAAATAAAAAATAAAATAAACTAAAATAAATAAAAATTAACCTATGTAAAATAAGTAAACTTAAACCTATGGGATTACTTAATTTTTAAAAAAAATACTAAACCCTAAATCTTGAACCCTAAACCCTAATCCCTAAACCCTAAAACTAACCATAAACCCTAAACCTAAAACTCTAAAACATAAACCCTAAACCCTAAAAAACCCTAAGCCCTAAACCCTAAACTCTAATCCCTAAACTCGAAACCCTAACCCTAAACCCTAAACTCTAAAAGCATAATCCCTAAAACCTTAAACCCTAAACCCTAAACCCTAACCATAAACACTAAACCCTAAATTGCAAACCCTAAACCTAAACCTAAAGTTACTAAATAAATTGAAAAATAAACCTATACACTAAAACCTAATAAACCTAAACCTAAACCTAAACCTTAATAATGGGCAGAACCTTGACGATAACAACATCATCCAAAGCTTTGTCATCTCAATAAGAAGGGAGATGGCTTATCGCAGGTGGTGGGGATCTTGAGGTGCTAATTCATATAGAGGTGGTAGTCAGAGTAGTGGTGGTTATGGAGGTAGGCAGAGAGATAGAGTTTATAGCCATAGTGGTGGCAGAGGGAGCGATCAAGGATATGATGGTGGATCTCACTACTCGAGAGGACAGGGTGGTTCTTATGGGAACTAGAAACAGAATCCAATTCGACCAAGCTTATGGAACCATGTCTTTACAAGAGAGATGATTCTAGTTATCTAGGATTTTGATTTGCTCTTTGTGTACATATTTTTCTATGTCGCCGCCAGTCTTAAAACTTTGTGTCTATTTGGTTGATGAAATTGAAAAGAAGAAACGTTGAATCTTAATTTGCTCTTTGTTAAAAGGAAACCCTAAACTAAAACATGAATCCTAAACCTAAAACCTAAACCCTAAACCCTAAACCTTAAACCCTAAAAAAACCTAACCCTAAACCCGAAACCCTAAACATTAAACCCTAATCCCTAATCCCTAAACCCTAAAAATCTAAAAACATAAACCTTAACATAAATAAAAAAACATAAACCTAAATAAAATAAAATAAAAAGTTAAACTAAAACCTAAACCTAAACATAAACCTAAACTTAAACCTAAACCTAAACCTAAAATAAATTAAAAATAAAACTAAACTAAAATAAAATAAATAAAACCTAAACTAAAAAAAAAAATAAAATATACCTAAAATAAAAAACCTAATTAAAATAAAAATAAATGCAAAATAAAAATAAAATAAAATAAAAACCTAAACCTAAAATATAAGCCTAAAAAATAACCTAAATCTTAAACTAAAAAAAACCTAAACCAAAATTAAACAAAATAAAATAAACTTAAACCTAAGCTAAAATAAAGTAAACTAAAATAAATAAAACCAAAACCTAAAATAAACTAAACTTAAACCCTAAACTAAATAAAATAAAATAAACTGAAAATAAACCTAAGCCTAAACTGAAAAATAAAACCTAAAAAGAAACCTTAAATAAAAATCTAATACATAAATGTAAAAAACTAAAATAAAAATGTAAACCTAAACTTAAAAATAAAAAATAAATCCTAAACCTAAAAATAAAAATAAAAATAGAACTAAACTAAAAAATAAACCAAAACCTAAACATAAACCTAAAAAGTAAAATAAAATAAAAAACTAAACTAAAATAAGTAAACCTAAAATAAATATAATAAAACTAAACACAAATAAAAAAATAAACCTAAATAAAATAAATAAAATAAAATAAACTAAAACAAATAAAAAATAAACTAAATAAATTAAAATAAAAACCTAAACCTAATGGTTTACCAAATCTAAAAAAATCCATAAACTTTAAACCCTAAACCCTAAACTCAAATTCCTAAACCCTAAACCCTAAACCTTAAAACTAACCTAAACTAACAAAAACTTAAACCCTAAATAAAACCTAAACCTAAACCCTAAACCTAAAACCCTAAACCTAAACCCTAAAACCTAAAATAAATAAAACCCTAAACCATAAACTAAACAAACCCTAAACCATAAAACCATAAAACTATAAACCTAAAAAAGCTAAACCTAAACTTTAAACTAAATAAACACTAAACTTGTTAACCCTAAACTCTAAACCCTAAACTAAATCAAAGTCTAAAGTAAAACACTAAATGCTAAACCCTAAACCCTAAACCCTAAACCCTGACCCTAAACACTAAACCTTAAAACACTAAAACCTAAAACCTTAAACCCTAAAAATTTATTCTCTAGCTGGTTATTTCTTGTCATGGATATTTGCTATTTTGGTTTTACTCTGTTGGCTCCCTAGTAACTAAAATATTTTTGATGGTTTTGGTGATAAATACCTATTTTATGATCTACTTTATTAACTATGGCAATAATATAAGAGGTTTTATAACTAAGCTTATCTTGGATGTTGTCTTAAGTGTTGCTATCTTGGTTTTGCCTTGGTTATCTGTCTTGCTTTGGATTCTAATGTTGATATTCATTTGAATCAATTTTTGATTTTTCTTCTAATTAAATGTTAACTTATTTCTTGGGTTGGTTTTCAAATGCCTGTTTACATCTAGTTGTTCATCTCCGATTATTGTGATCTACATTACCGCTTGTCTCTATTCCCATCTCTAGTTAGGTTAGTGCCTATGCACCGCCTATCTAATGGTACTATGAATTGCTACTTTTCTCTTGCTCTTGGTTGTTTGTTAATCTGGATTATTCGATTTTCTCCTACAATTGGTTGTAGCTCATCAGATTTATTTGGTGCTATTAACCCTAAATTCTCTATGCCTTCCTTAAATTACTTTTCCCAATTAAATATGGATATTAATGGGACAGTTGCCTGCTTTCCTTGGAGGGCCTATATGTTGGCCTTTTCTCTCTCTTATATGACTTTATGAGGTTATGGAAATGATGGCTCATGATCATATGTTTATGCATTCATGTCGGTGATTATATTGATGATACTTTGAATACACCATATCGTTCAACTCTTTGTAATTTCCTCTATATAGATATGGTTTTGTTTAAGTCGTGATTCTCTCTTATCCTTTGTTTGCTCCATATTGTCATGCATTCTCACCTCCTAGCATTGGCCTAATCTTCTTTTGGCTTATTATGTTAATCAACTTGTATCTGATTGCTTTAATGTTTTCTTTGCTTTTGGATGTACTTAAATAGGATTCACTAAAGCTCTTTAAAGTTTTAGTTTATCCCTTTAAGGACCTTGTAACCCTTAAAATCCTACATGGGTTTCAAAAAAAAACCCTAAACCCTAACAACTTAAAAACCTAAACCTAAAGTAAATAAAGCATAAAGTAAAATACATAAAAAAATCTTAACCTAAATAAAATGAAAATATAAACTAAAATAAAAACCTAAAATAAAACCCAAACCTAAACCTCAAAATAAAATTAAAATAAATTAAAATAAATTAAAATAAAATAAATGAAAGCCAAAACTAAACTAAAAAAAATAAATAAAATTAAGAATAAAAAACTAAACGTAAAATAAATATTAAATAAATTTAAATTAAAATAAAATAAAAACTAAATATACCTAAACCTAAAAAATAAACCTAAAATAAATTAAAAAAAAACTCAAACCCTAAATTAAAATAAAAAGTAAACTTAAAATAAAACTAAAATAAACAATATAAAATAAACCTAAAACTAAACTAAGATAAACTAAACTAAAATAAATAAAACCTAAACCTAAACCTAACCTAAACCTTGAACAAAATAAAATAAAATAAACTAAAATAAACCTAACCTAAACTAAATAAAACATAAAATAAAATTGTACATAAAAACCTAAACCATAAACCCTAATAAGCTAAAACCTAAACCTAAAATAAATAAAACCTAATAAAAAACCTAAATAAAAAAGAAAAAATAAAATAAAATAAAAATATAAACTAAAACTTAATTTTAAACATGAACCTAAAAAATAAAATAAAATAAAAAATTCAAAATCAACTAAAATAAAATAAATAAATGCCTAAACTAAATTTAAAAAATAAGTAAAATAAAAACTAAACCTAAAATTAAAATAAAATAAAGATAAAATAAAAGCTAAATAAAAACCTAAACCAAAAAAATAATCCAAAAAATAAAATGTAAAATAAATAAAAAAAATAAAACCTAAACCTAAACTAAAAAAAAAACCTAAACCTAAAATTAAAATAAAATTAACCTAAACCTAACTAAGATAAAATATATTAAAATAAATAAAACTTAAACCTAAACCTAAAATAAATTAAACTTAAACCTAAATTAAATAAAATAAACTAAAAATAAACCTAAACCTAAACTAAAAAATACCTATAAATAAACCTAAAAAAATTATAAACCTAAACTTAACCTAAAAAATAAAAAATAAAACCTAAACCAAAAAAATATGGAAGAGACTTAATGGCTAGAAAGTCAAGAAAATATAGAGAAGGACCTAATACTATGTATTTCCATGCTTTGGTTAATAAAAGAGAGCTTTAAATAATATTCAAAAAAATAAAAATGATGATGGAGATTGGATAATGGATAATAATTATATTAAGGAATTAATTACTTTAGAAATATGCTTAATAAGAATTGCTCTTGAAGCTATTTATCAATAAGTTGATTCCTTTTATTGTTACTAATCATGATAATGATTTGCTTACCATTGTGCCTAATGAAGATGAAATTTACAAAGTTCTGAATACCATGAACATAGATTCTATTGCAGGTCCAGAGGGTTTCACTACTCAATGTTTTCAAAAATGTTTATTTATCATTAAAAATGATTTGATTGAGGTGCTCTTGGTGCTCTAGCATAAATGTTATGGTCCTTTGGGAGAAGGTGCTCTTGGTTGCATGCTTATTTGTTAAGTTATCACTGCCTTCTCTCATAAGCTCTGGTGGAATTTTAGAAAGAATGATAGCCTTTGGGCTAATTTTATGATGGAAAAATATTGCCAAGATAAACACCCCTTAAGCTTTTATAAAGTTGGTGACTCTGGTTTGGAAAAGGCTTTGCTCCATCAAATGGGAATATCTTGGGGTATTCAGTTAGGTGCTACCTTCTTTTGGCAAGATAATTGGATTAGCAATGGCTCTGTTGACACCCTTTTATCTACCCACTCTAATGCTGCTATCAAAGTTAATTCTTTTTGACTTAATAATAATTGGAATGAAAGAAAACTTGAGAATTATATCCCTATTTCTTTTGACAACTTTAGAAATATCCCCATTTCTTCTAACAAACGACCAAATTCTTTTAAACTTTATAATGGTGGCTTTATTCTTAAAGAGGTTTAATATTTTATTAGAGGTAAACAAAACCCTCTAATTTTTTTTATTAAACTTTGGAACAATATCATTCCCATTTCCTATTCAATTTTAGCATGAAAGATTTTGAATAACCTTATTCTTATGGACACTTTGCTCTAGACTAAAGGGTTTTACTTACCTTCAAAGTGCTATTGTTGCTTTCATATTTAAAATGTAAATCATGTTTTGCCAATGGTGCTATTGCTTCTAAATTATGGCTTTGGTATGATGATTTATTTAATACCAACTATTTTCGTGGTTATCTTTCTTTATATCAACTTAATGAAGTATGTTTAAAAAATACAATGAAAGGTCATATGACAGTTTGAATTGCTATTACCTTTATCTAGTTCATTTGTATGGATAGAAATGATGCTAAATATCGTGGTATTCCTATGAACCATAAAAGGATCCTTGATAGAACTAAAGAAAAAATTCATGCTCTTTTTCATGCTAATCTTATTAGTAATATTCATTTATGAGTTTATAAATTTTTGGCTAAAAAATTGGGTATCATTCTACCGAAGTTTGACTCTTATAAAAGTGCTTGGATTATCTATTAGATCAAACCTAAAGACAATTTGATTAAAGTGAATACTGATGGTTCTGTTGCTTCTAATAAATGTGGTTGTGGTGGTATCCTTAGGGATTCTAAAGCTACTGTCATTTGTACTTTTTCCTATCCTCTGAAAGCTTGTTTGGTTATTTTTGCTGAGCTTATGGCTGCTAATAAAGCTATCAAAATTTGTTTGAATATAGGTTTCCTCAACATCTTGATTGAAGTTGATGCCCTCTCGCTTTATGACATGCTTAATTCCAATAGAAATGGGAATGCTAAATTATTTTATCTTCTTAATCATACTAAAAGTCTTCTTTCTCAAGTTTCTTTTAAAATTTCCCACATCCTCTATGAAGGTAATGCTTGTCCTGCTTACTTGGCTAACTTTGGTGCCAACTTAACTAAGTTAACTTTATTTGATAAGCAAACTTTGCTTAAACTATTAAGAGGTTTGGTTAATATGGATAATACTGGATTGCCTTATCTCATATTATAAATTCTTGCCTTGGTTTTTGATGATCTTTGCTTCTGGTTGTCCCTTGTTAAACCCTCTTTGGTTGTGGTTATCTACTTATTTTCTCTTGGCTGATTTGGTGTTTTTGATCTCTTACTTTAGATTGGCTTGGTTATTGATGGTTATTGTAATTGTATCCTATTGTTTGGTTTTCCTGTATTTTTTTATCCTTCTATGGTTGTTTACCTTTTCTCGCTTTTTTTTATCCTCCTTTTGGTTTGGCTATATGGTTGTTGTATTTTTTTCATTTATTGGGTTTTTTTTTGGCTATTCTACTAGGTGGAGGTTGGCTGTGGATTATCTATTTTGTCTATGGTTGGTTGTTGATTTTGTTTTAGGATATGGGCCTCCAAGGACCTTTCTCTTGGTATACTTTCATTGGTTGGTTGAAGGTTGGTTGAGATTTTGGTTGTTGCGGGAGGTGCAGTTTTTTGGCTTTGGTTATCCTATTTGTACTTTTATCGGTGTTTCTACTTACCTAGATCAGATTTTCTTTTGCCTTGGTGGTTACTGTTGTCTGCTTCTACCCATTCCCTAACTATCTTGGTTAATTTTGGCTTGATGACTCCTGTTGGTCTTTACACTCACTTGGGCCTTCTACTGCTGTGTGGTTGGCTAGGAGGATATGTTGGCTAGCTGGGTTGGTTGCAGGGGCTGCTATTTTGGCCAATTTTTCTTTCTCTTTTGGTGACTATTCTGGGAACATACTGATGTTCTTTCTCTGACCTATATTTCTGGTTTCCTCCTACAATATTTATTCTCTCATGGCTATAGCTGACCCCCTTTTTCTTGTTTGGGTGGCAGCCATGTTGTCCACCCCTTTTGCATTTAGGCTAAGTGTATTTACTTGCTCTTTTTTCTGCTTTATTGGTGGAGGATATGAGAACTTGTATTTTTCTTTCTTGCTCTTGTTTGTCTTTGGTTTGTGTTGTTACCCCTATCACAATGCTTGCTCCTTTTGATTTTATTATTCCTTTTTGATTGTGGCTATGGTTGTGCTCCTACTATATTACTGTTATCCATGATGGTTGTCTGATTATCTACTTTATTAGGCTTGGCTGTTCTGGTGGCTTGGTGGTTGGTTGTTATGTTTGTTGTTTGGAGGATTTTGCAACCTTGCTAGATGACGGACTTTGGATGATAGTCTACACGAGGGATGCTGGTTATGATGGCCATGTTGTTTCCCACTCTTTCTTCTTTTGGCTGGTGGCGCTATATTTAATTGTAACCGTTCTTCTGAAGTTTGGATGCTTACATATAGTGTTGCTCCTTGAGATGATTGTAACTAAGCCTGAGCCTTTTCTTTACTTTACTCCTTTTATTTGTTCACACTTTTTATGCTTCCTTATTTGTACTTATCCTTTCAAAAGTATGTTGCAGATTTCTTTTATAGGTTGGGAGAGTCTTGTAGGTGGATCTTGCTGGTATTAAACAGACCAAATGAAGTTTTCGAATGCTCACAAGGATTTTTTGAACTTGATTTTATGGTTTTTCTTTTGCTTTCTTTCCTTCGCTATTGTAACAGTTAGGGGGTTTATCTATTTAGGATTTCTTGTAGCTCTTTGAGCATTAGCTTAGAGATTTACTCCCTTCTATAGGCTTTGTACTTTTTTGTGGCAATAAAATTTCCATAATTTCCCTTAAAAAAGACCCTAAACCCTAAACCCTAAACCCTAAAACCCTAAACCCTAAACCCTTAAGCCCAATCCTTAAAATATAGAACCCTAAACCCTAAACCCTAAACACCAAACCCTAAACCCTAAACCCTAAAAACATAAAAAGCAAAACCTAAACTAAATACAACCTAAAAATAAATAAATAAATAAACAAAAACATAAATAAAATAAAATAAAATAAAATAAAATAAAAATGAAAACATAAACTAAAACTTAAACCTAAACATAAACCTAAACCTAAAGCGAAACCTAAACTTAAAAATAAAAAATAAATAAAAACCTAACATAAATAAAATAAAATAAACTTAAGAATAAAAAATGTAAATAAAAAATAAAATAAAATAAACCTAAAATAATATAAAATAAAAACTAAATAAAAACATACACCTAAAATATAAACAAAAAAATAAAACCTAAAATTAAATAAAAAAATATAACTTAAACCCTAAACTAAGAAAAACCTAAACCAAAAATAAAAATAAAATAAACAAAATAAAATAAAGTAAACTAAAATAAATAAAACCTAAACATAAACCAAAAATAAAAAAAAACTAAACCTAAACCTAAACTAAATAAAATAAAATAAACTAAAAACAAACTTAAATCTAAACTAAAATATAATGCCTAAAACTAAACCTAAAATATAAACCTAAAACCTAAACCTAAGAATGTAAAATAAAGACCTAAACCAAAACCTAAAAATAAATAATAAAACTTAAACCTAAACAATAAAATAAAAATACTACTCAACTAAAAAATAAACCTAAACCTAAACCTAAGCCTAAAAAATATACTAAAATAAAAAGCATACACAAAAAATAAATAAACTAAACTCAATAATAATAAAAATAAACATAAATAAAATTAAATAAATAAATAAATAAATAATAAACTAAATAAACATAAATTTATAGGTTCACTTAATTAAAAAAACCCTAAACCATAAGCTAACTCTAAACCCTAAACCTTATACCCTTAAAATAAACTAAAAAAAATCAAAACCTACTAGTTTACTTAATTTAAAAGTAAACATAAACTAAAACCTAAACCCCAACCTAAAACCTAAAACCTAAACCCTAAACCCTAAAAATAATAAATAATTAAAAACCTAAAAAAATTAAAAAAACCCTAACCCAAACCCCCTAAACCCTAAAACCCTAAACCCTAAACCCTAAACCCAAAAGCTTAAACCCAAAACCCTAAAATCCCTAAACCCTAAAGCCTAAATGCTAAACCCTAAACTCTAAACCCTAAACTCTAAACCCAAACCCTGTACCCTAAACCCTAAACCCTAAATCCTAAACCCTAAACCTGAAACCCTAAACCCTAAAAACTAAAAACCTAAGCCTAAAAAATAAGAAAAAAATAAAACTCAACTAAAAAAAATAAACAACTAAACTAAACCAAAATAAACTAAAGTAAATAACCTAGACTAGAATAAATAAAATTAAAATAAATAAACTAAACTAAATAAAAATACAAAATATACCTAAATAAAAATCAAAATTAAAATGAACTAAAATAAATATAAGTAAACTAAATAATCTTAAACCTACCAGTTTACTTTATTTTATAAAAAAAAGCCTAAACCCTAAACCCAAAACCCCAAACTTTAAACCCTAAACCTTAAACCCTGAACCTTAAATCTAACCCTAAACCCTAAACCTACAACCTTAAACCCTAAACTAAAACCTAAACCCAAAACCTAAAACCTAAACCCTAAACCTTAAACCCTAAACCTTAAACCCTAACCCTAAACCCTAAACCCTAAATCCAAAACCCTGAACTTATAACCCTAAACCTTAAACCCTAAATACTAAAACCCTATTGATGTCTTGGTTATTTGTTATCTTGGTTATCTGTTGTCTTGGCTTTTTAGGATTCCAACGTTGGCTCTCCTTTGAACCACCTAAGTGTCTATGCTATTTCTCTATTTTATATTGGATTATCTTATGGTGGGTGCAATAATTATTTTGCTATTTTATCTGTTGACTATGGGACTTTAGGGTCCTATTTCCAGCAAGCTCTTTATGGGGTTGGCTTACTGATTATCTTTGCTATTTATTTTTGGGCTGCTGCTTATCACCTGATATCTATGGACTACTTAATCTGCTACTATTGTTTCCATCTTGGTTCAGTTAGACTTGTGTAGATCCCTGTGATTATGCTTCTATCTACTTGGTTATTATCTTATGCACTATCTATTCTGAATGGGTGGTTCAATGGACAATTATTTTCTTTTATTGTCTTACTATCTTGGTTATTTGTTGATCTGGATTATCAGGTTTTATGCCTAGCATGCTGTTACTAGGACTGTCTTTCTGATTATCTTTATTTGGTGCTATTTATGGTGGGATGCAGCCTATTTCCTGTGGTTACCGGTACAACTAATCTATTGCTACATTCTCACCTTGGTCTTATTAGACTTCTGCATCACTTATTGTATTTGGGTTTGGGTTCTGCTGCCTTGCTTTACATTTTCTTTTTGTTAACTTCTGCAATGGTTATTAATAAGGGGTTGTTAACATCTGCATTGCTTATTATGGTTGGGTTTCTTTTTTGGACTATACTCCAGGGCTGTACTCCTGGCCTGAAAGTTTCATATATGTCTCATATGTTTGGCTCATTGATTTGCTTAGAAGGATTTCAGCAGGTTGCTTTTTCTGATGTTCTCTTGTGGTGGGCTTTTATGTTAGCCTAATTATACTCTTAGCTATGGTTTTACAAGGGATTCTGGCAAAGATGGCTCATTTTCATATGTATAGGGATTCTCATGCTATGGTGACTATATTGATGATAATTTTCCTGCATGGGACCCCTTATCTTTCGGCTCTTTTCTATCTCCTTTCTATATTATATATGGCTTTGTTTAGGTTTGTAGGTACTGAGGCCCATAAGACTTTCAACAAATGGCTACTTTCTTCTCACAAGTTTGTAGGCTATGATGGCTATGATGATTTCACTCCTTCTTGGTTTGGTAGTAGCTCTTTTGATGTAACCCTTCCACTGAAGTTTGGATGCTCATATTTGAATCTGCCCCAATTTGGTGTGGCCAGAGCCTTCTTTCACACACTTCTATAATTTTCTTCATCTTGCTATAACTTTTCACTTTCTCTGTACTACTTTAACTATTCTAATTTCTATCTTTCTTCATTTTTGTAGATGAACTTCCCTTTTTCTCTTGCAGGTTTGCTCTCTACTGACATGCATTCTATCATCCTAAAGAGCTTTGGCCCTGATCTATCCATTAGTTTATCTATGTTAATCATTTTGTATCTTTTGCTTTACTTTTCTCTTCTATTTTGCTTTTGGTTGTACTTAGATAGGGGATTTACTATCTAGGCTGATTGTAGCACTTTGAGCAGTAGTTTTGGAGTTTATCCCCCTCTTAAGGATCTGGTAACCCACTTTTTGTTGCATTACCTTCACGCCAAATTAAAGAAGCTCGTGATTTCTCCAATGTGTTTTTCAAACTTTGGAATAACACTATTCTTATTTCCTATTCTGTTCTAACTTGGCGTGTTTTGAAAAACTTTATCCCTGTTGACTCCTTGATGTGGGGTAAAGGTTTTACTTACCTTCAAAATGCTATCGCTTTCACATTGAGGATGTGATTCATGTATTTGTTAAGCCATTGCTTCTAAACTTTGGATTTGGTATGATGATCTCTTTAATATCATCAAATTCAATGGCTCCTTAATTCTATACCAACTTCTTGAAGTTTATTTTGAAAACACTATTAAAGGCCACATTAAAGTCATAACTGCTATCACTCTCATTTGGCTCATATGGATGGACAGAAATGATTCAAAATATCGATGGATTCATGTGAACCACATGAGGATAATTGCTAGAATTAAAAGTAAAATCCGTGACTTGTTTACTGCCAATTTAATTAACTACAATCAATTCAGAGGCTGTAAATTTGTGGCCAATAAACTGGGTTTTAACTTGCCGGATCCACCCAACTGTAAAGATGACAAGATTATTTATTGGGTAAAACCTCATGCTAATACTATTAAAATTAACACTGATGACTCTGTCTCTCAAAATGCTTCTCGCTGTGGTGGCATTTTCAGAAACCTTAATGGTAAAGTCCTTTGTGCTTTTGCTTACCCCCTTAATACTTGCTCTGTTCCTTTTGCTGAGCTAATGGCAGTTTACAAAGCTATTGAGATTTGCCTTCAAAAAGGTTGGCTCAATATTTGGATTGAGGTGGATGCCCTGTTGTAGATTGATCTTTTGACTTCCACAAAAATGGGTAATATAGAATTGTAGTATCTTCTCAAGCAGACCAGAGCTCTCCTGTCTCAACTTTATTTTAAAATCACTCATGTATGGCGTGAAGGTAATGCATGTGCTGATTACCTTGCTAATATGGGTGCTAGATTAGATGGCATAAAATTCTTTGATAAACTTACACTTCCTAAACATTTCTGTGGTTTGGCTAATTTGGATAATACATGATTCCCTTACCTCAAAAATTAATCCATCCTATTGGATTGGCCTGTTATATTACCTGTTTAACTGCATGATCAACTTATGTTTAGTGTTGTTATTTCTCTAGATTTTGTTGATGCATCTTCCTGATACCCCTTCTGGTTAATTGCTGATCTCTGTGGCATCTGCTTTCAGATTAATTACCATAACCTTTTTTGGGGTCTTACTCCTTCTGTTGTTTCCACTATTAATGGTAAGGTGTTTCCTCTCTGCTGGAGGGAGATGTATTACCTTATGCTTTACTTTTTGCTTTACTTTTTGATCAACAGGGACAGACTTCTTGCCATCAATATTTTATTAAGGGGTCCTACTGTATCTATTTTACATTATATGATTAAGGCTATGTTCTATCTCTTTTCCTTTTTCTGGAAATCTATTCTGGGGCTCTTGATTTTGCTATATCAATGTTTAATTACTACAATTTTGTATAGCTTCACGATAGGCCCTAATTTATCTATTTTTTCTCCCTTTATTATGGATGTGGCCCCTCTTATGCTCCCTAACCTCACCTCCAGAACCTGTTAGGGGAGAAACTGCAATACCCATGCTACTATAACTTCTTCTTTGTAGGATTGGAATTACTTTTTGATTTCCTTTGAGCCTATTTTTATTGAAGCTGTGGGCTTAGCTGTTGGTCTGCTTTTCTGTGTCTTAAAGGATTTCAAAGATGGCTTTCCTTTGAACTACTTTTGACTCTATGTTGTACCACTATTTTTTATTGGATTATCTTATGGTGGGTGCAATAAATATTTTGCTGTTTTAATTGTTGGCTATTGGATTTTTGGGTCTTATGTCCAGCAGGCTACTTTTGGGGCTATTTTTCTGATTGCTTTTGCTAACCTCACCTTACCAACCTGTAAGGAGAGAAATTGCCATACCCTTGTTATTATTATTGTCTCTTTGCAGGATTGGACTTACTTAATGATTTCTTTCCAGTATGCTTTTACTAAGAATGTTAGTTTAGTTGCAAGCCTGCTATCCTATGACTTCAAGGATTTCATTGATGGCTCCCTTTTGAACCCCTTTTGTGTCAATGTTGTATGACTATTTTTTATTATCTTATCATATGGTGGGTGCAATAATTGTATTGCTATTTTAATTGTTGGCTGTTGGATTTTCAGAACTTATGCTCAGCAGGCTACTTCTGAGGTTGTTGGCTGTTTGTTGGCTTTTGTTTTTCTGATTGCTTTTGTTGTTTGCAAATGGGCTGCAGCGGATCACCACATGTTTTTGGTCTATCTAAACTACAACTATTTTTTCCATCTTGATTCAGTTAGACTTGTCCAGATCACTGTGATTATGATATTACCTAATTAGAAATTAACTTATGCTCGCCTATATCCGAATGGGTGGTTTATGGCTAGCTTATTTGTCGCCTTTTGTTGTCATAACTGGATTATCGGTTTTATACAACAGCTACTGGGGTTGTCTCTCATGTCCAACAGGCTACTTTTGGGGCTATTTTTTGATTTCTTTTACAAACCTCACCTTCCCAACCTATAAAGAGAGAAACTGCAATACCCTTGTTATTATTATTATCTCTTTGCAGGATTGGACTTACTTAATGATTTCAATTTTTACTGAGGATGTTGGTTTAGTTGCAAGCCTGCTCTTCTTTATTTTGAAGGATTTCAATGATGGCTCTCTTTTGAAACCCTTTTGTATCTATGTTGTACCTCTCTTTTTTACTGGCTTATCTTATGGTGGGTGCATTAATTGTATTGCTGTATTAATTGTTGGCTATTGGATTTTTGGGTCTTATGTCCAGCAGGCTGCCTTTGAGGTTATTGGTTGTTTGTTGCAGGTTGTTTTTCTGATTTTTTATTATTTCCAACTGGGCTGCAGCTGATCACCTGATGTTTGTGGTCTATTTAATCTACTGATATTTTGTCACTTTGTTTCAGTTAGACTTGTGCACATCACTATGATTATGCTATTATCTACTTGGATATTATCTTACGCACTGTCTATTCTGAATGGGTGGTTTTATGGCCAGCTTGCTGTTATTTGATCTCTTGGTTGTTGGTTGAACTAGATTATCGGGTTTTATGCCAAGCAAGCTGTTACTGGGGATGTCCTTCTGATTGTCCTTATTTGGAATTATTTGTGGTGGGGACTTATTCCTGGGTTTCGGTCCATCTTATCTGCCGATTCCCATCTTGGCTCGGACTTGATTTCCTTTGGGCTTGGGTTATGTTGCCTTGCTTTACACTTCTGGTTATTAACTTCTACGATGATTATTATCAAGGGGTTAACATCTGCATTGCTTATTCGATTGGGTACCTTTTTGGCTATATTCTTTGTATACCGTGTAAGTTTCATATATGTCCCATATGTTTAGGATGGAGTTAATTACATGATATTTGTTTTGCCTTGTTGGATTTAAGCAGGCTTTACAACTGGTTGTCTATTGCTACTTTCCTCTGCCTGGCCTTTTCTGCTATTTTCTTGTGGTGGGTTTTCATGTGGCCTAATTAAACTCTTGGCTTTGGTAAAAAACCTAAACCTAAACCTAAAATAAACTAAACCAAAACCCTAAACTAAATAAAATAAATTAAAAAATAAAACCTAAAAATAAACAAAAAATAAAAACCTAAAACCAAAACCAAGAAAAATAAAATAAAAACATAAACCTAAACCTAAAAATAACAAATAAAACCAAAATCTAAAAAATAATATAATAATAAAACTAAACTAAAAAATAAGCATAAACCTAGTGCTAAACCTAAAAATAAAATAAAATAAAAAACTTACACAGAAATAAATAAACTTAAAATAAATAAACTAAACTAAATTAAAATAAAAATTAATCGAAATAAAAATAATAAAAAATAAATAAACTAAAATAAATAAAAAATAAACCAAATAAAATAAATAAACCTAAACTTACCGATTTACTTAATTTAAAAAAAATATACTTAAACCCTAAACCCAAAATCCTAAACCTAAACCCTAGACCCTAAACCATAAAACTAACCCTAAACTAAAAACCCTAAACCTACAATCTTAAACCCTCATCCCTAAACCCTAAACCATAAACCCTAAACCCTAAACCCTAAACTAATCCTAAACCCTAAACCCTAAACCCTAAAAACCCTAAACTCTAAAGCATAAACACTAAACCCTAAACTAATCCTAAAATTACCCTAAACCCTAAAAACCCTAAACACTAAAGCCTATACACAAAACCCTAAACCCTAAACCCTAAATCTAAAACTAAACCTAAACCTAAACCTAACCTAAACCCTAAACCTCCACTAACCCTAAACCTAAACCCTAAACCCTAACACCTAAACCTAAAACCTAAAACCAAAGCTAAACTAAATAAACCTAAAATAAAATAAACTAAAACCTAAACCAAAATAAATAAAATAAAATAAAATAAAAACCTAAACTAAAACCTAGACCTAAACCTAAACCAAAACCTAAACTTTAAAAGAAAATAAAATAAAAAATAAAACTAAACTAAAATAAAATTGATAAAATCCCTAACTAAAGAAAAAAATAAAAAACCAAAATAAATTAAAAATAAACCTATATTAAAATAAAATAAACCTAAAATGAGATAAAATAAATACTAAATGAAAATTTAAACTTAAAAAATAAACATAAAAATAAATAAAAAGTAGAACCTAAACCCCAAACTAAATAAAACCCTAAACCTAATATAAAAATAAAGTAAACCTAAACCTAAACAAAAATAAACTAAACCTAAACCTATACCTAAACCTAAACCCCAAAAAATTTATAAACATAAGCCTAAACCTAAACTAAAAAATAAAACCTAAAAAATGAACCTAAAATAAAAACCTAAAACCTAAACCTAGAAAAATCAAATAAAAACCTAAACATAAACCTACAAAAGTAATTAAAAGCTAATCCTAAAAAACAAAATAAAAATAAAACTAAACTAAAAAATAAACCTAAACCTAAACTTAAACCTAAAAAATATAATAAATAAAAATCCTAAATTTAAATAAATAAACCTAAAATAAATTAACTAAACTACAACAACAACAACAACAACAATGACGACGACAACAACAACAAGCCTTAATACCACTAGATGGGGTCGGCTACATGATTCCTTCGTCTCCATTGTGTCCTATTATGTGTCAAATTCTCATTTAATTCAAGTATACTAAGATCATTTTTTATACATCTTAACCAAGTCTTTTCAGGTCTACCTCTACCTTTCTTAACATAAGGCAAATCTAATGCATCTACTCTCTAATCCTAATGATGGTCGACGTGGCCAAACCATCTAAGGGGACTCTCCCTAATCTTATCTACCACTGGAGCTACTCCAAATTTTTCCCGAACATACTCATTTTGCATTCTATCTCTAAGGGTAAAGCCACTCATCCACGTGAGCATCCTCATCTCTGTAACACTTAACTTAGTCTTATGTTTCTCTTTTATTGGCCAACATTCACGTACCATAAGTCATTGCTCTTACCACCATCTTATAAAATTTTACCTTAAGTTTAAGTGCAACTTTTATATCACATAATAGGCCAGATGCATTCCTCCACTTCAACCATCCAACTTGAATTATACTAATAACATCTCCATCTATTTCACCATCATTTTGAACAACAGAGCCTAAATATCTGAAACTCTCACTTTATTAATGACTTGTTCACCTAATGTCACAACTCTGTCACTAAAACTTCTACAACTAAAATTACACTCCATATATTCATTTTTAGATCTACAACTAAAATAAATTAACTAAACTAAATGAAAATAAAAATAAACCTAAATAAACATAAAAAAGTAAAATAAATAAACTAAATAAACCTAAAGTGATTAGTTTATTTAATTTAAAAAATAGAACATATAAAAATATAAAAAAATTAAAAAAACCTGTGAACCTAAACTCTGAACCCTAAACTTACAACCCTAATCCCTAAACCCTAAATCCTAAACCTTAAAACCAAAAATCCTAAACCCTAAACCCTAAACCCCAAAACCCTAAACCCCAAAACCCTAAACCCTAAACCCTAAACCCTAAACCCTAAACCCTAAAATCCTAAACCCTAAACCCTAAACCCTAAACACTAAACCCTAAATCATACAACCCTAACTCCTAAACCCTAAACACTAAACCCTAATCCTTAAACACTAAACCCTAAAAACCTAAAAACCTAAACCAAAACTAAATAAAACCATAAAAAAATAAACTTAAATAAATAAATAAAATAAAATAAATAAAAACCTAAACTAAAACCTAAACTTAAGCCTAAACCTAAATGTAAAAATAAAACAAAATAAAAATTAAAATTTAGACTAAAATATAATAAATGAAAACCTAAACTAAATTAAAAATAATAAACACAAAAATAAAAAACCTAAATAAAATAAAAACTAAATGTAAAATAAATATAAAATAAACCTAAAATATGATAAAATAAAAACTATACAAACCTAAACGTTAAAAATAAACTTAAAAAAAAACCTAAACCCTAAGCTAAAAAAATAATCCTTAAAAAATATATATATATATATATAAACTAAACTATAATAAACCCTAAAAGAAAAAACCTAACTAAACCTAAAATAAACTAAAGAAATAAACTAAATAAAATAAATTAAAAATAAAACCTAAAATAAACCAAAAAATAAAACCTAAAACCAAAACCTAGAAATAAAAATAAAACCTAAACCTAAAATAAAAAAATAAAACCAAACCTAAAATGAAATAAAAATAAAACTAAATTAAAAAATAAACATAAACCTAATCCAAAAAATCAAATAAAATAAAAAACTTAAACAAAAATAAAGAAACTTAAAATAAATAAACTAAACTAAATTAAAATAAAAAATAAACCTAAATAAAAATAAAAAATAAAATAAACTAAAGGAAATAAAAAATAAACTAAATAAAATAAATAAAATAAACTAACTCCATAAATTTAAATCCTAAACCTAAGCCCTAAACCCTAAATCAAACTAACCCTAAATCAAAACTAAACTAATCTTAAACCCTCATCCCTAAACCCTAAACTAACATTGAACCCTAAACGATAAACCCTAAACCCTAAACCCTAAACCCTAAAAACCCTAAACTCTAATGCCTAAACACTAAACCCTAAACTAACCCTAAACTAACCCTAAACCCTAAACCCTAAACCATGATAACCCTAGACACTAAAGCCTATACACGAAACCCTAAACCCTAAACCCTAAATCTTAAACCCTAACCTTAAACCCTAAACCATAAAACCTTAATCCTTAAAACCCTAAACCCTAAATCCTAACCCTAAACCCTTAAAGCAAAAGCCCTAAAACCCTAAACCCTAAACCCTAAACCCTAAGCCTGAAATGCTAACTATAAACACCAAATGCTAAACCTAAACTAATTAAATAATTTAAAAATTAAACATAAACCCTAAAACCTAATAAACCTAAACCCTAAGAATGGACAAGACCTTGACAGCAAGAACATCATCGTCAACTAGGCTAAGTCTAGATCTGTGGTGGAGGCGAAGGCGGAGGTAACGATTATAGCAATGGTGGCAGGGGATTTGGAGGTACTGGTTGTTCTAGAGGTGGTTGTCAGAGCAGTGGTGGTTATGGAGGCAAGAGGAGTGATGAAAGTTATAATCATGGTAGTGACAGAAGGAGAGATCGGTGATATGATGGTGGCTATTACTACTCGAGAGGCTGAGGTGGTTCTGATGGGAATGATAGAAACTGAAGAACGCCCAATCTGATCTGTTACTTATGGAACTGTGTCTTTATAGTAGAGATGGTTCTAATTATCTAGGGTTTTTTATTTGCTCTATGCGTGCTCATTTTTGATCTATGTCAATGCTTGTGTCTTAGAAAACTTGGTGTCACACTTGGTGTAATACTTGGTTGATGAAATTGAAAAGAATAAATGTTGAATCTCAATTTGTTCTTTGTTATAAAAAAACCAAATACCTTAAACCCTAAACTAAAATTTGAACCCTAGACCTAAAATATAAACCCTAATCCCTGAAAACCATAAACCATAAACCCAAAACTCTAAACCCTAAACCCTAAACCCTAAACCCTTAATCGTAAACCCTAAACCCTAAACCCAAAACTCTAAACCCCAAACTCTAAACCTTAAACCCTCAGCTAAACCTAAACCTAAACTAAATAAAACCTATATATAATAAAAATAATAATACCTAAACAAAAAATAGATAAATAAAATAAAATAAAAACCTAAACTAAAACATAAAAGAAAATAAAATAAAAATAAAACTAAATTTAAATAAAATAAATAAAACCTAAATTAAACTAAAAATAAAAAACCTAAATAAAATAAAACTAAACCTAAATTAAAATAAAATAAAGCTAAAATAAAATAAAATAAATAAAAAAACCTAAACCTAAAAAAATAAACCTAAAAATAAAACCTAAACCCTAAACTAAAAAAGAATTGAAACCTAAACTAAAAATAAAATAAGCCTAAACCTAACCCTAAAATGAACTAAATTTAAACCTAAACCTAAACCCCAAATGAAATAAAATAAACAAAAACTAAACCTAAACATAAATTAAAAAATAAAACCTAAAAAAGAACCTATAATAAAAACCTAAAACCTAAACCTAAAAAAATAAAATAAAAACCTAAACCTAGACCTAAAAATAAATAAGAAAACCTAAACATAAAAATTAAAATAAAACTAAAAATAAACTAAAACATAAACCTAAACATAAACCTAAAATATGAACTAAAATAAAAAACCTAAACTAAAATAAATAAAGATAAAATAAATAAACTAAATTAAATAAAAAATCCTAAATGAAATTATAATATAAAATAAACTAAAATAAATAAAAATTAAACTAAATAAACCCAAACCTATGAATTTAATTAATTTTAAAAAAAGTAAAAATAAAAATAAATAAATAAACCCTAGACCCTAAAACTAACTCTGACCCTTAAACCCTAAACCCTAAACTTACATCCCTAAATCACAAACCCTAAAACCCTAAACCCTAAACCCTAAACCCTAACACCTACAGCCCTAAACCCTAACAAACCTAAAAACCCAAACCTAAACTAAATAAAACATAAAAGTATAATAAATAAAAAAAACCTAAACCTAAATAAAATAAAATAAAATAAAAACCTAAACTAAAACCTAAACCTAAACCTAAACCAAAACATAATCCCAAACCTAAATGTAAAAATAATATAAAATAAAAAATTAAAAAATAAAAAATAAAATAAAATAAAATAAATAATAACCTAAACTAAACTAAAAAATAAAATAAAGCTAAAAAATAAAAAGTAAATAAAATAAAAAATAAAACTAAATAAAAGCTAAACCTAAAAAATAAACCTAAAATAAAACCAAAAAATAAATAAAAAATAAAACCTAAACCCTAATCTAGAAAAAAAAACTCAAACCTTAAATACACAAAAATAAAATATACCTAAACTTAAACTAAAATAACTAAAACCTAAACCTAAACCTAAAATAAACTACACCTAAACCTTAAACTATATAAAATAAATTAAATTAAAATTAAACCTAAACCTAAACTAGAAAATAATACCTAAAAATAAACCTAAAATAAAAACCTAAAACCAAAACCTAAGAAAATAAAATAAAAACCTAAACCTAATACTAAAAATAAAAAATAAAACTTAAACCTTAAAAATAAAAGAAAAATAAAACTAAACTAAAAAATAAGCATAAATCGAAACCTAAACATAAAAATTAAACTAAAATAAATAAACATAATTAAATAAAAAGAAAAATAAAGTTAAATAAAAAATAAAATAAACTAAATAAACCTAAACCTACCAGTTTACTTAATTAAAGAAAATCCTAAACCCCAAACCCTAAACACTAAATCCTATACCATAAACCCTAAACCCTGAACCCTAAAACTAACCATAAACCCTAAACTGTAAACCTACAACCCTAATCCCTAAGAAACCCTAAACACTAAACAAACACTAAACCTTAAACCCTAAACCCTGAACCCTAAAATAAACATAAAATAAATAAACTAAAGATATGTAAAAATAAACAAAATAAACTACAATAAATAAAAAATAAACTAAATAAAACCTACTAGTTTACTTAATTAAGAAAATCTAAACCTAAACCTACCTAAATCCTAAACCCTAAACTCTGATCTAACTATAAACCTAAATCAGAAACCTACAACCTTAATCCCGAAAAAACCCTAAAATCTAAACCCTAAACCCTAAACCCTAAACTGTAAACCTACAACCCTAATCCCTAAAAAACACTAAAACTTAAACCTTAAACACTAATCTGACCATAAACCCTAAACCCTAACCACTAAACCCTAAACCCTCAAAACCCTAAATCCTAAAGCCTAAACACTAAACAAACCCCTATTCAAACCTTAAACACACTAAAACCCTAAACCTAAACCCTAAAACCTAACCCTAAAGAAACCTAAAGCTTAAATGCTAAATCCTGGACCTAAACCTTAAACCCATAACACTAAACCCTAAACCCTCAACCTTAAACTTTAACCCTAACCCCAAACTTTAAACTTAAACCAAAAGTAACTAAAATTTTTTTTAAAGAAAACCTAAACTATATAACCTAATATACCTAAACCCTAAAAATGGATAGAACCTTGATGGAAAGAACACCACCTTCAACCAGGCTCAGTCTAGATCTGGCGGTGGAGGCGAAGGTGGAGGTGGCAGTTATTGTAGTGGTGGTGGCAGATCTGGAGGTGCTGGTAGATATGGAGGTAGTGGTCTGAGTTGTGGTGGTTGTGGAAGCGGGAGGAGCGATGAAGGTTAAAACCTTGGTGGTGGTGGAGCGAGAGATCGGAGATATGATTGTGGATCCCACAACTTGAGAGGTCAGGGTGGTTCTGATGGGAACTAGAGAAATTAAAGAATGATGGATCTGATCTGTTGCTCATGGAACCGTCTTTACATTATATACAGTTCTAGTTATCTAATATTTTTGATTTACTTTATGCATGCTCATTTTTTATCTATGTCGTCGCTTATGTCACAGAAAACTTGGGGTGCTACTTGGCTGATGAAATCAAAAAGAAGAAATTTTGAACCTGAATTTGTTCTCTGTTAAAAAAACCTTAAATCCTAAACTAAAACTTAAACCCTAAACCCTGAATTTATTCTATGATTTGGTTTTTTAATCCCTTTGGTTCTGGCCGCTACATTTCACTGCTTCTCCCGCCTTCCTCATGCTTTTTTTTTGCCATCTTGCACACTGTCTTAGCAAGTTCTGGTTTTGGACCTTTATTTTCTTAAAATTCTTGATTGGTAATGATGTCTCTACTTGGAATCATCTTCTTATTTTATATTCTAGTGGCTTCCAATGTTGCATTAGTTGCTCTGATGGGAGTGGCTTTCTGATTGCCTGGATTATTTCTGGCTGGATTGCTGCTCATTTCAGGGTGGCTGTGAATCATATTTACAGTCATTGTTTATATTGTAATCCTGCATCTAATGGGTTTGTGCTGTTACCTTCTTGGATTGGAGTGTCATTTATGTTTGAGAAGTACTATAGTCTGATGTTGCCTGTTGCTATTTTAAGATTTTGGATGTTTGTGGATTTGGTTTACCTGATTAGTTGTCACTGGGCTACTGTAGTAACCTGCTATAGTATCCCTTTTACTGCTGCTAGTATTGTGTAGATCACTGTGCATAATCAACTGTTCTACTGGATCTTATCCTATGGTTTGTATACTCTCAATGATTATTATTATGGCAAGCCTGTGGGGTATTTCTCCAAGGATTATGGGCTGAATTGGGATAGTGTTGCTGCTGTTATGACTGTTCCTTATGTGGTAGCTTTTCTGATTTTCACTGATCGAATTTGTCTCGGCTGGGGTGCTGACATTTTCTTTTATCTCTTAATCTGCTGTGGTACTTTAATCTGTTATAAGTTCTGTGGTAATTTAGGCTGGGACTTTGCTGATTTACCTTTCACTGGTTGGTTTCTTAATCAAAATGCATGAGGACGAACTGTTGCTCTTAGATGCTATTGAGCACCTATTGGTTGCAGTTTACTTTATTGCTGTTATTTTGCTGATTGGGATATCCCATCTTTACACTAATATCTCTTTGCAGGAATGGAATTGTGTTATTTTTTTCAATACTAGTCTTGATGTTTCTGGTCTTGCTTCCCATGATCAGCAGGTTTGGAGTTTTTCATGGGATTATCATTGTGCATCTGCTGGGATTGTGAGCACTGCTTACTCTGATGGAAAATCCTTGAACTCATATAATTTTTACTTTATATCCTTCTTAGTAATACTTCCTTTTTCTAATGGGAGTGTTAACATTATTGTCCATGCTGGCTGGGATGTTGTTGCTATTCCTTGCTGTTGTTCTCTCATCCTATGCTATGTTTGGAACACGTACAACTTGAAGAACATTTCTTTGTTATGCTTGAAATTAACCAATGATTTATCTTATATGCATAATTGGGTTATTAACAAACCCAATTGTTATTGTCATTACCCTTGGCGTAATTGGATTATGGTGAATAAGCATCGACATCGACCGATTTATCTCGAATGTCACTTACCGGATAGGCTTATGGTGGGGAGCTATTCACTATCTATCCTTTCCTTTACCTATATATGTTTATGGGTGGAATCTTGGACTTTGTTGGTTTTAACGCCTTGTTGGTTGGTCGCTGGATCAATACCCACGCCTCGTGGCTTTGGATTATTTGGTACAACAAGTTTCTCTTGAAGTTGATCAATCCTTGGTCTATTTTATGCCTATCATTGGAATTCATTGACGCTATTGTTTACTTCATCCTTTTTTTGTCAAACTTTCTATTGTTTTGATTATCCTGGATGAGTGGCAACATGGCGAGCTAATTGGTTTTTGCTATTTTGGTTGTCTCTTGTCTTGGAGATTTACCCTTTTGTTTTTCCTTGTCTCCTCGCTTGGCTCTTTCTTTGTTGGTTGTAGACTTCGTGGTCTCATGTTCCTAAAGATGCTCTGCACTTCTGTCACATGGTGAGGGTTTTTGGTGATTTTTGTCTATTTTGCTGCCTTCAGGATAACTATCGATATGCTTTATTTTTTTTGATTATCTACTATTGCCATGTCTTCTCTGATTGAGGAGTTTTATGGCCAATTTGCTGTATCTTCCTATCTTGGATGTTTCCTTCTTAACTGTTGCTGTTTTCTAGATTTTAATGTTGAGACTCATTTCAATTCACTTGTTGATTATTTTTATGGCGGGTTCCAATGTTGTATTAGCTGTTTGGCTGTTGAGGTTGGCTTTCGGATTGCCCGTGCAATTTATCTCTTGTTTTCTCTGATCTGCATCTTCTGCTACCTCTTTTATTTGGTTGGTTCAGTCTTATGAGTTTATTCGAAAGAATGGTATTATGGCCGATTTAGTCCCTATCTTGGAGGTTGTTGCCTTTTCTTTGTCTTGTTCTTTGGATTGATTGTTGAGCTGCATTCTGGTGGTTGAATCGCTATTGGAGTTGTTGCTCTAACTCTTTGGGTGCTAATTTTGGATCGTTCATTCCCTCGTGAGCTATCTTTGTCTTCCTTACTATTGCTTTCTCCGTGACATTAATAAATTGTTTCCGGGTTGTTTTCCTGAAGATTCATTTACATATCATGTGATTGGGATGGTGTTAATTATAGGCTCATTGACTTATTTAACGTTTTCAGCTAGTTGTCTCCTCGTAATTTTCTTATGGAGGGATTATATGCTAAACTAATTTCTTTGAACATGGCTATTCATGAGATTCTGGTAAGATGGCTCACTTATGTTTATGTATTCTCATGTCAAGATGGCTATATTGATGATAATTTTCTTGAATGAGACTCCTTATCCTTAGCTCTTAGCAATTACCTATATAATTTAGATATAATTTTGCTTAGGTTTTCATGTAATAAAGCTTACAAGAATATCAACAAGGGTGCTTCCTTCTCAGTTTGTTGGCTATGCGTGATGTTCTTACTCCTTTTGGTTGGTAGTAGCTCATGTGATCTAACCCTTCGCTGAAGTTTGGATGCTCATATTTGCATCGCCCCAACATGGTGTGTCTGAGCAAGCCTTCTCTATCACATTTCCTTATTATCATATATTATATTGTTTCCTTCTTTCTTTTTTATGTATTACCTTAAGCTTCTAATCTATCTCTCATTATAACTTTGCGGTGTTTCTCTCTTTTTTATCTTGCGGTTTGTTCCATATTACCAAGCACTCTTACAACCATTGGCCTTATACTTTCTTTAGCCTATTATGTTAATCATCTTGTATCTTTTGATTGCTTTAATGTTTTCTTTTGCTCTTGGATGTACTTAGATGGGGATTTACTCCTTCGGCTAATTGTAGCTCTTTGAGCAGTAGTTTCGGAGTTTATCCCCTTTAAGGTCCTTGTAACCCTTTTTTGTGGTAATAAAATACCCCCGTATCATGGGGTTTCCCAAAAAAAAAACAAAAAAAAATCATAAACCTTAAACTCTAAACCCTAAACCCTAAATAATAAACCCTAAACCCTAAACCCTAAACCTAAACTTAAAGTAACTAAATAAATTAAAAAAATAAACCTAAACCCTAAGAATGGGTAGAACCTTGGTGGCAGGAACATCACCGTCAACCACACTCAGTTTAGATCTGGCAGTGGAAGGTGGAGGCAGTGGTTATCGCAGTGGTGGTGGGGATATGGAGGTGCTGGTGGATATGGAGGTGGTGGTCGGAGTAGTGATGGTTATGGAGGCCCGAGGAGCGAAGGAGGTTACAGCCATGGTGGTGACGGAGGGAGAGATCAGTGATATGATGGTGGATCCAGCTACCCTAGAGGCCGGGGTGGTTCTAATGGGAATTGGAGAAACTGAAGAACAACCGATTCAATCTGCTGCTTATGGAAGGTTTTTTATTTGCTCTGCGTGATCATTTTTTATCTATGTCGTCGCTTATGTCATAGAAAACTTGGTGTGTTACTTGGTTGATGAAATTGAAAAGAAGAAATGCTGAATTTGAATTTGTTGTCTAAAAAAACCCAAAACCCTAACCAAAACCTAAAAAAAACCCTAAACCTTAACTCCTAAACCCTAAACCCTAAAACCTATAACCCTAAACCTAAACCCCAACCCCAAAAACCCCATTCCAAAACCCTACAAACCTAAAAGCCTAAACATAAACTAAATAATACCTAAAAATAAAATAAATAAATAAACCTAAACCTAAATAAAAAAATAAAATAAAATAAAACCTAAATAAAACCTAAAACTAAACCTAAACTTCAACTTAAAAATAAAATAAAATTAAAACTAAACAAAAATAAAATAAATAAAACTTAAACTAAACTAAAAAAATTTTAAAATAAAATAAAAATAAAATCTAAATAAAATCAAAACTAAGCAAAAATAAAAAATAAAATTAACCTAAAATAAAATAAAATAAAACTAAATAAAATCTTAACCTAAAAATAAAACCAAAAATATATAAAAATTAAAACATAAACCTTGAACTAAAAAAAACCTAAACTTAAAATAAATAAAATAACATAAACCTAAACCTAAACTAAATTAAACAAAACTAAAATAAATAAAACCTAAACCTAAACCTAAAATAAATTAAACCTAAACCCTAAACTAAATAAAATGAAATATTCTAAAAATAAACCTATACCTAAACTACAAAATAAAACATAAAAATAAACATAAAATAAAAACCTAAAACCCAAACCTAAGAAAATAAAATAAAAA
Organism: Cymbidium sinense; assembly: GCA_021442155.1. Lineage (NCBI taxonomy): Eukaryota > Viridiplantae > Streptophyta > Magnoliopsida > Asparagales > Orchidaceae > Cymbidium > Cymbidium sinense. The sequence goes on along the minus strand of CM038215.1, from coordinate 5,192,395 downwards.
CCTAATTTAAACCAAAAAAGAAAAAATAAAACCTAAACCTAAACCTAAAAACTAAAATAAAAAATAAAACTAAACTAAAAAATAAACATAAACCTAAACCTGAACTAAAAAAATAAACTAAAATAAATAAACTTAAAATAAATAAAATAAACTAAATGAAAATAAAAAAAATTAACCTAAATGAAAATAAATAATAATAAACTAAAATAAATAAATAAAACTAAAAAAACAGGGTTTACTGATTTTTTTTTTATAAAAAATGTAACTAAACCCTAAACCCTATACCCTAAATCTTAAACCATAAACCCTAATCATTAAAACTTATCCTACCGACTTAACAACCTTCCTACACCCTCTCAACCTACTCTGGCTGACCCTACCACACCCTAATCTCTAAACCCTAAAATCCTAAACCTTAAACCCTAAATTAACCATATACCATAAACCCTAAAGCCCAAAAACCCTAAACCCTAAATCTTAACCATGACCCTTGACCCTGAGTCTTGACCTAATCCTTAATAAACCCTGCTTAAATCCTAAAACCCTGACCTACACTAAACCTACTCACACTCTAAACCACCCTAAACATTAAACCCTAAAACTCTAAACCCTAAAACCTTAAACCCTAAACTCAAAAACTAAGGTTAAACCCTTAACCCTAAATGTACAACCCCAAACATAAAACACTAAACCCTAAACCCTAAACCTTAAAAACTCTAAACCCTAAATCATAAACTAACCCTAAACCCTGAACCCCAAACCCTAAACCTAAACCCTAAAACCTAAACCCTAAACTTAAACCTAAACCTTAAACCCTAAACCCTGAACCTAAACCCTAAACCCTAAACCCAAAACCCTAAACCTAAACTTAAAGTAACTAAATAAATGAAAAAAATAAACTTAAACCCCAAAACCTAATAAACCTAAACCTTAATAATGAGTTGAACCTTGATGGTTGGAACATCACTGTCAACAAGGCTCAGTCTAGATTTGGCAGTGGAGGTGAAGTCAGAGGTGGTAGTTATCATAGTGGTGGTGGGGTATTTGGAGGTGTTGGTGGATATGGAGGTGGTGGTCGGAGCAGTGATGGTTATGGAGGTGAGAGGAGTGGCAGAGGTTACAGGCGTGGTGGTGGCAGAGGGAGAGATCAGGGATATAATGGTTGATCCCACTATTCGAGAGACTGGGGTGGTTTTGATGGGAATTGGAGAAATTGAAGAACAACCAATCCAATATGTTGCTTATGGAATCTTGTCTCTATAGTAGAGACTATTTTAGTTATCTAGGGTTTTTGATTTGCTCTATGCATGATCATTTTTTATCTATGTCATCGCGTGTATCTAGAAAACTTGGTGTGTTACTTGGTTCATGAAATCGAAAAGAAGAAATATTGGATTTGAGTTTGTTCTCTATTAAAAAAAAACCAAAAACCTTGAACCCAAAACTAAAACTGGAACCCTAAACCCTAAAACCTAAAATTAAATAAATAAAGCTTAACCCTAAACCCCAAACCCTAAAACTAACCCTAAACCTTAAACCGTAAACCCTAAAACCCTAAACCCTAAACCCTAAACCCTAACCCCTAAAACCTATAACCTTAAAACCAAAACCTTTAACCTATAACCTTAAAACCAAAACCTTTAAAACCCTAACCTTGTCTCAAACCCTAAAACAAAAAGCATAAAAAATAAAATAAATAAAACCAAAACCTAAATAAAATAAAAAATAAAATAAAATAAAAATTAAAACTAAAACATAAACCTAAACTTAAACATAAACCTAAACCTAAAAATAAAATAAATAAAAACTAAACTAAAATAAAATAAATAAAACCTAAACTAAACTAAAAAAATAAAACAAAATAAAATAAATCTAAACAAAAAAAAAAATAAAATAAAATAAAAACTAAATAAAATTCTAAACCTAAAATATAAACCAAAAAATTAATCTTAAAAATAAATAAAAAATAAAACATAGACTTAAACTAAAAAAAAACCTAAACTTAAAATAAATAAAATAAAATAAACCTAAACCTAAACTAAATTAAACTAAACTAAAATAAGTAAAACCTAAACCAAATCCTAAAATAAACTAAACCTAAACCATAAACTAAATAAAATAAAATAAACTAAAAGTAAACTTAAACCTAAACTACAAAATAAAACCTAAAAATAAACCTAAAATAAAAACCAAAAACCTAAACCTAAGAAAATAAAATAAAAACCTAAACTTAAAACTAAAAAGAAAAAATAAAACCTAAACCTAAAAAATGAAATAAAAAATAAAACTAAAATAAATAATAAACATAAACCTAAACCTAAACCTAAAAAATAAACTAAAATAAATGAACCTATAATAAATAAAATAAACTGAATCAAAATAAAACATGAACTTAAATAAAATAAAATTAAAATAAACTAAAATAAAATAAATAAACTAAAACTAAAAAAAAATTGAACATGGGTTACTCAATTTTATCTTTTAAAAAGACCTAAACCTTAAACCTAGCCACAAACTGAGCCATGATCCCTAAACATCTACCAGGACTTAAACTGTAACCCATGCCTAAAGCCTAAATAAAATCATAAATCTAAAACACTAAAACTTAAACCCTAAACCTAAACTAACCTAAACCTAAACCCTAAAGCCACTAGGCCACTAGGCTAAACCCAACTGAGCCTCAGGCCAGCTGAAACCTAAACCCTAAACCTAAAAACCTAACCCTAAACTAACCACAAAACCCAACCTAAAGCTGAGCTAAAACTAAATAAAAACTGAGTAAGCTGACCAGACCCTACCAATGACTGACATTACTGGCTAAACTAAACCCTAAATCCCAGACCTTCAACTAAACCCTAAACTTAAAAATGCAAACCTAAACTTGGTAAAAATCTAAAATAAATAAATAAAATAAAAAACTTAAACAAAATAAGTAAAGATAAAATAAAATAAAACCTAAACAAAACTCCTAAAGAAAATAAAATAAAATAAAAATAAAGATAAAATAAAATAAAAAAATCTAAAACTACTAAAATTAAAATAGACATAAAATAAAACCTAAATAAAATAAAACTAATTGAAAATTAAAATAAACTAAAAGTAAAATAAAATAAAACTAAATAAAACCTCCCAAAATAAACCTAAAAATAAAACCTAACAATAAATAAAAAGTAAACCTAAACACATAACTAAGAAAAAAAATCGAAACCTAAAATAAATAAAATAAAATAAGGGAAACTAACATAAATAAAACTTAAACCTAAACCTAAAATAAACTAAACCTAAACCTAAAACTAAATAAAATAAAATAAACTAAAAAAAATAAACCTAAATGAAAAATAAAATAAAATAATAACCTAAAACCTAAATCTAAACACAAACCTAAAAATAAAAAAGAAAACCTAAACCTAAAAAATAAAATAAAAATAAAACTAAACAAAAAAAAACCTAAACCTAAACCTAAAAATTAAACTAAAATAAGAAACCTAAATTAAAATAAATAAACCTAAAATAAATAGAATAAAATGAACCTAAATCTAAACTTAAATAAAATAAACTAAAATAAATAAAACCTAAAACTAAACCTAAACCCTAAACTAAATAAAATAAACTAGACAAAAAATAAACCTAAACTAAAAATATAAAATAACACCTAAAATAAACCTAAAAAATAAAAACCTAAACTAAAAAAATTAAAATAAAACCTAAACCTAAACATAAAAATAAAAAATAAAACTTAAACCTCAAAAAATAATAAAATAATAAAATTAAACTAAAAATTAAACATAAACCTAAACCTAAAACAAAAAAAATAAACTAAAATAAATAACCAAAAATAAATAAACTAAACTAAATAAAAATAAAAATTTAAAATGAAACATACTAAAATAAATAAATAAATAACTAAATAAACTAAATAAACCTAAACATACGAGCTTACTTAATTTAAAAAAACCTAAAACCAAACCATAAATCCTAAACCTTAAACCCTAAACCCTAACCTGTGACCCAACAACTCAGTAACCACGGACCCAAAACCCTAAACCTTAATCCCCAAACCCTAACCACAACCCTACCACTAAACTGGCTCTAAAACCTAAAACCACAAATCCTAAACCCTAAATCCTAAATCCTAACCCAAACCAACTGACCACAAACCTAAACTCTAGGCCAACCTGACCTGAGCCATAAAAAACCTGGGTCCTAAACCTTAAACCCTAAAGAAACCTCAACTAAACTAAATAAACCCAAAAACCTAACTAAAAACCTAAACCCAAAAATAAAACCTAAAACTAAACTAAATAAAACCAAAAAAAAACCTAAACTTAAAATAAATAAAATAAAATAAAAGGCTAAAACTTAAACTAACACAAACCTTATAATTAAAATAAAGATAAATAAAACTAAAATAAAATAAAATAAACCTAAACTAAATAAAAAATAAAATAAACTTAAAAAAATATAACCTAAATAAAATAACACCCAAACATATTATAAAATAAAATAAAATAAAAACTAAATGAAAACCTAATCCTAAAATAAATTAAAAATAAACCTACCTAAACCTAAACTAAAATAAATAAATTTAAAAACCTAAAATAAATTAAACCAAAACCCACAAAATAAATAAATTAAAATAAACTAAAATAAACCTAAAACTAAAAATAAAACCTAAAAAAAAAACCTAAACTAAACCTAAAATAAAAAAAAATTAAAACCTAAACCTAAAAAATAAAATAAAATAAAACTAAGTAAAAAAAAATAAACTATAAATTCTAAACTAAAATAAATAAACTAAAATAAAATACTAAACTAAATAAATAAAAATTAAATAAACTAAAAATATAAAATAAAATAAATAAACTAAACTTAATGGTTTACTTAATAAAATCCTAAACCCTAAACCCTAAACTCTAAATCCTAAACCCCAAACTAACTATACCCTAAACCTACAACCCTAAACCCTAAACCCTAAACCCTAAAAAATACTAAACCCTAAATCCTAAACCCCTAAGCCTTAAACCCTAAACTAACTATAAACCTAAAACCAAACCCAACCTAAACCTAAAACCTTAAATCCAAATCCTAAACATAAACCTAAACCATAAACCCTAAACCACAAAACCTAATCCTAAATAAAAACCCTAAGAATGGGAACCTTGGATAGAACATCATTGTGGTAGGCTGATCTGAGGCGATGGAGGTGTGAGAAGCGACGGTTATCAATGGTGGTGAGGGATCCTAAAAAAATAAAAAAAATGTTCCTACCGATTTGCTTAATTTAAAAAGTAAAAAAATGAAACTAACTAAATAACTAAACTAATAATAAAACTGACTATATAATAAAACAAATAAATAAAAAAATTAATAATAACTAATTAATAATTAACTAATTCAGTAATAACTAAATAAAACAAAACTAACTAAATAATAAAACCTAAAAAATAAAAAATAAAACCTAAACCTAAAATAAAATAAAAATAAAACTAAACTAAAAAATGAACCTAATCTTAAACCTAAAATAAAAACTAAAATAAAAAATACCTAAACTAAAATAAATAAACCAAACTAAATAAAGTAAAAATAAACTAAATTAAAAATAAACTAAAATAAATAAAAACTAAATTAAATAAACTAAATAAACATAAACTCGGTTGCTTAATTTAAACATAAACCTAAACCCTAAACCTTACTAACTAAAACCCAAACCCTCCACCAAACTATAATCTGACCTCCACCCTAAATCCTGGCCACTAACCTCCCTAAAATCTTTAACCCTACCCTAATGCTAATCCAACTTAACCCTAATAACCCTAAAACCCTAAACCTAACTAACCACAAACCCTCCACCAAACTCTCTCACCATAAACTCCCTAAATGCTAAAACTCTACTAATCCTAATCCTAAACCTACCCTAAACCTATATAACCATAAACCCTAAACCCTACTACCAAACCCTAAACCTCCCTAAAATATAATACATAAATAAATAAAATAAAACCTAAACCCAAAGTAAAAAAGAACCAAAACCTAAAATAAAAATAAATGAAAACTAAAATAAACTAAACTAAAATAAATAAAACCTAAAAACAAATAAAATAAACTAAACCTAAACCCTAAACTAAATAAAATAAATAAATTAAAATAAACCTAAACCCAAACTAAAAAATAAAACCTAAAGAAATAATAAAAAACCTAAAATACATATAAAAATAACTAAACCTAAAATAAAATAAAATAAAATAAAAAAAAAAAAATAAAAACCTAAACCTAAAATAAACCAAAATAAAAAAAAATAAACAAAAATAAATTATCCTAAACTAAATAACTAAACTGAATAAAATAAATATAAACTAAATAAAATAAAATAAAAAAATACTAAAATAAATAAAATAAACTAAATAAGCCTAAACTCTGTTTTATTATCTTTTTTTTAAAAAAAAACCCTAAATGATAAACTAAACCTAAACCCTAAACCTAAATAAACCCTAAACTAATCTAACCCAAACCCTAAACATTAAACCCAAAACTTAAACTAAACCCTAATAACCTAAACCAAAAAATCTAAAATTAAAACCTTAAAACTAAAGCCTAAACAAAAACTAAACCAAACCTAAAAAATACAAAACCCTAAACCTAAAACTATACCAAACCTACCCAAACCCTCCCAAACCCTAACCTAAACTAAACCCTAAACCCCAAACCCTAAACCTAAACCTAAAGTTACTAAATAAACTAAAAAATAAACTTAAACCATAAATCCTACTAAACATAAACATAAACTTAAACCCTAAGAATGGGTAGAACCTTGACCGTAGGAACATCATCATCAAGGCAGCCAGATCTAGTGGTTGAAGGAGGCGTGATTATCGCATGGTGGTGGGGATGAGGTCTGGTGGATATGGAGGTGGTGGTCGAGCTGATGGTTAAGGAGGTGGGAGGAGAGGTGAGCTTGCGTGGTGGTGGGGAGGGAGATCGATATGATGGCGGATCCACTGAGAGGCCGGTGGTTAGATGGAACTAAAAAAATTGAAGAATGACCAATCCGATCTGATGTTTATGGAACTGTGTCATTACAGTAGAGATGGTTCTAGTTATCTAGGGTTTTGATTTTCTCTATGCGTGCTCATTTTTTTTCTATGTTGTCGCTTGTGTCTTAGAAAACTTGGTGTGTTACTCGGTTGATAAAATCAAAATGAAGAAATGTTGAATCTCAATTTCTTCTCTTAAAAAAAAACCAAAAAACCCTAAACCCTAAAATAAATCCTGAACCCTAAACCTAAAACCTAAACCCTAAACCCTAAGAACCCTAAACCCTAAAACCCTAAACCCTATTCCATAAACCCTAAAACTTAAACCCTAAACCCTAATCCCTAGCTCCAAACCTTAAACCCAAAATCTTAAACACTAAAAAACTAAAAACCTAAACCTAAACTAAATAGAACCTAAAAATAAAAAAACATAAACTGAAATAAACTAAATAAAATAAAATAAACTAAAAAAAAATAAACTAAAACCAAAACATAAAAGAAAATAAAATAAAAAAATATAAAAGACTAAAATAAAAGAAATAAAACCTAAACTAAACTAAACAAATGAAAAACCTAAATGAAATAAAAACTAAACTAAAATAAAAATAAAATAAACCTAAATTGAAATAAAATAAAAAATTATATAAAAACCTAAACCTAAAAAATAAACCTAAACTTAAAAACTAAAAATAAATAAAAAATTAAACATAAACCCTAAACTTTAAAAAAAAACCTAAACCTAAAAATAAAATAAACCTAAACCTAACCTAAACCTAAACTAAATAAAATAAAATAAAGTAAAAATAAACTTAAACCTAAATTAAAAAATAAAACCTAAAAAATAAACCTAAAATAAAAACTAAAACCTAAACCAAAAAAAATAAAATAAAACCCTAAACCTAAACCTAATAATAAAAAATAAAACCAAAACCTAAAAAATAAAATAAAAATAAAACTAAGCTAAGAAAGAAATTAAACCAAAACCTAAACCTAAAAATAAACTAAAATAAAAAGCCAATACAAAAATAAATAAACTTATAATAAATAAGTTAAACTAAATAAAATTAAATAAATTTAAACAAAAATTTGAAGTAAAATAAAATAAAATAAATTTAAATAATCCTAAACCTAGTTTACTTATTTAAAATAAAATAAAATAATAAAATAATAAAATATAAAAACCCTAACCCTAAAACCCACTAACCCTAAAACTAACCCTAAACCCTAAACCTACTTCCTAAACCCTACCTTAAACCCTAAACCCTAACCTACAACCCAAAACCCTAAATCCTTAACCCCAAACCATTAACCTTAAACCATAAACCCAAACTAAACCTAAACTAAAACAAAATAAAACATAAAAATAAAATAAATAAAATAAATAAAATAACCTAAACCTAAATTAAATAATAAAATAAAATAACATAAAAACCTAAACTAAAACCTAAACCTAAACAAAACAAAAATAAAATAAATAAAAACCTAAACCAAAATAAAAAATAAAAGAAACTGAAAAATAAAAAACCTAAAAAAAATAAAAACTAAACGGAAAATAAAAATAAAATAAACCTAAAGTAAAATAAAATAAAGTCTAAATAAAAACTTAAAACCTAAAAAAATCTAAAAAAAATAAGTAATTAAACTTAAACTCTAAAGTAAAAAATAAAACCTAAACTTACAACAACAACAACAACAACAAGCCTTAATCCCACTAGGTGGGGTCAGCTACATGAATCCTTCGTCTCCATTGTGTCCTATTATGTGTCAAATTCTCATTTAAATCAAGTATACTAAGATCATTTTTTATACATCTTAACCAAGTCTTTTAGGTCTACCTCTACCTTTCTTAACATAAGGCAAATCTAATGCATCTACTCTCTAATCATCTGGACATTGGCCAAGGCGACTCTCCCTAATCTTATCTACCTAAACTCCTTTTTCCCGAATATACTCATTTTGCATTCTATCTCTAAGAGTAAAGCCACTCATCCTAAGCATCCTCATCTGTAACACTTAACTTAGTCTTATGCTTCTCTTTATTGGCCAACATTGCACCATAAGTCATTCGTCTTACCACCATCTTATAAAATTTTCCTTTAAGTTTAAGTGGAACTTTTCTATCACATAATAGATGCATTCCTCTTTCATCCAACTTGAATTCTACTAATAACATCTCCATCTATTTCACCATCATTTTGAACAATAGAGCCTAAATATAAAGCTCACTCTTATGACTTGTTTACCTAATGTCACAACTCATCACTAGAACTTCTACAACTAAAATTACACTCCATATATTCATTTTAGATCTACTTAAATGAAAAACCTTTAGATGCTAGTTGACCTCCATAATTCAAGTTTTTTATTGGACTCCTCTCTAGTCTTATCAACAAGAAGAATGTCATCAGCAAAAAGCATACACCAAGGTACATCTTCTTGTAAATGCCTAGTAAGAACATCCATAAGTAAAGTAAAAAGATAAGGGCTTAAAGCTGATCCTTGATGTAATCCAACTGAAATAGGAAAATATTTTGTCAATCCTCCTTGTGTTTGGACACAAGTAACAGTTCTAGTATACATATCCTTAATGACTTGAATATAACCAATATTAACTCCTTTCTGTTCTAGAACTCTCCAAAGAACATCTCTTGAAACTTTATCATAAGCTTTCTCTAAATCAATAAATATCATATGTAGATCCTCCTTACTTTCTCTATGCTTCTCCATCAAACCCTTAACAAATGTATAGCATCCATAGTAGATCTACCGGCATGAAACCAAACTGATTGTGAGAAACTTTTGTATCACATCGTAACCTATGCTCATTACTCTCTCCCATAATTTTATATGGCACATTAACTTAATTCCTTTATAATTTGCACACTCTTGTACATCACCTTTATTCTTAAATATAGGAACCAACAAACTCTTTCTCCACTCATCTGGCATCTTTTTAGTCTTTAAAATGACATTAAAAAGATTTGTAAGCTAAGAAATTCCTTGATCTCCTAAACATTTCCACACTTCTATTGAATATTATCCGGTCCTACTGCTTTTCCACATTTCATTTTCTTTAAAGCTTCACTAACTTATTTACTAATATGACAATAAAATGAAATTCTCAATTTTGTTTAAGTATTAAGGTTGCTAAAATCAATCTACTTTCGGATCCTTCATTGAAAAGTTTATCAAAATACCTCATCCACCTATTTTCAATATCCTTTTCTAAAAAAAGCATTTTATTATTTTCATCCATAATACACCTCACTTGAACTATGTCTTTACTTCTCCTATCTCTTTGGTTGGCTAACTTATACATACATCTTTCACCTTCTTTGGCATCTAATCTATTGTATAAATCACTAAAGCTAAATTTTTTGCATCATATATTGCTTTCTTAGAATCTCTAGAGCCATATATCTTTCCCAATTCTCGAAGTTTTTTACATCTAAACCAAGTTTTTTTAACAATACTTCTTTTTTTTTTTATCTTTTCTTAACTTCCACCACCAACTATTCTTATTAAAAAGCTTTTCCTTTTGATTCTCCAAGCACATCTTTAGCAACTTGCTTAATTTCACTTGCTATTTTTCCCACATAATGTTAGCTTCCTCATGAACATCCAAATTCTAATCTCTTGTAGCTTGCTCTAAAATATTTTATTTGTATTCTTTAAGTGTCTCCATCTAATTCTAGGACAATAATTTGGTTTATTTTTCTCTTACAACCTTTCATCTTAAAATCTAAAACTAATAATCGATGTTGGGTACTTAGATTTTCACTTGGAATGACCATACAATCTTTACAATTTAAACGATCTATTTTTTTATCAGAAATAATCAATCTGTGTTTTACTAGATCCATTTTTATAAGTAATAACATGTTCATCTTTTTTGTTAAATAAAGTATTAGCAACTACAAAATCATAAGCTAAAGAAAATCTAATAATCTACCTTCTTCATTAGTCACTAAATCCATAACCACCATGAATACTTTTAAAATCTTCTACCACTCTACCAACATGTCCATTTAAATCTCCTCCAATAAATACTTTTTCTTCAAGAGGTATCTTTTGTTTTAATCTTTTTCTTTTGCGCTTACCTCTAAACCTACTTGAGGAGCATAGACACTTATAACATTGATAATCTTAGTATCAACAATAATCTTTAGAGCTATAATTCTATCTCCACATCTATTAATATTTATAACATTATCCTTCAAATGTTTATCTATAATCACACCTACACCATTTCTAGTTCGACTTTTACCTGAATACCAAAGTTTAAAACCTAAACTATCAATCTGGCCTTCTCCCAACCATTTAGTTTTTTGAACATATAAAATATTTATCTTTCTATGAACCATAATATCTATTAATTCCATTAATTTCCCTAGAGTACCTATATTCAAGATCCTAACCTAATTGTATCATGGACTAACTTCTTTGCCGCATCCGTCCATAATGTGGGAACCCTTGCTTATTTAACTTGCAGCATCGTGACTCTAATTTTTTTTGTATTCAAACCATACGCGCTTCCGGGATGCCCTAGCATTAACACAATGATTTAAAGGATTCATGTCATGATTATTTCAAGTTTTACTGGTATAACTACTAGCATAACCCTCCACTTTTCACATCGAACTTGGGACCGCAATGGTAGTGTTAACCTAAACTTAAAATAAACAAAATAAAATAAACCTAAACCTAAACTAAAATAAAAAAATAAACCTAAACCTAAATATACTAAACCTAAACCCTAAACTAAATAAAATAAAATAAACTAAAATAAACCTAAACTAAACTAAAATAAACCTAAAATAAAAAACCTAAACCAAACCAAAATAAATAAAATAAAATTCTAAACCTTAACCTAAAATAAAAATAAAACCTAAACCTACAAAATAAAATAAAAATAAAACTAAACTAAAAGTAAAAACAAAAGTAAGCCTAAACCTAAAACATAAACTAAAATAAAAAAACTAAGCAAAATAAATAAACCTAAATAAATAAACTAAACTAAATAAAATAAAAAAATAAACTGAAACAAAACTAGAAAATAAAATAAAATAAACAAATTAAACCATAAATAAATCTTAAACTAAGCTAAAGCATAAACCAACCTCTACCACAACATACCCTAAACCCAAAATAATAAAAAAAGTAAAAAAACCCTAACCCTAAATGCTAAACCTAAACTAGCCCTAAACCCATATAAAACCTAAACCTAAACCTAAAACCTAAACCTAAACCCTAAAACTAAACCTAAATAAACGAAACTAAATAATATAAAACCTAAACCTAAACCTAAATTAAAAATAAATAAATAAAATAAAAAAAAAACATAATAAATAAAATATGATTAATAAATAATAAACTAAATAAAATAAACTAAACTAAATAAACCTATAAACTAAAATAATAAATAAACTAAACTAAACTAAACTAAACCTAAACTAAAATAAACTAAATAAATAAACTAAAATAAACTAAACTAAATAAACCTAAATAAACTTAAACCTAAATAAATAAACTAAAACTAAACTAAACTAAACTAAAAATAAAGTAAGTAAACTAAATAAATAAACTTAAACTAAAATAAATAAATAAATAAACTAAACTAAACTAAAATAAATCAAAACCTAAATAAATGAAATAAATTAAAATAAAATAAACTAAAGCTAAACTAAATAAACCTAAACCAAAACATAAACCAAAATCTAAATCTAAACTAAACTAAATTAATAAACCAAAACTTGATAAACTAAATAAAAAATAAAATAAAAATAAAACTAAATCTAAACCTAAACTAAACTAAATAAATAATCCTAAACTAAAATAAAATAAACCTAAACCTCAAACCTAAAATAAAAACTAAACCTAAAAATAAAAATAAACCTAAACCTAAACATAAATAAACCTAATAAACCTAAAACAAAATAAACATAAACTAAAACTAAATAAATAAAATAAAATAAATAAATAAACTAAACCTAAAAATAAAATAAACCTAAATTAAATAAACTTATAAACTAAACCTAAACTAAAATAAACCTAAACTAAAATAAAACCTAAACTTAAACTAAAAAAAACCTAAACCTAAATAAATCTAAACTAAATAAACCTAAACTTAAACTTAAACCTAAACTAAATAAAAAAATAAACCAAATAAATAAATAAAATAAACCTAAACCTAAATAAATTAAACTAAATTAAACTAAATAATTAAAAAAAAACTAAACTAAATAAATAAACTAAATAAAACCCAAAACCTAAACTAAAAAAAATAAAACAAATAAACTAAACTAAACTAAATAAACTAAACCTAATACTAAACCTTAACCTAAAATAAACTAAAACTAAATTAGACTAAATAAAACCTAAACTAAACTAAATAAATAAACTAAACTAAATAAATAAAAAATAAAAATAAAATAAACTTGAATCTAAACCTAAACTAAATAAAACTAAACAAAACTTAAGCTAAACCTAAACCTAAACTAAATACCATAAATAAACCAAAACTACTTAAACTAAACTAAACTAAACTAAATAAACTAAAAATAAAACCTAAATAAATAAAAAACCTAAAGTAAACTAAACTAAACTAAATAAAATAAAATAAACTAAAATAAACTAATAAACTAAAATAAAATAAACCTAAACCTAAACTAAATGAAACAAAACTAAATAAATAAATAAAATAAACTAAACTAAACTAAACTAAGCAAACTAAACTAAAATAAACTAAAATAAATAAACCAAAACCTAAACCTAAAAAAAAACCTAAAAAATAAACAAAATAAAATAAATAAAAATAACTAAACTAAATAAAATAAACCTAAACTAAACTAAATAAAAATAAATTGAAATAAAATAAACTAAATAAAAAAATATAAATAAAATAAATAAATAAACTAAACTAAATACTAAACTAAAGAACCTAAACTAAACTAAATAAACCTAAAACCTAAACCTAAACCTAAACCAAATCTAAGTAAACCAAACTAAACTAAAGTAAATAAAATAAACCTAAACTAAACTAAATAAAATAAACTTGAACTAAACAAAATAAACTAAATAATCCTAGCTAAACCTAAACATAAAACCTAAACCTAACTTAAACTAAATAAACTAAACCCTAAAAAGTTAAACCTAAATCAAAACACTAAAGAAATAAACTAAAATTAAATAAAAATAAACCTAAAAAATAAATAAACCTAAACCTAAACCTAAAATAAACCTAAACTAAATAAAACTAAACCTAAAAAATTCTAAACCATAAAAATAAACCTAAACTTAAACTTAAACCTAAATAAACTAATTAAACTAAACTAAATAAAAATAAACATAAACCTAAATAAATAAACCTAAATAAACCTAAAATAAAATAAATAAAAACCTAAAATAAACCTAAAATAAATAAACTAAAATAAATAAAATAGACTTTATAAACTAAAATAAATAAACTGATCTAACCTAGAACCTAAAAAATAAACCTAAACTAAATAAATAAACTAAATAAACATAAACCTAAACTAAAAAAACCTAAATAAATAAAATAAATAAAATAAACCTAAACTAAACTAAACTAAAAAAAATAAAACCTAAACTAAATAAATAAACCTAAAACCTAAACTAAACTAAACTAAACTAAAATAAACCTAAACTAAACCTAAACCTAAACTTAAAATAAAAAAACTAAACTAAACTAAATAAATAAACATAAACCTAAACTAAACTATACTAAACTAAATATAACCTAAACCCAAATAAAACCAAAAAAACTAAACCTAAACTAAATAAACTATAATAAACCTAAACCTAAACTAAATAAATAAAACCAAAACCTAAACGAATAAAATAAACCTAAACTGACTAAAAAATAAATAAACTAAAATAAACTAAACCTAAACTAAATAAAAATAAACCTGACTAAAAATAAACTAAACCTAAACCTAAACCTAAGCTAAACTAAATAAAACTTAAAAACTAAACTAAACTAAACTAAAAAATATAAATAAGTAAACTAAAACCTAAAATAAACCTAAACCTAAACATAAATAAATTAATAATAAATAAATAAACTAAACTAAACTAAACTAAAGAAACCTAAACCTAAAATTAAATAAACTAAATAAAAAACCTAACCAAAACCTAAACCTAACCTAAATAAACCCTAAAACCTAAACTTGAACCTAAAACTAAATAAACTAAATAAAAATAAAAGCAAAACCAAACCTAAACCTAAAATAAAATAAAACCTAAAAACCTAAACTAAACCTAAAACTAAACCTAAACTAAAATAAATAAAACTAATAAACTAAAACCAAACTAAAATAAAAATAAATAAATAAAATAAAACTAAACCAACCCAAACCTAAAATAAATACTGATAAATAAATGATAAACTAAACTAAATAAACCTAAATAAAACCTAAAATAAACCTAAACTAAACTAAACCTAAACCTAAAACCTAAACCTAAACTATAAACCTAAACTAAACTAAACTAAACCTAAGCCTAAACTAAATAAACTAAAATAAACCTAAACCTAAACCTAAACCTAAACCTAAATAAACCTAAATTAAACCTAAGCCTAAACTTAAACTAAATAACAAAATAAATTAAATAAAATAAACTAAATAAACCTAAACTTAAACTAAATAAAATAAATCTAAACAAAAACATAAATAAAATAAAATAAATAAAACAAAACCTAAACTAAAAATAAACCTAAAAGCTAAACCTAAAATAAATAAACTAAATAAATAAAAATAAAATAAATAAACCTAAACTAAACTAAATAAACCAAAATCTAAATCTAAAACTAAACTTAAAACCTAGACCTAAACTAAAATTAAAATAAACTAAATTAAACAAACCAAATAAATAAACCTAAACTAAATTAAATAAACCAAAACCTAAACCTGAGCCTAAATAAATAAACCAACAAACCTAACCCATAAACCTAAACTAAATAAACTAAACTAAAAATAAACCTAAAATAAACCTAAAGCTAAACCTAAACCCTAAATTAAAGTAAACTTAAACCCCAAACCTAAACTAAATAAACTAAACCTAAACTAAATAAACCTAAGCTAAATAAAATAAACCTAAACCTAAACCTACACATAAGCCAAAACTTAAACCTAAACCTAAACCTAAACCTGAACTAAATAAATTAATTAATTAACTAAACTAAATAAAAGTTAACCAAAGCCTAAACTAAACCTAAATAAATAAATGAAAAATAAAAAATAAACTAAACTAAATAGTAAAACCTAAACAAAACCTAAACCTAAACCTAAACCTAAAAAATTAAAATAAACCTAAGCCTAAAGGTAAACCCTAAATTAATAAAAAATAAACTAAATAAACCTAAACCTAAAACAATCTAAACTAAATTAAATAAATAAAAAAATAAACTAAATAAACCTAAACTAAACTAAATAAACTATACCAAAAACTAAACTAAAATAAACTAAATAAAACCTAAACCTAAATAAATAAAATAAACTAAAATAAATAAATAGACCTAAACTAAACTAAAATAAACTTAAACCAAAACCTAAACTAAAACTAAATAAACCTAAATCCTAAACCTAAACCTAAAAATAAATTAAACCTAAACTTAAATATAATTAAATAAAACCTACACCTAAAATAAACTAACCCAAACTAAAATAAGTAAAATAAATAAATAAACCAAATAAACTTAAATAAATAAATAAAACAAACTACACTAAATAAATAAAAATAAAATAAAATAAAATAAAACCTAAACCTAAACCTAAACTAAAAAATAAAAATAAAACTAAACTAAAATAAAATAAAAATAATTAATAATAAATAAAATAATAAACTAAATAAAATAAACCTAAATAAATAAACTAAATAAATAAATAAAAATAAACCAAACTAAATAAACTAAATAAACCTAAACCTAAACTTAAATCTAAACCCTAAACCCAAAATAAAAAAAAACTAAATAAACTAAACTAAATAAAACTTAAACCCAAACCTAAATAAATAAATAAAAATAAACCTAAACCAAAACCTAAACTAAATAAAACTAAAAACTAAATAAACCTAAAAATAAAAATAAACTAAATTAAACTAAAATAAAACTTAAAGAAAAACTAAAAATAAACCTAAATAAATAAACTAAATAAACTAAACTAATAAAACAAAGGAAAAAATAAATAAACCTAAACTAAATAAAACCTAAACTAAATAATCTTAAATAAACCTAAACCTAAACCTAAACTAAAATAAAGTAAAACCTAAAAGTAAATAAAAACTACAAATAAAATAACCTAAACTAAATAAAAATAAAATAACCAAAATTAAACCAAACTTAAATAAAACTAAATAAAAAAAACTAAATAAACCTAAACCTAAACCTAAACCATAATAAAAATAAAACATAAACTCAATAAACTAAACTATAAATAAATAAACCTAATCCTAAACTAAATAAAATAATAATAAATAATCTTAAACCTAAACCTAAACCTAATTTTAAAACAAAACCCTACCTAACCCCAAACCTAA
Source organism: Cymbidium sinense (assembly GCA_021442155.1). Taxonomy (NCBI): domain Eukaryota; kingdom Viridiplantae; phylum Streptophyta; class Magnoliopsida; order Asparagales; family Orchidaceae; genus Cymbidium; species Cymbidium sinense. Next base: position 5,174,810 of record CM038215.1, on the reverse strand, counting down.
ACCCTAACACTTACACTAAACTAATCCTAACCCTAAACCCTAAACCCAAACCATAAACCCTAAACCCTAAAACCTACAACCCTAAACCCTAAACCCTAAACCCCAAGCCCTAAACCCTAAACCCTAAACTCTAAAAACCTAAACCTAAATAAAATAAAAAGTGAAATAAAATAAAAACCTAAACTAAAACCTAAACCTAAACCTAAAGATAAGTTAACATAAAAAAAATAAAAACTAAACTAAAATATAATAAATAAAAACCAAAATTAAACTACAAAAAATCATAAAATAAAAAACCTAAATAAAATAAAAATGAAATAAAATAAAAGCTAAATAAAAATGTAAACTTAAAAAAATAAACCTTAAAATAAAACATTAAAAAAATAAAAAATAGAACTTAAACCCTAAATTAGAAAATAAAAAACCTAAACCTAAAATAAATAAATAAAATAAACCTAACTAAAATAAACTAAACTAAATAAATACTAATCCTAAACTCTAAACTAAATAGAATATAATAAACTAAAAATAAACCTAAACCTAAACAAAAAATAAAACTTAGAAATAAACCTAAAATAAAAACTAAATAGAAAACTTAAAAAAATAAAATAAAAATAAAAAATAAAATCTAAACCTAAAAAATAATACAAAAATAAAACTAAACTAAAAAATAAACATAAACTAAAACCTAAACCTAAAAATTAAACAAAAATTAAAAAACCTAAAAATAATAAAAAAATAAATTAATATAAAAAAAATGTAAATAAAAAATAAACTAAAAGAAATAAAAAATAACCTAAATAAACCTAAACCTACTAGTTTACTAAATTTAAAAAAAAACCCCTAAACCCTAAACCCATAAACCTAAATACTAAACCCCACCCTCCACACCCACCCACCCTAAACCTAAACCACCTAAATTAACTCCTAAACCTTAAACCCTAAATCCTAAATCCAAAACTGGCTTAAACCTAACCTAACCACAAAAACTAACTTAAACTGACCTAACTAACCCCAGGCCAAACTAGTTTAAACCCAACTAAACCCAACCTAACTTAAACCCTAACTACCCTAACTCAGGCCCTAAGGCCTCTAAAATATAAACCCTTAAAACTCCTAAACCTCTCTAATCCCACTAAATCCTAAATCAACCCTAAACCCCACCAAACCTCTAAACCTAAACCATAAACCTCCTAAACTCCCTCCCTCAACTCCAAACCCCCAAACCCTAAAAAAAAAATGTGAGGCTAAACCCAAAATACTTAAAAAAATAAAATAAATAAATAAACTAAACTAATAAAATAAAAATAAAAAAAATAAAAACCTAAACTAAAATCTAAACATAAACCTAAACCTAAACATAAACCTAAAATAAAATAAATTAAAAAATTAAAGCTAAAATAAATAAAACCTAAAAAAACTAAAAATAAAATAAAACTAAAACTAAAAACCTAAATGGTAAATAACTAAAAAAAATAAAATAATAAAACCTAAACTAAAAAATAAAACCTAAAATAAATAAAAAAAATAAAACATAAAATAAAATAAAAAAAAAATAAAACCTAAATAAAACTAAAATAAAAAAACTAAACTTCAAATAAAACAAACTAAAATAAACCTAAATAAAATAAATAAAACCTAAAATAAACCAATAAAATAAACCTAAATAATAAAATAAAATAAACCAAAATAAACCTAAAACCTAAACAAAAATATAAAACATAAAACTAAACCTAAAATAAAAACCTAAAACCTAAAGCTAAACTTAAAAATAAAAAAAACCTAAACCTAAAAATAAACTAAAATAAGTAAACATAATATAAATAAAATAAACTAAATAATAATAAAAAAATAAACCTAAATAAAAATGAAAAATAAATACTAAACTAAAATAAATAAAAATAAATAAATAAACTATATTGGTTTAATTTAAAATAATAATAAACCCTAAACCTTAAACCCTAAACCCTAAATCCTAAACCACTAAAAAAAACCTATAACCACAACTATAACCTAAACTTTAAACCCTAAACCCTAAACTCTAAACCCTAAACCCTAACCCTAATAATAAACCCTAAACCCTAAAACCCTAAAACTCTTGACCCAAAACCCTAAATAAACCCTAAACTATAAACCCTAATCCCTAAAAACCCTAAAAGTTAAACCGTAAACCCTAAACCCTAAACCTTAGAAATCCTAAACCCTAAAACCTAAACTATGAAACCTAACCTTAAACTCCTAAACCCTAAAACCCTAAACCCTAAAACCCAAAAAATAAAAATAAAATAAATTAATAAAATCATAAACTAAACTAAAAAAATAAAATAAACCTAAGAATTAAAAACCTAAATAAAATAAAAATTAAACTTATAATTAAAATAAAATAAACTTAAAATAAAAATAAATATAAACTTAATAAAAACCTAAGCCTAGTAAATAAATCTAAAAATAAATAAAAAATAAATCCTAAACCCTAAACTAAAAAAAATTAAACCTAAAATAAAAATAAAATTAACAAAATAAAATAAACCTAAACATAAACTAAAGTAAAATAACTAAAATAAATGAAACCTAAGCTTAAACCTAAAGTAAACTAAACCTAAACTTGAACATAAACTAAATAAAATAAAATAAATGAAAAAGAAACGTAAACTTAAACTAAAAAAATAAAACCTAAAAATAAACCTAAAATAAAAATATGAAACCTAAACTTGAAAAAATAAAATAAAAACCTAAACCTAAACCTAAAATTAAAAAATAGAACCTAAACCTAAAAAAGTAAAATAAAAATAAAACTCAACTAAAAATAAACATAAACCTAAACTAAAAAATGAAACCTAAAAATAAATTTAAATAAAACTACAAAACTAAAACCTAAAATAATAAAATGAACTAAACCTAAAAATAAAAAATTTAAACCTAAAAAATAAAATAAAAATAAACTTAACTTAAAATACACTTAAAATTAAAAAAACTAAAATAAAAATCTAAACTAAAATAAATAAACTAAACTAAATAAAAATAAAAAATTAACCTAAATAAAAATAAAAATAAAATAAACTAAAATATTAAAATATATAAAATAAAATATAAACCTACTGGGTTTGCTTAATTTTAAAGAAAATAAACTACCCTAAATCCTACCTAAACAAAAAAATGCACCCTAAATGACACTAACACAACCCCAGAGAAACTGAGCCAACTGAGCCTAAAACCCCAACCACCCACCTAAATCTTAAAATACTTCTAAACCTCAAACCCTAAACCCAACCCCACAAACCCTGGGCCTAAACCTAACTCTGACACCATGGCCCTAAATGCTCTGAGCACTGAGCCATAAACTAAAATAACCCCAGATCTGAGGACCCTAGTTGACTGAGCCAACCCTAAACCAAAAGCCACTAAATCACAAAGACTAACACTAAACCCTAACCAAACCTGATCTAACCCTAAACCCTAAACTGGACTTCTAAAACCTTAAACCACAAACTCTAAACCCTAAACCTTAAAAACCTAAAAACATAAAAACCTAAAAAATAAATAAATAAAAAACCTAAACCTAAATATGATAAATAAAATAAAATAAAATAAAAACCTAAATTAAAACCTAAAGTTAATCATAAAAATAAAATAAAATAAAAAATAAAAAAACTAAAATAAAATAAAGAAAAACATAAACTAAACTCAAAAATAAAATAAATATAAAAACTAAAAACCTAAATAAAATAAAAAATAAATGTAAAATAAAAAGAAAATAAAATGGAAACTATATAATAACCTAAACCTCAAAAAGAAACCTTAAAATAAAACCTAAAAATAAATAAAAAATATAGCCTAAACCCTAAATTAAAAAAAATTAAACCTAAAATAACAATAAACTAAAAAAAAAATAAAATAAACATAAACCTAAACTAAAATAAAATAAACTAAAATAGATAAACCTAAAGCAAAACCTAAAGTAAACTAAAAATAAACCCAAACCTAAACTAAATAAAATAAAATAAACTAAAAATAAATCTAAACCTAAACTAAAAAATAAAAACTAAAAATAAACCTAAAATTTAAACTTAAAAAATACAATAAAAATGTAAACTTAAACCTTAAAATAAAAAATAAACCTATACCTAAAAAAATAAAATTAAACTCAACTAAAAATAAACCTAAACCTAAACAAAAAAATAAAACCTAAAAATAACCTGAAATAAGAACCTAAAACGTAAACCTACAAAAAAAAAAAAAAACCTGAACCTAAACTGAAAAAGAAAAAACAAAACCTAAACAAAAAATAAAATAAAATAAAAATAAAACTCGACTAAAAAATCAACTTAAACATAAACCTAAACTTAAAAAATAAACCAAAACAAATCCCTAACCTAAAATAGATAAACCTAAAATAAATAAACTAAACTAAATAAAAAAAGTAAACCTAAATAAAAATAAAAAATAAAATAAACTAAAATAAAAAATAAACTAAATAAACCTAAATCAATAGGTTTACTTTATTATTTTTTTTAAAATAACCTTAAATTCTAAATCCTCAAACTAAACCCTAAATAAACTAACCTAATCCCACCTACAACTACCACCCCAGATCTAAACAAAATCCACTCTAACAAAATCTAAACACTAAACCCACAGACCTAAACACAAACTAGCCCTAACCAAAACCCAAAAGAATAAATCCTACCACCCTAAACCTAAACCAAAACCATAAAACTTAAACCCTAAACCCACTCCAAACTTAACCCTAAACCCCAAACCCTAAACCCCAAACCCTAAACCTAAACCTAAAGTAACTAAATAAATTAAATAATAAACCTAAACCATAAAGCCTAATAAACTTAAACATAAACCTAAACCCTAAGAATGGGCAGAACATTGATGATAAGAGCATCACCATCAATGAGGCTTAGTCTAGATATGGCGGTGTAGGAGAAGGTGGAGGAGGCAGTTATCACAGTGGTGGTGGGGATCTGGAGGTACTGGTGGATATAGAGGTGTTGGTCAGAGCAGTGGTGGTTATGGAGGTTGGAGGAGCGACGGAGGTTACAGATGTGGTGGTGACGGAGGGAGAGATGGGGGATATGATGGTCGATTCTGCTACTCGAAAGGCTAGGGTGGTTCTGATGGGAATTGGAGAAACTAAAGAATGATCGATCCAATCTGCTGCTTATGAAACTGTGTCTTTAAAGTAGAGACGGTTCTAGTTCTCTTGGGTTTTTGATTTGCTCTATGCATGCTCATTTTTTTATTTAGGTCATCGCTTGTGTCTTAGAGAACTTGGTGTGTTACTTGGTTGAGGAAAACAAAAACATGAAATGTTGAATCTGAATTTTTTCTTTGCTAAAAAAACCAAAAACCCTAAGCCCTAAACTAAAACTTGAGCCGTAAACCTAAAACCTAAACCCTAAACCTTAAACCGTAAAAATAAAAAAAAATTAAAAATAAAAAAACCCTAACCCTAAATGCTAAACCCTAAAGCTAACTCTAAACCTTAAACCCTAAACCCTAAACCCTAAAACTTAAACCTACAACCCTAAACTCTAAACCTTAAAACCTAACCCAATCCCTAAATAAAATCATTAACAAACCCTAAATTAATAAAGTAAACTAAACTAAAATAATAACTAAATAGTAAAATAAAAACTAATAAACTAATAGCAAAACTAACTAAACTAAAAATAAACTAATAACTAAATTAAACATAAAAAACCCCACTAATGTAACTAAAATAAACTAATAATAAAACTAATAAAACTAAACTAAACTAATAAACAAAACTAGTAATAAAGTAACTAAACTAAATAATAAATAACTAATAATAATAATAACTAACTCATAAACCTAAACCCTACATAACTAACCTAATAAATAACTAACTTATAAAACTAAATAACTAAACCATAATAACTAACTAACTAAACTAAACTAATAAACTAATTAATTAACTAATGAATAACTAATAATAAACTAACAAATAAACAATAATCTAACTAAAATATTAAATTAATATAACTAAATCTAAATAAAACTAACTAAATAATAATAACTAAAACTAGTAATAAAATTAAAAAACTAAAAACTAAAACTAAATAACTAATAACAGTAACCAAACTAATAAACTAATAATAAACTAAACTAAATAAAATAAATAATTAAACTAATAATAAAAAAATAAACTAATAATAAACTAAATAATGAATAAAACCTAAATAAATAAACTAAACCTAATAATAATAAACAAACATAATAAACTAATTAATAATAATAATAAATTAATAAAACTAATTAAACTAATAAACTAACAACTAATAATATAAAATAAACTAAAATCTAATAATAATTTAAAAAACACTAAATAATAATAAAACCTAATAACATAAAAACTAACTAAACTAAACTAACAATAATATTAAATTAAATTATAAATATCTAAAACTAAACTAAATTAAGCACTAAACAAATATATAATAATAAACTAAATAAAAACTAACTAATAAAACTAATAATAAGACTAATAATAACTAAACTAACCAAATAAATAACTAATAACTAAACCAATTAAAATTAATAAATTAATAACAATAATAATAAAACTAAAAAAATTAAACACTAAACCCCTAAACCTAAATTAATAAAACTAATAATAACAAAATAAAATAAAAGTAAAATAACTAATAACTAAATAAAAATTAATAATAACTAAATAATAACTAGAAAACTAATAATCTAAATAATAACTAAAAAATAAACTAATAACTAACTATTAAAACCTAATAAACTAATAAAATAATAAACCAAACCTACAATAACTAATAAAAAACTAAACTAATAATAAAATAATAATAACTAAAACTAATAATAATAAAACTAACTAAAAAAAACTAATTAATAAATAAATGTAAATCCTAATAAATAATAAAACTAAAACTAAACTAATAGACTAATATTAATAACTAATAATAAATAACTAAATAACTAAAATTAAACTAAACCTACTAATAAAACATAAAAACTAATTAATAAATAAAACATAATTATAACTAAACCTAATAAACTAACTATTAACTAATAATAAAACACATAACTAAAAAAAGTAATAATAACTAACTAATAATAAACTAATAAAATAATAAACTAATAAATAAATTAAACAAAATTAACTAAATAACTATAATAAACCAATAAATAAAGAAATAATAATAATAATAATAAAACTAACTAAAATAACTAAACTAATAAAAAAAACTAATAATAATAATAATAATAATAATAATAATAATAATAATATAATAATAACTAAACTAATAAACTAATAATAATAAATTAATAATAAACTAACTAATAAATAACTAAATAACTAAAACCATAAACTAACTAAAATAAACTAAATAATCATAATAAAAGTAATAATAAACATAAACTAATAATAATAATGAATTAAAGAAAAAAACTAAACTAAAACAAAGCTAATAAAAAACCAACTAACTCAATTAATAATAATAATAATAAACAATAAATAAAATAATAATAATTAATTAAAAACTAAACCATAAACTAAACTAAAAAATTAATAAACCTATACCCATAACTAAACTAATAAAATTAATAAACTAAACTAATAAACTAATAAATAAACTAACAAAACTAAGCTAATAAAACTAAACCACTTACTAAAACTAACTAAAACCTAAATAATAATAAAACCATAAACTAATAATAATAACTAACTAACTAATAAATAACTAACTAAAGATATAACCAAATTAATAAACCTAAATAATAATAAAACCATAAACTAATAATAATAACTAACTAACTAATAAATAACTAACTAAATAAATAACTAACTAAATTAAATAAATAATTAACTAACTAATAATAACTAACAAATAAACTAAAATAAACTGAACCCCAATAAACAAACTAACTAAATAAACTAACTAAATAAACTAATAAACTAAACCACCCCAAACCCCTCTGTAAAAAAACTAACTTAAAATAATAATAACTAAAACTAATAATACTAAACTATAACCTAACTAAAACTAAACAAACTAAACTAAACATAAAACTAATAATAACTTAAAATGAATAAAACCTAATAATAACTAGTACACACTAAACCTAAATCCTAAAACTAAACTAAACATTATTATTGGGCGATTTTAGGATCCCTCGCATTCTTGGTGAGTTTTTGAGCACTTTCTCTCTTGGATCCCCTATTGATTATTGACCTCGGGCTGATCTCAACCTATTCTTATCACAGTGTTGTGACTCATGGCATTGGATTCTTCAAATACATGGGGTAAATCCCATGTGTCGATGGATCCTGCTAGGGTATCAAATTTTTTGTGTAATCCTACCTCTTAATTACACTTTATTACTAAATCTTTCAAAGAGGCTTTAGTTGGTAAGAATTTCTCCAGCCTCCTTTGAATTTGAATTTTTCATATGACTTTTAAAGGTAATCCAACAATCATGATTTAGGTGAGGATATTGAAAGATTAGCTGAGCCTTTTGCTTTTTCTTTGATTGGAAAGTTTTCATTTAAACAACCAAAGATGGAAGATATTCATTCTTTTTTCATAGTTCAATTTATCTAGTTCTTTTTCTATTGGGCTAATTGATGCAAGGCATGCTCTGATTAAACTTTCTAATCACCTTGATTACTGAAGAATTTTTTCTAGGCATTCTTACTATGTTTTTAATTGTCAAATGCGTATTCTAAAGTGAACGCCTATGTTTGATGTTAATGAAGAGTCTCCTATTATTCCCATTTGGATTTCTTCACCTAACTTGTAAATTCATCTATTTAATCATTAGATTCTTTATGCTATTAGGTCAATTTTTGGTCATCCTTTCAAGTTGATCAAGCAACAACTGCTTTTTCTAGACCTATGTTGCTAGAAATCTTGTAGAGATTGATATTATTAAAAATATATGAAAGAAAGTTGGTTGGGTTCAATGAAATGAGATTATTTTTAGAAACTTGTTTTTGAGAACTTTCCCATTTTTTTTAATCGTTGTGAGATTCATGTGCTTGAAATTTCTAAATGCTTTATTGCTCATCCCTCTCCTAGGATGAAAATCACCAATAAGAATTCAATTCTTAAAAGAATTGATGATTCTCTCAAGTTGGATAAAGAAAATTTTGCTTTTCAAAATTTTGATGTTTTGGAAAACAAAATTTTTTTATCTTCCGAAAAAGTTTTACCTATTAATGACTTGTCTAATGCGGAAGGTAATTTTGATGTTTTTGAAAAGAATTTAACTAATAATCATGCTCTAAGTGTTACTTTTAATGATTCTGGTAAAGGGAAGACCTTATAGGTTGTGGTTAATGATTCTAATGGTTTGGATGTTGTACATAAGTCCTTTCATGATGATGGTTCAAAAATTGTTGATGCTAACACCATTTCTTCCAATCACTTGGATGTTGTTTCCCTTTCTCTTATGTCTGCTTTAGATCATGTGAAAGAGATTATTTCTTTGCCTTCATTGATTGAGAATGGTGGTGAAAAGAATGCTCTTATTTTTTATATTTTAACTTCTGGTTCGGACAATCTTATTAATATTAGAGACCCTTCTTCTAAAAAATAGGATTTAGATACTTGTGATAATTCTCTCATTGTGAATAGTTCTATTTTAGTTCAAAATGATGGTTTTTCTATGGCTGATAATTACGTTTAGAATTTTGGTAATATGCTATGTGTTTCTATGGGATTTGAATCTTATTTTAATCCTTTACATGAAGATTGTACTAAAAATTTGGATTCTCCTTCTCTTGCTTCTTTTATGAATGATGACATGGAGGATACTCTTGAGATTTTGTTGGAAGGTGAAAATATTGATAATTGTCTTCTTAATAAAGCTATTTCTACTCCTTCCTTCACTGAATGATGACATAGAGGATACTCTTAAGATTTTGTTGGAAGGTGAAAATATTGATAATTGTCTTCTTAATAAAGCTATTTCTACTCCTTCTTTCACTTCTCATTCTAAAATGCATACTATTTCTGATTTTTGTTTATCAAATGTTGTGGATGATTTTGAATGCTCTTCTTTGAAATTAATAGCTTCTGCTGATCCCCATGCCTTTTATAACAATACAAATTCATTTTTGTATAGATATTTTTTGGAGAAAGGGCATGGTTGTAAAACTGTTTACAAGAAGAAAATGAAAATAAGTGTTTAGATTTATGTCCCTCCTCACTTGAGGGTTACTTCCAAAAAACTTCTTGGAAATAATCTCTCCTATCCTTGGGAGGTTTTGCTTTTAGTTTTTCTTTTTTTGCTTTGTGTGTTTTCTAATGGAGTATTTCTGGCTAATTTTTTCTCAACTTTTTGGTGTTTTGGCTTCCCATTTTGGTTTTTTGGTGCCCCATTGGATGGTTTGTGTTGTTATTTTCCTCTTCTTGGTGCTTTGTTGTCTTATAGGTGGGCTTTTTTATCCCGCATGGTTTGTCCATTGGTTGGTTGTTTCTTACTATTTATTTTAGCTTTTCTTCTTTTTTTTTTTTTTTATTTGTCTCTTTCCTGTGCTATTTTATTGGGTGTTATGTTGTGTTGCCTATTAATTTATTTCCTTTCCTTTGGTTTGATTGTTGTCATTGGCTCATTTGATTTGTCTTTTTTTCTTGAGCTTTTCTCCCTCTTTTTAAGAGGTGTTCATATTTGGTTTTATTTTATGTTAATTTTATATGTTTCTCTTCTTTCTTTTGTTTCTTTTCTTCACTTTTCTTTGGCTATGATAGGTATTTTTTTTTGAGATGGCTATGATGATATGATTTATTTTTTCCTTGATATTTTTGTGGCTGGCAACTTTTCCTATTTGTAACCTTTTTTTGAAGCTGGATACACTTAGGATTTGATGCCCCTCAATATTATGATTATCCTTATTTCCTCATATCTTTGCCAAAGTTTTTTTCACTTTATATTATCTGATCTCCTTCTTGTTGAGATTTCTTGCAAGTTGTAGGCTCTCTTTTTCAGTTATTCTCTTCTTCTTCTTGGAGGGAGCTAGATTCTTACTTATGGTCACTTTTTCTTAGAGATGGAGTTGTCTTGTGCAGTTTTCTTATGGATCTTCCTCTTTGGAGGTTATTTTGGATCTCCATGGATTCTTTTGGCATCTTTTTTTTAGTTTTTTTGTTTTTTTTATTGCACTTTGATGTATTAGTTTAGGGATTAATCTCTTTAGGATTTTCCTGTAGCTCATTTAAGCAGTAGTTTTTTCTTTTTGATTTTAGTCTTTAATACTTGTACCTATTTTTGTGAGCACTAAATTCCTTTTAATTAAAAAGAAAACCCTAAACCCTTAAAACCCTAAACCCTAAAGCCTAAACACAAAACCCTAAACCCTAAACCTTAAACCCTAACCCTAAACCCAAAAACACTAAACCCTAAAACCCTAAGCCCTAAACCCAAAACACTAAACCCAAAACACTAAAAACCTAAAAACCTAAACCTAAACTAAATAAAACCTAAAAATAAAATAAATAAAAAACTTAAACCTAAATAAAATAAAAATAAAATAAAATGAAAACCTAAACCTAAATCTAAAAGTAAAATGAAATAAAAAATAAAAATAAACTAAAATAAAATAAATAAAAACTTAAACTAAACTAAATAATAAAATAAATCTCAAAATAAAAAACCTAAATAAAATAAAAAATAAACATAAAAGAAAAATAAAATAAACCTAAAATAAAATAAAATAAAACTAAATAAAACTTAAACCTAAAAAAATAATAAACATAAAAATAATAAATAAAAACTTAAACCTTAAACTAAAAAAAACTTAACCTAAAATAAAAATAAAATAAACAAAATAAAGTAAACCTAAACTTAAACTAAAATAAACTAAACTAAAATAAATGAAACCTAAACCTAAACCTAAAATAAACTAAACCTAAACCTGATCCTAAACTAAATAAAATAAAATAAACTAAAAATAAACCTAAACCTAAACTAAAAAATAAAGCCAAAAAATAAACCTAAAATAAAAACCTAAAACCTAAACCTAAAAAAATAATATATAAACCTAAACCTAAACCTAAAAATTTAAAATAAAACCTCAACCTAAAAATTAAAATTAAAATAAAACTCAACTAAAAAATGAACTTATACCTAAAAATAAACTAAAATAAAAAGCCTAAACTAAAATAAATAAACTTAAAATAAATAAACTAAACTAAATAAAAACTAAAATAAACCTAAAAAATTAAAAATAAAAAAACTCAAATAAATAAAAAAATAAACTAAATAAACTTAAACCTATTGGTTTAATTAATTAAAAATAACTCTAAACCCTAAACCGTAAACAATAAACCCTAAAATAAACCCTAAACCTAAACTCTAAAATTAACCCTAAACCCTAAACCATAAAACCCTAACTCCTAAACCCTAAACCCTAAACCCTAAACTTTAAAACCTTAAACCCTAAACCTTAAACCATAAACCTTAAACCCTAAACCCTAAACCCCAAACCCAAACCCTAAACCTAAACCCTAAACTAACCCAAGCTTAAACTAACCTTAAACCTAGACTTTAAGAATATGACTAAAGAACATTACCCCTCAACCCTAGAGGCTAGAAAGGTGGAGATTATCAGGTGGTGGGTGATCTTGAGGTGTGCATATGGAGGTGGTGTTGAGAGTGGGGATTATGGAGGCGATGAAGGTTATAGCCATGGTAGTGGCAGAGGGAGAGATCTAGGATTTGATGACGGATCCACTACTCGAGAGGCGGGGGTGGTTCTGATGGGAACTGGAGAAACTAAAGAACAGTGGATCCGATCTGGTTCTTATGGAACTATGTATTTACTTTAGAGATGATTCTACTTATTTAGGGATTTTGATCTGCTCTATGGGTGGTCATTTTTTATCTATGTCATCACTTATGTCTTAGAAAACTTGGGGTGCTACTTGGTTGATGAAATTGAAAAGAAGAAATGTTGAATCTAAATTTTTTAGTTGTTAAAAAAAAACCTTAAACTATAAACCATAAAACTTGAACTAAAACTTAAACCCTAAACTTAAAACCTAAACCCTAAACCCTAAAACCTAAACCCTAAGTCCTAAAACCCATAATCAAAAACCCTAAACTTAAACCCTAAAACCCTAAACCTTAAACCCTCAACCCTAAACCCTAAAACCTTAAACCCTAAATGCTAAAATCTATAACACTAAACCTTAAACACTAAATCCCAAACCCTAAACCTAAACCCAAAATCCAAAACTAACCCTAAACCCTAAACCTTGAATAAATATGTCATTAGGACTAGATTTAAAGAATAACCTAATCCTAATATAGTTATGGTAGCTAAAGAAAATGTCTTCAAGAGACTTTCCCTTGACTATTAGAGAGTTGAATACTCTAAACCCTAGCCCTAAATCATATTATAATATAATATATTATATAATGTAGAATCATATATTTGAGCATGTAGTGGTGTGTTTTGGATGTTATAAGATGTTTTGAAATGTTTAGTATATTATAGTATTGTGCCCTATAGTCAATATTAATATAGATGATAAAAATATTGATTTAATAAATTAGATGATGAAATTTGTAAAATTTGAAGTGGGAATTAGTTGTAAAAAATGTGTGGCCACTTATAGTCTAAAAAGTAAGATTTTATGTTCAAAATAAATATTATATGTTGTAGCATAGTATACCATCATATATCATAATATATTGTTCTATGCATTTTAAATTCTTTTAGTATTTTACAATCATTTAGTCGAGCCTACACTAGCATTATTTATAAAACTATTGATTTAGACTTTAAAATGGTGAAATTTGACCAAATTCATAGAAGGTTGAGCATGGAATAATAATATAATATTTCAATTTAAAATATGTAAGGTGTTATTTTTTAAGTCAAATTTAATAAATTTTTTGCTTAAAGTGATTCATTTTAATGTGTAATGTAAAATAATATATTATATGAAAGCATATTAAAATATAATGTACATAACAATATAACATCATATATATATATGAATGTGGTGGTGTGTTACTAAATGTTATTGTACATTTTAGTATGTTTTACTTTTGTTATAATACATTTGGTCAAAACTCACAAAATGTTAATTTGAATGTTGAGATGGAAGAATTTAGCCAAATTCTTGGCACACCAAGAACAACACAAAATTATGCTATTTTGTACCATTTCTAATAGAAAATAACAATTTTACATCCAAAATGAGCATTATTCATATTTTGAGAAAATTTTGTTATTTGTTCTTTTAAGTGATTCTAATAAGGTGTAATGTTAGACAATATATTATATTATGGCAAATTAAAATATAACATCATATATTATAATATAATATAGTGTGTTAATTCACACTATAATATGTTTAGCATGATATTGTATAGTTAGTTTGAGCTTACACCATCACAAATCATAAAATGTTGATTACAATGCTAAGAAGATCTAATTTGAATGAATACATTGTAAGGCTTTTAGTTGAAGTATTAAAGGCTTGCATAAGAGAAAAAATAAGAATTGATGAGAATTCCATGTCAAGAACATGGTGGGAGACCCACTAGGGGATCACACATGCATTGGGCATGACATGTGGGGGATCTACGTCGAGGGCATAGAAGAAGAATATTTGCTGGGGATAAGGTTTGAATTTGATTTAATTATATGATTAATGGAAAGAACATCACCATTGATAAGAATCTATAATCCATCATGGATTAAGATCGAAATGACTTTAATTTATTTTATTTTAATTGATGGGGAGGCATATTTGCTAGAGATATGGGTTCAAATCTGCTAGGGATCAGGTATATGAACCTTCCACTAGGGAAGCAGGTATGGGCTATCCACTAGGGATTAGGATTTGAGTTTGATTTCATAGAATTATTTGGGGATGTATCCCCTGGGGATAAGAGTTTTATTGCATTTCTTTGATTTAGACTCTACTGGGGAGTTGGTTTAATTTGGGTCCATTGATGAGGTTGGTTTTGAATTTGATTTATTTCCCTGACTTGTTTATATATGATTTGGGGCTCCTAGGAAGGGTGTGATTTAACTCCAGGGGAAAAATTTGATTGGGTTTAATTTAATCAGTTTTATGGACCACTGATGTGATGGACCCGAAGGGCTATATCTGACCTACCTGGGTTTACAAATCCAAAGGAATAGTCTCTAGGGGTAGAAATAGCTAACCTAAGGGGTTGTCTCTTGTCAGCGGCTATCTTGAGAAGAAGGCATAATAGACTTACATCTTCCAAAGTGAGGAACAACTGCTAGGGTGACATGTTGGATGCATAAAAAATTAAACCTGACCTAGGGAGACTACTGAGTGAATCTCGCTAGTGACTTATATCAACTCAAAAGTAGTCAGGAATAATTTTATCTTAATTTAATGTTATTTGACATGGTTTGTTTGGTTTAGTTTGATTTCAAATTGAGGGCATATCCGCTAGGGATGTGAGCTCAGTAAAATTTGATAGATTTAATTTATGGACCATGTTGATGTGCGATGGACCCACTGAGAATGGACTATATTAGACTTGTCCTATCTCAGATTTATAAATCCAAAGGGATAGTCTACTGGCCATGGGGTGAGATAGCCAACCTAAGGGTTTCCTTTCTGTGCAGTATGCTAGGAAGAAGGTGTAGCACTTACATCTTCTAAACCGGGGAACAACTGGGGTGACATGTTGGAAATAAATCGAACCGACTTAAGGGTGATTATTGTGCTGGGGACTTATATCAACTCAAGTAGTTAGGAAATTCTATAGGATTTTTTACCCTAAAGATAGGATTCTATTTGGGAAAAGGTACTGGGTGTCCTCTAATCCACAGTGAATATATATTTTGCTTATATGCGTGGACCCTCTTGGTGTGTGGGACCACCGAGAAGGGGATTTGTCTTGACCTATCTCAATTTTATTGGACCAAGAGAATGCACATGCAGGATGGATTCTCCAACCATGGGGGTTACTAAAAGGGGCATCCAGTGATGGCCTAGTGTCTAAATGGGGTCACAAAGGATGTGATCCAATATAGTGCCCATGGAAGGTGTTGCTAGAAGTGTTATCTTGAGCCTATAAAAGAAAGCCTATGGGTGTGGGTGGACAACTCAAGGAGAAAGCATAGGACTTACATCATGTGTGGTGTATCCTAAGGTCGAGAACCAACCAACCTAAGGGGTATCCATGCATGAGTGGTGTATTCATCAGCATAGTGCGAACCAACCAACCTAAGGTGTCCGTCGGTGTGCAATGATCAATCTAGAAAGAAAGCGTGTAGGCTTACAACTTTTCAAGTGGACTGATCATCGGGATAGTCTATCATTGGTGTGACATATGCTATTTGACCTAGAGTGAGTACTAAGCAGGGAGCCTTGAGGAAGGACTGGATCCATACTTGAAGTAGTTAGAAGGGAAGGACCACTAGGGGACTTATCCTAAACCTCGAATATACTCGACCTAGTCAGTGTACAAAGGCTAATCCAAGAAGAAAGTGTAGCAGACTCACATCCTCTTAAATGAAGCCAACATGAGGTAGCTAACTAGAAATGCAGTAAGGCCTACCAAACTAACAAGGTACTCATCGGTGTGCAGTGGCCAAGTTAGAAATGAAAGCGTAGCAGACTTACATCCTCTGAAGCAAGAAGACCATTGGGGTGACAACTAGTAGGGTAGCATATCAGCTCGAGGTGGAGCAGCTAATGAGTGAGTGTTATTGGGGGTGTTATCTCAATTTAGAGTTAACCAAGACCAAAGATATGCATTTATTTTATATGTTTGTGTGTAGTTTGTGTTTGTGTTGTGTCGATGAAGGATAGGACGCAGCTCAGGTTCCTTACACCTACCTTAAACAAATCGTGGCATATTTGCAAATAAGAATACTTTCAACATGGAAGAGATTGAATTCAAAATGGAATTTTCATTGATGATAATTATTTTCAAACATGATTTATAATATTTTTTAAGTAGATCCCATTGATTGGAAGCATTGGACACTCTTTTTTATGACTAATAAGTTGATAAGATCCTCTTTGGTAGGCCTTCTCTATGATAAAAGTGCCTTCCCAAGTGGGTTCAAACTTGCCTCCCATCATAAGTCAAGAAATAATTGGTCTCCTTAGAACTAAAATAAGCTCTCCTACTTGAAAAGCTCTAGGACGGACCAACTTATTGTGAGCTTGACTCATTTGTAGAACTCGAGATTTTGGCTTGCCTACTAGCGTCTCTCCTCTAAAACTTTTGAGCTCTTCTAATTGCAACTTGGCATTATGCTCTTTTGTGATCTTACTACCCACAGCTATCCTTAATGATAGGAGTTAGTCTTCTAATGGTAGAATGGCTTTTGACTCCTACACTAAGGAGAGAGAGGAGTTCTATATGTGGTGCGGTAGCCCACAAGGCTTCAACTAAGCTCATACCATTATCTTGTTGTTGTCAGAGTCTTCTTAGTTTTGGATGAGAGCTTTGTTGAAGGCTTTTGCTAAGCCCTTTGCCCTCGGGTAATTGATGGTAGAATATCTCCAATCTATGTTGTATCTCTAACTCAAAGTTGTCGATCTTAGTTCTCTTGAATGCACTACCATTATTAGATACAATTCATCGAGTCACTCTGAACCTATATATGATATGGTTCCTAAAAAATTAGCACATCTTTGACTATGACCTCTCTCTAAGCGCTTTGCCCATTTATAAAAGTAGTCACTAGTAGCTAAGATGAACCGATGATGCTTAAAAGAATGAGGAATCGAACCCACTATGTCAGTACCCCAATAGTCGAATAATCATGAGGCCAATGTAAGATGTAGAATGCTTGGTGGTTGGTGTAGGACCACACCGTGTATTTGACATTGGTGGCATAGCCTAGCCATATCCATGCAATATTTGATCATCAATGGCAAGTAGTATCCTAGTCTCTTCATCTTGGCTTTCATCTTTGCACTGGATTGGTTGGCTCCACATAATCCTAAGTGTACCTCAGTCACGATCTTACGGGCTTCGTACTTGTCTAAACAACATAACCACATATGATCAAAAGATCTCCGGTAGAAGACACCATCCACAAGAGCATAGGAAATTCTCTCTGCTTCATCTGATGATCTTGAGACTTCTCTTGAGATAGTTTTCCTTTATTTAGGTAATCCATGAATGGTTGCCTCGAATCGAACTCCTCATCCTTCTTGGCAATGGAAACCTCCCCTTCAAGAGAGTACATTTTGATGAGTTCAATATCAATAAGGGATAAGACATGTCTATTTTTGACCTTTATTGATATGGACTCATCCTCCAAACATGTCAACTCTTTAGCAAGCTTGGCTAAAGCATACACTACGACATTCTCTCCTCGAAAAATCTTATAAATGATAACCTCTGGGATTTGGGCTAACAACTCCATGGTGAACTTATGGTAGTGATAGAGCTTAGGCTTTATAACCTTATGGGACCCAACGATTTGGTTAATGACTAGCTGAGAATCCCTGAAGATCTTGATGTTTTGGATGCTTAGAGTAATGGCTAACTCTAGATCGATAATTAAAGCCTCATATTTGGCTTTGTTGTTGGTGCAAGAATCTCATCACATCGTGCTCCAGAGTTAAGAGAACTATTCCTACTCCTACCTTCTCTAGAATAGTATATTATGATTCTTCTCCTCTTTGAGAGGAATCTGCACCATCAAAGTACATCTCCCACCAGTTAATGCTAGTATCCTATAAGTTCATGATTTGTTCATCGGGGAGATCATCACTAAGCGAAGACTTAAGAAGTGGGTGTCGCTAAGAAATATTGGTGCTTGTCCTTTCACGGAGTGTACAAAGGTAAAAGCCAAACTATATGAGAGATTAGGGATTGCCAACCATCGGATAGATAGGCGTGTCATGAGATATTATAGTGGATTGATCCTAGAGATTAAGTCTACCTTATGAGATTTATGTAGTGTCGACCTCATAGCAATTGATTTTGATTGGGGTTCTAAAAATAGTGTTTCTTTCATCTTCAAGGGCCATCTTTATTTGATTATATCTAGATGAGCAATCTATGAAAGAGAAGACTGCATGAGATGAGGCAATGTCCAAAATGAACTCTGAGATTGGTAGTGGAAATAGTCTTTTGGACATGCCTTATTTAAATCTAAAATTGATGCATATGTGAATTTCCATTCTTTTCTTAATTGGGATGAAGTACTACGGTGGTATTTTCATCTTAGATGAAGCCAACATAGATTAGTTTCTTGGCTTCATAAATGACCTATTGTTCTATGTATAATCCTAAACTAAATAAACCTAAACTTATGAGTTTACTTAATTTAAAAATAAATAACTAAATAAAAAGCCCTAACCCTAAAATTAATACTAAACCATGTTCCCTAAACCCTAAACCCTAAATCCTAAAACCCTAAACCTAATCCCTAAACCCTAAAACTCTAAACCATAAACCCTAAACCCAAAAAACTTAAACCTAAAACTACAACCACAATAAACACTAAACACAAACCCTAAACCCTAAAACCCACAAAACCTAAAACAAAAACCTAAACATAAACTAATTCCTAAAATTAAAATAAATAAATAAAAAACCTAAATAAAATAAAATATATATAATAAACACGACTAAAACCTAAACCTAAACATAAAAATAAAATAAAATAAATAAAATCTAAACTAAACTAAAACATAAATTAAGCCTAAAATTAAAAACATAAATAAAATAAAACTAAACATAAAAATAAAAATAAAATAAACCTAAAATATAAAATAAAATAAAAAAATAAAACTAAATAAAACCTAAAAAAATAAAAAATAAAAATACCTTAACCTTAAAATAAAAGAACTAAACCTAAAATAGAAACCAAAACCCTAACCTAAACAAATAAAATAAACTAAAAATAAACTTAATCCTAAAACTATAAACCTAAAATAAAAATAAAACCTAATCTTAAAGTAAATAAAAAATAAAACAAAACTAAAAAAAACATAAACCTAAACTTAAACCTAGAAAATAAACTAAAATAAAAAACCCAAACTAAAATAAATAAACTTAAAATAAATAAACTAAACTAAATAGAAAGGAGAAATAAACTTGAATAAAAAAACTAAAATAAATAATAAATAAACTAAATAAACTAGATAAACCTAAACCTGGGTTTGCTTAATTAAAAAACACTAATCCCCCACCTAAACCCTACTAAATCATGGACCCTAAACCTAAACCCTAAACCATAAACTAACCCTGACCCAACCCTAAACATCCTAAACCCTAATCAAATAAACCTAAGCATACAACCTACCACTACTTGACCCTAAACTTTAAAACCCTAAACCCAAAACCATGACTCTAAACCCTAAACCCTCCCTAAACCCTCTAACCCTAAACCTAAAAGCTAACTCCACAAAAGACTAAACCCTAAACACTAAACCGTAATCCCTAAATCCTAAATGCTAAACCCTAAATCGTAAACCCTAAACCCTAAATCCCAAACCCTAAACCCTAATCCCCAAATCCTAAACCTAAACTTAAAGTAACTAAATAAATTTAAAAATAAACCTAAACCCTAAAACCTAAATAACTTAAGCCTAAACATAAATTCAAAGAATGGGTAGAACCTTGACAGTAGGAACATCACCATCAACCAGGCTCAATCCATATCTGGTGGTGGAGAGCGGGTAGTGATTATCAGTGGTGGTGAGGGATCTGAGTGCTTGATGGATATGGAGGTGGTGGTGAAGCGTGGTGGTTATGGAAGCAAGAGGAGGAGAGGTTACGACCTTTGGTGGCGGAGATAGAGATGGATATAATGTTGGATCCTACTTGAGAGGCTAAGGTGGTTCGATGAGCTCAGAAACGACCATTCTCATTGCTTGAAACTATTTCTTTATAGTAGAGATGGTTCTACTTATCTTGGGTTTTCATTTGCTCTGTGGGTGCTCATTTTTATTTAACTTGTGTTTTAGAGAACTTGGTTTGTTACTTGGTCGATGAAATCAAAAAGAACAAATGTTGAATCTCAATTTATTCTCTATTAAAAAAAATCATAAACCCTAAACCCTCAAAATTAAAAAAAAATTTAAAATTTAAAAAAATAACCCACAACCCTAAATGCTAAACCCTAACTTACCCAAACCTACACTACCCAAACCACTGACCTACCACCACCTAAACCCTAAATAAACTAATATATGAAATTAATGTAAAACTAATAATAAACTAATAATAATAAAACTAATAAAACTAAAGACTTAAACTAAAAATAATAATAAAAAAACTTCTAATAAACAAACTAATAAACATAAACAAAACACCATGAATAACTAAAAATAAACTAAACTAATAAAATAAATAAAACTAAATTAAACCTAAACTAATAACTAAAACTAAATTAATAAACTAACCCAATGGGACCCTAATAAATAAAATCTAATAATAACTACTATTACTACCCTAAACATACTAACTAGATACTAACTAATAAACTAAACTAATAAATAATAATTAAACTAATAAACTAAAACTAGTAATTAATAAACTAAAACTAATAAAATAACTAAATATCTAAAAAATAATAATAATATAACTAATAACTAAACTATAATACTAAACTAATAAACCAATTAAAACTAAATAATAACTATAATAAAACTAATAAAAATAATAAAACTAATAAACTAAAACTAAATAACTATAATAACTACACAAAAAAATAATAACTAAACTAAATAATAATAACTAAAAATAATAATAATAAAACACAAACTAATAATAAAACTAAATAATAAATAAAATATAAATAAATATATAAACCTAATAAATAAAAAACCTAATAAATTAACTAATAATAATAAACTAATTAACTAACTAATAATTAACTAATAACTAATAATAATAATAATAATAATAATAATAATAAATAAACTAAACTAAAAACTAATAATAACTAAAAGAACACTAAATAATAATAAAACCAAATAACATAAAAACTAACTAAAATAAATTAACAATAATAATAAACTAAATAATAAAAATCTAAAACTAAACTAAATTAAACACTAAACTATCTAAACTAATAAATAATAAAAACTAAATAAAAACTACCTAATAAAACTAATAATAACCAAACTAACAAAATAGATAACAAATAACTAAACTATCTAAAACTAATAATAATAATAATAATAATAATAATAATAATAATAATAAAATAAATAAATAAACTAAACACTAAACCCCTAAACCTAAATTAATAAACAAATAATAATAAAACTAATAACAATAAACTGAGTAAAATATCTAATAATTATAATAAAACTAATAATAGTAACTAAATAACAACTAAAAAACTAATAAAAAAATTAAACTAAAACTAACTAATAACTAACTAATTAAACTAATAAACTAATAAATAATAAACTATAATTTTAATAATTACTAATAAATTGCTAATATTAATAATAAACTAAATAAAACTAATAATAAATAAATAAAAAATTAATAATAAATAAACTAATAAACTAATAAAAAAACTAAAAAAAACTAAATAATAATTAAACTAATTACTAAATTATCCTAAACCCACAATAAATAATAAACACTAAAACTAAACTATTAATCTTATAATAATAATTAATAATATAACAATAGCTAATTTATAACTAAATCCTAAACCTATTAAGAATCCATAAAAAAAACTAATAATAAATAAACATAATAACTAAACCTAGTAAACTAACTAATAATTAATAATAAACTAATAATAAACACTTAACTAAAAATAAACTAATTAATAAACTAATAACTAATAACTAAATAAAACAAAACTAACTAAATAACTAAACTAAATAACAAATAATAAATCTAAAAAAAAATAATAATGATAATAATAATAATAATAAAACTAACTAATAATTCTAATAAAAAAATAATAAAATATAATAATAACTAACTAAACTAATAAACTAATATTAAAACAAATAATAAACTAATTAATAAATAACTAAATAATTACCCTAAACCCTAAATAAATAAATAAACTAAAATAATAATAATCTAATAATAAAACCATAAACTAATAATAACTAACTAAACAAAATAACTAACTTTAATAACTAATAAAAAACTAAAACTAAACTAAAATAAACTAATAAACTAAACCTAAACCCTCCCCACTAAAATAACCTATGATAATAATAACTATAACTATAACTAATAACCTAACTAAAACTAAACTAACTAAAAATAAACATAAAATAATAAACTAATAACTAAACTAATAAAACATAATAATAACTAATAAAACATAAACCCTAAAACTAAACTAAACCTATTATTTGGGATTTTGGGATCCATCTCATTCTTGGTGAGTTTTGAGTGCTTTCTCTTGGATTCCCTGATTGTTGCAGGCTGATCTTGACATGTTCTTATTATGGCACCGTGACTCATGGTGTCGACATATTCAAATCAATTGTGTAAATCCGATGTGCCTATGGATACCACTAGGGCAACAGATTTTTTGGGTAATCCTACCTCTAAATTACCTGTTGTTACTAAATCTTTCAATTAGGCTTTAGCTAGTAAGATTCCTCCACCGAGCCTTCTTTGAAATTTCTTCATACTACTTTTAAAGGTACTCTAACAGTTATGATTTTAGATGAGCATATTGAAAGATTAGCTTAGCCTTTTGCTTTTTCTTTGATTGGAAAGTTATCATTTAAACGACCAAAGATGGAAGAAATTTGTTCTATTTTTTCATAGATTAAATTTATCTGGTTATTTTTCTATTGGGCTGACTGATGCAAGGCATGTTCTAATTAAACTTTCTAATGACCTTGATTACGGTAGAAATTTTTCTAGCATTCTTACTATGTTTTTAATTAAACACTTATGTTTGATGTTAATGAAGAGTCTCCTATTATTTGCATTTTGATTTCTTTACCTAACTTGTTAATTCATCTATTTAATCATCAGATTCATTATGCTATTGGGTTTATTTTTGGTCAGCCTTTGCAAGTTGATCAAGCAACAACTACTTCTTCTAGACCATATGTTGTTAGAATTCTTGTAGAGATTGATATTACTAAAAAATATTCGAAAGAAATTTGATTGGGTTCGAAGAATGCAATTATTTTTAGAAAGTTGTTTTTGAGAGCTTTCCCATTTTTTGTAATCACTGTAAGATTCATGGGGATGAAATTTCTAAATGCTTTATTGCTCATCCATCTCTTAGGAAAAAAATCACCAGTAAGAATTCAATTATTGAAAAAACTAATGATTCTATCAAGTTGGATAAAGAAAAAATTAGTTTTTCAAAATTTTGATGTTTTGCAAAACCAGATTTTTGAATATTCTAAAAATGTTTTACCAATTGATGATTTGTCTAATGTGAAAGGTTATTTTGATGTTTCTAAAAATTTTTTAACTAATAATAAAGCTCTAAGTATCTCTTTTGATGATTCTAGTAAAGGGAAGACTTTAGAGGCTGTGGTTAATAACTCTAATGGTTTGGATGTTGTGCGTAAGTCCTTTCATGATGATGGTTCGAATATTATTGATGCTAACACCATTTCTTCTAATCAATTGGATGTTGTTCCTCTTTCTCCTATCTTTGCTTTAGATCATGGGAAAGAGACTATTTCTTTTCCTTCTTTGATTGAGAATGGTGGTGAAAAGAATGTTATTGTTTTTGATATTGTAACTTCTAGTCCAGACAATCTTGTTAATATCGGTGATCCTTCTTTTAAAAAATAAGATTTAGATACCTGCAATAATTCTCTCATCAGTTCAAAATGATGGTTTTTCTATGGCTAGTAATTATGTTTAGAATTTTGGTAATATGCTATGTGTTTTTAAGGGATTTGAATCTTATTTTAGTCCCTTACATGATGATTGTACTGAAAATATGGATTATCCATCTATTGGTTCTTTTATGAATGAAGAAAGGGAGGATACTCTTCAGAAGTTGTTGGAAGGTGAAAATATTGATAATTGTTTTCTTAATAAAGCAATTTCTACTCCTTTCACTTCTGATTCAAAAATGCACACTAAATTTGACTTTCCTTTGTCTAATGTTGTGGATGATTCTGAATGCTCTTCTTTGAAATTAATAGCTTCACTGATCCCCATGCCTTTTATAATAATATTGATTCATTTTTGGATGGAAATTTTTTGGAGAAAGGGCATGGTTATAAAACATTTACAAGAAGAAAAAGAAAAAAATTCAAATTTATGCCTCACTTGAGGGTTACTCATTCCAAAGCTTCTTGAAATAATTTCTCCAATCTTTTAGGTTTTGCTTTTTAGTTTTATCTGTTGGTTATAAAAACATAAAACCTAAACCTAAGAAAATAAAATAAAAACCTAAACATAAACCTACAAATAAAAAATAAAACCTAAACTTAAAAAATAAAATGAAAATAAAACTCAACTAAAAAGGTAAACCTAAACCTAAAAAATAAACTAAAATAAAACTCTAAAATAAAAATAAATAAACTTAAATCAAGCAACCTAACTATACTAAAATAAAGATGAAACCTAAATAATAAAAAAATTAATATAAATTAAATAAATAAAAAATAGACTAAATAAACCTAAACCTACCGGTTTACTTAATTTAAAAAAAACCAAAACCTTAAATCTTAAACCCTAAACCTACAACACTAAACCTATAACCCTAAACCCTAAACCATAAAAAATCCTAAACCCTAAACACTAAACCCTAAACCCTACCTAACCCTTAAACCCTCTCCTAAACCCACAAAATTGAGCTAATTTTTTTAAGGTGATCTTAAAGAAGTTAAGTGGTTGTGAAATACTAAGATGCTCAGCCATTTTGGTCTTGTTTCATCTATGATGTTGTGGTTCCTACAAGCAACACTAGTCTAGATAATTCATAGACTTCTTTCTTCTTTCTCAACATCAACTAAGATCAACAACTATCACCTTGATTGGGCTTAAAAGCGATAAGGTGGGATCTCGAGGCCTGCTCACTAAGATGGGGATTAGGCCATTCTCTTATGGCCTTATCATCCAGTCTATGTATGATGATGGTTCGACATTTAGTCCTGAGGTGCTTGACCTCACTGAAGATGATCTCTTCGAGAAGTTTTCGGTAGGCCTTTCAATGATCATTTCTCTATCACTAGCATTCTCTTATCCCACCCTTTTGCGAGCCCATATGTTCATCCACAAAATATTACGTCATGATTGCCATTGATTAGACATACCTGTAGGACGAGAAGGTTAAGGAGTATTTGAAGGAACCTAATAAATTTGATGTGGCTACTATACCTTATGCTTTTCCTACTCTTCTACTACTTATAGAGGTGGAAGAAGGAAGAGCCTGCTGAGTAAGCTTTGTCTAATTTGGGAGTTAAATCATATTTTAAAATAATATTTTTGTGAATTTTAGAATTGCATTTTATTTTATCCTATTTTACTAGTTGTTAGAGGATAATGTCTTATTTCATTTGGTAATTTTTTATTTGTTATGGAATCATTTGAGTTAAAACATAAACCCTAAACCCTAAACCCCAAACCCTGTGAGTTTATAGTAGACACAGTTCTAGTTATTTAGGGTTTTTGATTTGCTATATGTGTGCTCATTTTTTTATCTATGTCACCGCTTGTGTCTTAGAAAACTTGGTGTGTTACTTGGTTGATGAAATTGTTGAATCTGAATTTGTTGCCTATAAAAAAAACCAAAAAGCCTAAACCCTAAACTATAACCTAAAACCTAAACCTTAAACCCTATACCCTAAACCTTAAACCGTAAAAATAAAAAAAAATAAAAAACCCTAACCCTAAACCCTAAAACTAAACACTAAACTCTATAAAACCCTACACTAAACCTAAACCCCTAAACCCAAACCTAAACCTAAACCTAAAACTAAACTTAAACCTCAAATCCTCAAAAAGCATAAACCCAAAATCCTAAAACCTAAACCAAATCATAAACCCTAACCTAAACTAAACCTAAAGTAACTAAATAAATTTAAAATAAATCTAGACCCTAAAACCTAAACTTTAACCTAAAATGAATGGGAAATAGACATCAATCAATCGCTATCTAGATCTGGAAATGAGGTAAGGTGGTGGGGATCTGAGGTGGGTGGATATAGAGGTAGGGGTGAAGCAATATGGTTATATAAAGGAGCGGCGAAGGTTACAAACCATGGTGGTGGGAGGAAGATCAAGGATATGATGATGGATCCTTCTAGAGGTTCTAATAAAATGGACAAACGAAGATCATCTACTTTAATCTTCTAGTTATATAGGGTTTTGATTTGCATCGTGCTCATTTTATTTTTTACTTGTGTCTTAGAAAACTTGGTGTGTTTCTTGGTTGATGACATCAAGAAAGAAATGTTGAATAAATTTGTTCTATTAAACCAAAACCTAAACCCATTAAAACCTAAATCCATAAACCTTAAACCCAAAACCCTAAAATAAATAATAAATAAATAAAACCTAACCTAAACCCTAATGAATAAACTAAACTAAACCTACACCCTAAACCTAAAACCTAAACCATAAAATAACCCTAAAACCCTAAACCCTAAAAATAAACTTTAAAATAAACTGATCCCTATAAACTAAATGGTAAAACCTAAACCTAAATAAAATAAACAAATAAAATATAATAAAATCCTAAACAAAACCTAAAACTAAACCTGAATAAAATAAATTAAAAATAAAACTAAACTAAAAATAAAATATAAAATGTAAAACTAAAAATAAAATAAACCTAAAAATAAACTATATGAAAAATAAAAATAAAATAAACCTAAAATAAAATATACTAAAAATATAAACCTATAAATAATTAAAAAATAAAACCTAAACCTAAAACTAAAAAAACCTAAACTTAAAATAAACAAAAATAAAATAAATCTAAACCTAAACTAAAATGAACTAAACTAAAATAAATAAAACCTAAACCTAAACCTAAAATAAACTAAATCTAAACCCTAAACTAAATAAATAAAATAAACTAAAAATAAACATAAATCTAAACTAAAAGTTAAAACCTAAAAATAAACCTAAAATAAAAACCTAAAACAGAAACCTAGAAAATAAAATAAAAACCTCAACCTAAACTTAAAAATAAAAAATAAAAATTAAACCTAAATAAAAAAAATTAAAACTAAAGTAAAAAAATAAACATAAAACACCTAAAAATAAACTACAATAAAACCTAAATTAAAATAAAGAAACTAAACTAAATAAAATAAAAAAAAATAAAATAAAAAAATAAAAAATAAACCTTAAAACAAAACTCTAAACCCTAAACTTTAAACCTAAACCCAACTAACCCTAAACCCTAAAGCTAAACCCTAAATCCACCATAACCCCTAAACCCTAAACTAAAATAAACTAAACCTAAACCAAAATCCTTAATCTTGCCTAAAACCAAGCTAAACTAAATAAAACCTAAAAAAAAATAAATAAATAAACTAAACCTAAATAAAATAAAAAATAAAATAAAATAAAATCCTAAACTAAAACCTACCTAAACCTAAAAAAAATAAAATAAAATAAAAATTTTAAATAGAATAAAAAAAACCTAAACTGAACTAATAAAAATGAAAAATAGAATAGAAAATCTTAATAAATTAAAATCTAAATGTAAATTAAAATAGAATAAACCTAAAATAAAATAAAATAGAAATTAACTAAAAGCCTAAACCAAAAAAATAAACCTAAAAATAGCACGTAAAAATAAATAAAAAATAAAACCTAAAACCTAAAAAAAAACTAAACTTAAAATAAAATAAAATAAATAAACTAAACTAAAATAAACTAAACCTAAATCTAAATCTAAAGTTAAAAGACTAAACCTAAACTTGAACTAAATATAATAAAATAAACTGAAAATAAACCTACATGACCTAAACCAAAAAATAAAATAAAATAAAATTTAAACCTAAACCTAAAATAAAAATATAGCATAAACCTAAAATTAAATAAAATAAAACTCAACTAAAAAATTAACCTAATCCTCAACCTAAACATAAAAAATAAACTAAAATAAAAAGCCTAAACTAAATTAAATAAACCTAAAATAAATTAACTAAACTAAACAAAATAAAAAATAAACCTTAATAAAAGAAAAATAAAATAAAGCTAAAATAAATAAATAAACTAAATAAACCTATGGTTTGTTTAAAAAAATGACCTCAATCTTAAACCCTAAACCCTAAACCTAATCATAAACCAAACCCTAGCATAAAACAACCCTAAATAAACTACCTCCCTAAACCCTAAACCCTAAACCCTAAAACCAGGCCCCAAACTAAACCTAAATAAGTAACTAAATAAATTAAAATAAACTTCCATAAAACATAATAAACCTAAACCTAAACCTAAACAGAGGTTGACTTTGATACTAGAAACTAAAAGAAGAAATGTTGAATCTAAATTTGTTTCTATTAAAATGAAAACAAAAGACTAAACTTGGACCCAGACATAAAACCTACCCAAACTAAACAACTACCAGACTAAACCCTAGGCCAAACTACTATAAAACCACTGAGCCCTAAACTGACTAAAACCTAGCCACAAAAACCCTAAACTTGAAACCTAGCCACGGACTGGGACCCTAAACCTAAACCCTACCCCACTAACACTAAAACTAAACTAACTGAGCCAAATTTTAAAACCTAAACCTAACTAAAACCTAATAAAAATAAACGTGAAACCAAAATAAAATTAAAAATAAAACTAAATCCTAAACTAACACCTAAACATAAACCTAAACTAAAAATAAAATAAAATAAAAAAATAAAAACTAAAATAAAATAAATAAATAAAACTAAACTAAACTAAAATAAATAAACCCAAATAAAATAAAACCTAAACGTAAAATAAATATAAAATAAACATAAAGTAAAATAAAATTAAAACTAAATAAAAACCTAAACCTAAAAAATAAAGCTAAAACTAAAACCTAAAAATAAATAATAAAATAGAATCTAAACCCTAAACTAAAAAAAACTAAACCCAAAATAAATAAAATAAAATAAACCTAAACCTAAGCTAAAATAAGCAAAACTAAAATAAATAAAAACTAAGCTTAAACCTAAAATACACTAAACTTAAATCTTAAACTAAATAAGATAAAATTAACTAAAAAAAATCCTAAACCTAAACTTAAAAATATAACATAAAAATAAACCTAAAATAAAAACCTAAAACCTAAACCTAAAAAAATAAAATAAAAACCTAGACCAAAACCTAAAAATGAAAAATTAAACCGAAACCTAAAAAATAAAAGAAAAATAAAACTAAACTAAAAAATAAACAAAAATGTAACCTAAATCTAAAAATAAGTTAAAATAAAACCTAAATTAAAATAAATAAATCTAAAATAAATACTAAACTAAATAAAGAAAAAAGTATCCTAAATGAAAATAAATAAAATAAACTAAAATAAATAAAATAAAAAATGAAATAAACCTAAACTCTAGTTTACTTAATTTTTTGTAAAAAAAATCCTAAACCCTTAACCTTAAATCCTAAATCTGATCCTACCACTAAACCCTACCCTAAACCTACTGGGCCCTACCCTACCTAGGCCTGACCCTAAAACTGACCTAAACTGACCCCTCCTGAACTGATCACCCTGAGCCTGACCACTCCAAACCCCAAACCCCAGGCCAGACCTGACTGAGCTGAGCCCTAGGCCCTATACTGGCGCTAAACTGACCTCTAACCATAACTCCATAAACCTGACTAAACTCACGCTAAACCACAGCCAAGACACTAAACTGACCCTACCTAACCCTGACCCTAGCTTTAAAGTCTCCCCTGGGTCCCACACCTAACCTAAACCCTAAATCACCTCCTAAACCTAAACCTTAAATCCTAACCTAAACCCTAAAATAATAAATTAAAAAAAAAACCTAATCCCAAAACCTAATAAACATAGACCCAAGAATAAATAGCATGAACATCAGTCAACTAGGCTCGTCTAGATTTGGTAGTACATGAAGAGGCTGGCGGTTATCACATTGGTCATGGGGGATCTAGAGATGGAGGTAGATATGGAGGTGGTGGTTGAAGTAGTGGTGGTTGTGTAAGTAGGCAGAGTGATAAATGTTAGAGTCATGGTGGTGGTGAAGGGATATGATGGTGGATCTCGCTAAGGGGCGGTGGTTAAATGGGAACTAGAAAGCGAAAAGAGCTGATTTTCCAGTTATTGAATTATCTTTATAGTACATAAGGTTCTAATTATCTTCCTATGCATGTTCATTTTTTAACTATATCGCTTAAACAGTCATAGAAAAATTGGTGTGTTACTTGGTTGATGAATTCAAAGAAGAAATATTGAATCTAAGTTTGTTCTCTTAAAAAAAATGAAAAACCCTAAGCAAAATGAATACACTACCTACCAACCTAAACTAAACCTTAAACCTAAAACTAAACCTTAAACCTAAATCTTACCCAACCTAAAACCCTAAACCACTAAACCCTAAACCCCACCCCAAATCCAAAACCATAAACCCTAAACCTCAACATTAAACTCTAAAACCACAAATAAAGCTAAAAACTAAATAAAACTAAAAAATAAATAATAAAACATAAACAAAATAAATAAAACCTAAACTAAAATAAACATAAACCTAAACTGGGCAAAAGAATATAAAATAAAATAAAACTAAATAAACTAAATTAAATAAAACTATACTAAACTAAAAAAACCTAAGTAAAATAAAACTAAACCTAAAATAAAAATAAAATAAACTTGAAATATAATAAAATAAAACTAAAACCTAAAATAAAAATATAAACCTAAAATAAATAAAATTAAAACCTAAACCACAAAAACTTAAATCTAAAATAAAAATAAACTAAACCTAAACTAAAATAAATTAAACTAAAATAAATAAAACCTAAAACCTAAGCATAAAATAAACTAAATCTAAACCTAAACCTAAACCTAAATAAAATAAAATAAACAAAAGTAAACTAAACTAAACTAAGAAAAACATAAACCTAGATAAACCTAAAATAAAAAAAAACATAAAAAAATAATAAAATTAAAACTAAACTAAAAAATAAACCTAAACCTAACTAAATAAACTAAATAAAAGCCTAAACTAAAATAAATAAACCTATAATAAATAAACTAAAATAAAAATAATTAATCCTAAAATAAATAAAATAAATAAACTAAAATAAATAAATAAACTAAATAAACCTACCCTTTGCTTGATTAATAAAAAACCCTAGGCCAAAAAACCCTACCCTAATCTGGCAGGTACATTAAAACCCTAAACCCTAGGCCCTAAACCTACATAAACCTGAAGGACTAGTCCTACCCTAGGCCTGATGCTAAACACTGAGAAACCTAAACCCTACCACAGATCCTGAGCCAAATTATACCATAAATTCTAAACTCTGAAGCCCACACTTTATAACCAAAAATCCTAAACCCTAAACCCTAAACCCTAGGCCACTACATTACCATAAAAACCTGACTAACTAAACTAAAACACAAATGAAATAAATAAAAGTACTATTAAAACTAAGATAAACTTAAACTAACCAAAACCTATTTAAAATAAAATAGAAAAAAAAATAAAAAAAATAATCAAAAGATTAATAGAAACCTAAACTAAACTAAAATAAAATAAACCTACTAATAAAACCTAAATATAATCAACTATTCATAAAATAAAATAAAGAAAAAGATAAAATAAAATGACTAAAATAAAACTAAATGAAAAATAAACCAAAATAAATATATAAAACCACTAAACTAAAATACCTACCCTGACCCTGGCCAAACCCTGATCCAACACTAACCCAAACCCAAACACTAAATCTTGGCACTAAACCCTACTGAGCCCTATACTAAACTCCAAACCCTAACCACAACCCTAAACCCTGACCTAAACCTAAACATAAATCAAAACAAATTAAAACCTAAGAATAAAATAAATAAATAAACTTAAACCATAAGATAAAAGAAAATAAAAAATCTAAATGAGACCTACTTAAACTTAATCTTAACCCTGTATAAATAAAATAAAAAAACTAAAATAAAATAAAATAAATAAACTAAACTAAACAAAAAACCTAAAATAAAAGCCTAAATAACATAGAAACTAAATAAAAACCTAAACCTAAAAAGTAAACCAAAAAATAAATAAAAAATAAAACCTAAACCCTAAACTGAAAAACACCTAAATCTAAAATAAACAAAATAAAATAAACCTAAAACTAAACTAAAATAAACTAAACTAAATTAAGTAAAACCTAAACCTAAACCTAAAATAAACTAAACCTTAAATCTAAACTAAATAAAATAAATTAAACTAAAATAAACCTAAACCTAAACTAAAAATTAAACATAAAAATAATCCTAAAATAAAAACCTAAGACATAAACCTAAAAATTTAAAATAAAAACCTAAAAGTAACCCTAAAAATAAAATATAACCTAAGCCTAAAAAAAAAAAAAAAACTCAACTAAAGAATAAACATAAACCTAAATAAACTAAAATAAAAAACCTAAACTAAAAATAAATAAACCTCAAATAATTGAACTAAACTAAATAAAAACTAAAATAAACCTAAATGAAAAATAAAAAATAAAATAAATGGAAGGAAATAAAAAATAAACTAAATAAACTTAAACTACTTGGTTTGCTTAAAATTCAAACTCTAAACTAACTACCCTAAACCCTAAACCTAAACCCACCCTAAGCCACCACCTGAAAACTAAACCTAAACCCTAAACTGTGCCTCCCAAATGGCTAAACCTAAACCCTAAACTTTAAGCCCTAAAAACTAAACCTTAAACCTTAAACCCTAAAACCTATAACTCTAAACCCTAAACCCCAAACCCTAAACCCTAAACCCTAAATCCTAAACCCTAAATGAACCTTAAACCCTAAGAATGGGTAGAACCTTGACAACAAGAACATTATCGTTAACTAGGCTTAGTCTAGATTTGGCAGTGGAGGCAAAGTCGGAGGCTTCGATTATCATAATGGTGGTGGGGGATCTAGAGGTGTTGGTGCATATAGAGGTGGTGGTCAGAGCAGTGCAGTGGTGGTTATGGAGGAGGGAGGAGCGATGGATGTTATAGAATAAAATAAAATAAACTAAAAATAAACTAAACCTAAACTAAAAAATATAAACATAAAATAAGCATTAAAATAAAACTTAAAACCTAATCCTAAAAAAAATAAAATAAAAACCTAAACCAGAACCTAAAAATGAAAAATAGAATCTAAACCTAAAAAATAAAAGTAAAATAGAACTAAACTAAAAAATAAACATAAACCTAAACTAAAATCTAAAATATAAATTAAAATAAAAACTAAAACAAATAAATCTAAAATAAATAAACTAAACTAAATAAAAATAAAAAATAACCTAAATGAAATAAGAAATAAAATAAACTAAAATAAATAAAAAATAAACTAAATAAACCTAAACCTACCAGTTTACTTAATTTTTATAAAAAAAATCCTAAACCCTCAACCCAAACCCAAAATCCTAAATACTAATCCCTAAACCCTAAACCCTAAACCCTAAAACTAACTTTAAACCCTAAAACCTAAACCTACATCCCTAAACCCTAAATAACTAAAAACTCTAACCTAAAACCATAAAACTAACCTAAACCCCAAAACCACAAACTTATAACCTAAACACTAAACTTACACTAAACCATAAGCTAAGCCTAAACCCTAAACCCTTAAAACCCTAAACCCTAAAGCCTAAACTAAAAGCCAAAAACTAAATAAACCTAACCAAAAGCCTAAAAGCCTAAACCTAAAACCCTAAACCCAAAACTAAAACCAAACCTAAAAGTGTAAACCCAAACCCTAAACCCTAAACCAAACCTAAATCAATCCTAAAAAACCCAAACCAAAGTAAATAATTAAAATAAACTAAAAAAAACTAATAAACATAGACCCAAGAATAGGTAGAATCTTGACAGGAACATCAATTGCATGAATTTGGCTGGATGTGAAAGCGGTGGTTATCGCATTGGTGATGGGGAATCTGAAGATGGTGGTAGATATGGAGGTGGTGGTCGAAGCAGTGGTGGTTGTGGAGGTAAGAGTGACAAGGTTACTGAATGGTGGTGGTGGAGGGATATGATGGTGGATCCCTAGGGCGGTGGTTCGATGAGCTGAGAAATTGAAGAACTGATCGACTTTGGTTATTGAATTGTATTTATAGTACGGACGGTTCTAATTATCTTCTTATCCATGCTCATTTTTTAAATATGTCATCGCTTGCGTCTTAGAAAAATTAGTGTGTTACTTGGTTGATGAATTCAAAAAGAAGAAATGTTGAATCTAAGATTGTTCTCTGTTAAAAAAAAAATTCCAAAAACCCTAAACCCTAAATGAAAACCTGAACCCTATACCGAAAACCTAAACCCTAAACCTTAAACCTTAAACCTAAACCCTAAAACCTACATAACCAAACCCAAACCCTAAACCCTAAATAAACACTAAACCCACAAACTAACAAACTAAACCCTAAACTCTAAAAGATAAAAACCTAAACTAAACAAAATAAAACCAAAATAAAATAAATAAAAAAAAACATAAAACCAAAATAAAATAAAACCTAAACTAAAATAAAACCTAAACCTAAATGTAAAACCTAAAAAGAATATAAAATAAATAAAACTAAATAAAATAAAACTATACTAAACTAAAAATAAAAAAACCTAAATAAAATAAAAACTAAACATAAAATAAACCTAAAATAAAATAAAATTAAAACTAAATAAAAACCTAAACCTAAAAATAAACCTAAATATAAAACCTAAAAATAAATAAAAAAAAACCTAAACCCTAAACAAAAAACCTAAATAAAATAAAAATAAAACCTAAACTAAACTAAAATAAACTAAACTAAAATAAGTAAAACCTAAACTAAGCCTAAAATAAACTAAAATCTAAACCTAAACCTAAAACCTAAATAAAATAAATTAAACAAAAAATAAACCTAAACCTAAACTAAGAAACAAAACAAAAAAATAAATCTAAAATAAAAACCTAAAACCTAAATAAAAGAAAAACAAAAAAAACCTAAACCTAACTAAACTAAAAGAAAAATTAAACCTAAACCTAAAAATAAAATAAAAGTAAAACTAAACTAAAAAAACTACTAAACCTAACAAAAAATAAACTAAAATAAAAAAGCCTAAAAATATAATAAATAAACCAAAATAAATAAATAACTAAATAAAATAAAATAAAATAAACCTACATGAAATCAAAATAAACTAAAACTAAAGAAATAAAAAAAATAAAATAAATAAACCCAAACTGGTTTAATTAAATAAAATAATAAACCTAGCCACTGGCCTAAACCCTAAACTAAACCTAAAATACAAACCTAAACTTAAACCCTGACCACTGACCCTAAACCTAAATCCTAAACCCTAAACCCTAAAGCCACAACTGACCACAACCTACAAACCACTAAAACCTAAACTTTAAATTATAAACCATAAAATAAAACCCTAAACTGACCACAAACCCCAAAACTAAAATAAACCCTAAAACCTAAACCTAAACCTAAACTAAATAAAACATAAAAATGAAATAGATAAAAAAAGCTGTAAAATATAAAATAAAATATAATAAAACTTAAACTAAAACCTAAACCTATAAATAAAATCAATAAAAATAAAATAAACTAAAATAAAATAAATGAACCTAAACTAAAACTAAAAATAAAATAAACCTAAGAATAAAAACCTAAATATAATAAAATTATTCATAAAATAAATTAAAAGACTAAAAAAATAAAATAAAACTAAATAAAAAATAATCTAAAAAAATTAACCAAAAATAAAATAAAAAATAAAACCTAAACCACAAACTTAAACCTAAAACCCTAAACCTAAATCCTAAACTAAACCCTAAACCAAACCCTAAACCTTAACCCAAACTAAACCCTAAAATACTAAACCTTAAACAAACCCTAAACCTAAACCCACAAACCTAAAACATAAATCTAAACAAAATAAAACCTAAAAATAAAATATAAATAAACTTAAACCTTAATAAAATAAAAAATAAAATAAAAAAATCTAACAAAGACTAAACATAAACCTAATCTTAAACTAAATGTATAAATAAAAAAAGAAAAAATTAAAATTAAACTAAAATAAAATAAATAAAAACCTAAAATAAAAAAAAAACTTAAATAACATAAAAACTAAATAAAACCTAAAACTAAAAAGTAAACCAAAAAATAAATAATAAATAAAACTTAAACCCTAAACTAAAAAAAAACTAAATCTAAGATAATCAAAATAAAATAAACCTAAAGCTAAACTAAAATAAACTAAACTAAAATAAGTAAAACCTAAATATAAACTGACCTAAATCTAAACTAAATAAAATAAATTAATCTAAAATAAACCTAAACTAAAATAAAACCTAAAATAAACCTAAAATAAAAAAGACATAAACCTAAATATAAAATAAAACCTAAACCTAAAATAAAATAAAATATATCTAAACTTAAAAAAAATAAAAAATAAAACTACTAAAAAATAATAAAACCAAAATAAACTAAAATAAAACCTACTAAAATAAAATAACTATAATTAAATAAACTAAATAAAAATTAAATAAACCTGATAAAATAAAAATAAAATAAACTCAAATAAAAAACTAAATAAACCCTCTTAATTAAAATATAATAAAATCTAAATCCTAAACTCTAAAACCCTAAACCCAAAACCCTAAACCTAAACAAACCTAAATCATAAAACCTAAACCCTAAATCCTATACCCTATCCTTAACCACAAACAGCCTTAGACCCTAAACCACAAAACTAAACCTTAAACCTTAAACACTAAAACCTGCAACTCTAAACCCTAAACCCACCCTAAACACTAAACCTAAAACACCAAACCTAAACATCCTAAACCCTAAGAATGAGAAGGCGGGAACATTACCTTTAAAGGCTTAGTCAGGTGGTGTGAAGTTGAAGGCATGATTATCATATTGGTGGTGGGGTATCTAAGTCTGCATATGGAGGTGGTGGTGAGCATGGTGGTTATGAGAGGGAGGAGCGATGGATATTATAGCCATGGTAGTGGCAAGGGAGATGGGATATGATGGATCGCTACTCGGTGAGGGGTAGTTCGATGGAGAAATTGAAGAAACGGCCGTCCGATCTATATAGAACTATATCTTTCAGTAGATGGTTCTTATCTAGTTTTGATTTGCTCTATGGTTGCTCATTTTTTATCTATATCGTAGCTTGTGTCTTAGAAAACTTGGGGTGCTACTTGGTTGATGAAATTGAAAATAGGAAATATTGAATCTAAATTTATTCTTTGTAAAAAAAATTAAACTCTAAACCCTAAACCCTAAACTAAAACTTAAACCCTAAGTTTGAAACCTAAACTCTAAACCCTAGACCCTAAATCCTAAACCCTAAAATCACTAAACCCTAAACTTGAAAGCTTAAAACCCTAAACACTAAACCCTAACCCTAAAACCCTAAACCCTAAACTCTAAAACATACAACCCTAAACCCTAAACCCCAAACCCTAAACCTAAACCCTAAACTACTAACCTAAACTAACTAACCTAAACCTTGAATAAAGATGTCATTAATTAGATCTAAGAATGACTTAATCTATAGTTATGATAGCTAAAGAATTTGTCTTAAAGAGACTTTCCCTTGACTATTAGAGATTTGAATACCTAAATCTTATTATAATACCATATATTATATAATGTATCATATATTTGAGCATGTAGTGATGTTTTGAAATGTTTTAATATATTATGGTTTTATGCCATAGTCTATATTAATATAAATCATAAAAATATTGATTTAATAAATCAAATAATGAAATTTTTTAAATTTGAAGTGGGAATTAGGTTGTAGTACCAGAGGTGTGCTACGCCGCTTGTAGTCTAAAAAGTAAGATTTTATGTTCAAAATAAATTTTATATATTGTAGCATAGTATAGCATCATATATCATAATATATTATTCTACACATTTTAAATTCTTTTAGTGTTTTACAATCATGCAGATCATGCAGTTGAGCCTAAACTAGTATTGTTTTTAATGATGTTGATTTAGACTTTAAAATGGTAGAATTTGGCCAAATTCATAATAGGTAGAGCATGAAATCATAATATATTATTTCAATTTAAAATATGTAGTTTTATATTGGTTAGACTAATTTTAGGATTTTTTATCTTAAGCAATCCCTTATGATGTGATATGCAAAATAGTATAATATAATATGTTATAGTGTATTATAATATAGGATGCCATAACATAGTGTAGCATCATGCATTATAGCATACTATTGTGTATTACTACTTATTGTTTAGCATATTTTAGTTTGTTATAGTATGATGAGTTTACTGGTATAATTTATAAAAATCTGATTTATAGGTTGATGATGGAATTTGGCCAAATTTAAGGTAAGCTTTAGGGAACATCATTGGGTGTGTGCTATGGTGTGTCATTTAATCAAAAGAATGGAATTTTGCATCCAAAATAAATGTTCATTTTTCAACCAAATTTTATAAATTTTTTTGCTTCAAGTGATTAATTTTAAGGTCTAATGTAAGATAATATATTATATGAAAGCATATTAAAATATAATGAACATAACAATATAACTTCACATATATATGAATGTGGTGGTGTCTTACTAAATGTTATGTACATTTTAGCATGTTTTACTTTTGTTATAATACGTTTGGTCAAAACTCACAAAAAAGTTAATTGAAAGGTTTAGATGGAAGAATTTGGCCAAATTCATGGCACACACCAAAAAGCAACACAAAAATTATGCTATTTTGTACCATTTCAAATAGAAAAATAATAATTTTACACCCAAAATGAACATTATTCATATTTTGAGAAAATTTTATTATTTGTTATTTTTAAGTATAGAAAAATAATAATATAGTGTGTTAATTCACACTATAATATGTTTAGTATGATATTGTATAGTTAGTTTGTGCTTGCACCATCACAAATCATAAAATGTTGATTACAATGTTAAGATGATGTAATTTGAATGAATACAGTGTAAGGCTTTTGGTTGAAGTATTAAAGGTGTGTAAGAGAAGGAATAAGATTTGATGACAATTCCATGTCATGGACATGGAGAGAGATCCACTAGGGGATCATGAATTGAACATGACATGTGAGGGTCTATGTTGAGGGCATAGATGAAAATCTTTGGGATAAGGTTTGCATTTGATTTGATTATAAAATTTATGGAAGAAGATTTCTGGTGATAAGAATTTATAATCCACAGATTAAGATTAAATTAACTTTAATTTGTTTTTTAATTGATGTGGAGGCATATCTGCTAGAGATATGGGCAAGTCTTGATTGGGTATATGAACCTTCCATTGGAAGTAGGTTGGAAATGAGTAGATTTGAGTTTGATTTCATAGATTTCTTTGGGGATGTATTTGCTGAAGATAAGAGTTTGGTATTTCTTTGATTTAGACTCACTGAGTTGGTTTAATTTGGCTCCATTGGGAGGTTGGGATTTGATTTTTTTCTTGACTTGTTTATATGATTTGGGGCTCCTATAGAGAAGGTGTGATTTAACTCCTAGGAAAACAAGATTGGGTTTAATTTGTCGAGTTAATGTATGGACCTTGTCGATGTGCAATGGACCCAGAATCGGCGACCTAAAGTTTACAAATCCAAAGGGATAGTCGTGTAGGGTAGAGCTAGCCAACCTAAGGGGTTGCCTTTTCGATGTTATGACCATGCTAAGAAGAATGCATAGCGGACATCTTCCAAAGCAAGGAACAATCATGGGGTGACAGTTGGATGCATAACAAATCAGACCTAGGAGACTCTTGAGTGAAATGGACTTATGTCAACTCAAAAGTATCCAAGATCAATTTTATCTTAATTTAATGTGATTTGATATGTTTTGTTTTTATTTGATTTGATTTTGAGGCATATCCACTAGGGATGTGAGCTCGATCAAATTTGATAGATTTAATTTATAGACCATGTCGATGTGTGGTGGACTAACTAAGAAGGGGCTATATCAGACTTGTCCAATCTAAGATTTACAAATCCAAAGGGATAGTCTACTTGCTGTGGGATAGAGTTGGCCAACCTAAGGGGTTTCCTTTCAGTGTACAACAGCTATGCTAGGAAGAAGATATAACATACTTACATCTTTTAAAGCAGGGAACAACCACTAGGGTGACATGTTGGTATCACAATAAATAAAACTTGACTTAGGGGCAGATGAGTGAATCTTGGGGACTTATATTAACTCAAAGTTAGTATTCTATAGTTTTCTTGACCTTGCTCTAAAGATAGGATGCCTGGGAAAATGTGCCTCTAGGGGTGTCTTACTAATCCACAAGTGAATATATTTTTTGTTTATATGTTTGTGTGGCCCCTGTTGGTGTGCAAGGGACCACACTAAGAAGGTGCTATGTCATCCTTGACCTATCTTAGATTTTCTAGACCAAGGGAGAATCTACACATCCATAGGATAGATTCTCTAACCACAGGGGTGGTTACTAGGAAAGGGAAATTGTCCAATATAGTAAGGTAGTGTCTAAATGGGTCACAAAGGACATGATCCAAATATATTCTCACAAAGGAGGTGCTACTAGGGGTGCGTTATCTTAAGCCATGGAAAGAAAGCCTATAGGTGTGTGGCCAACTTAAGAAAAAAGCATAGAAGACTTACATCTTCCATGAGTGGTGTATCCTAAGGTGCGAGAACCAACCAAAGGTGTATCCATCAACATGAGTGGTGTATTCGTTAGCATAGTGAGAACCAACCAACCTAAGGTGCCCATCGATATACAATGATCAATCTGGAAAGAAAACATGTAGGCTTACAACTTTCATGTGGAACTAATCATCAAGATAGTCTATCATCGACGGGATAGATGTTATTTGACCTAGAGTGACTACTAAGCGGGGATCCCAGGAAGGACTGGACCTAGACTTGAAGTAGTCAAGAGGGAAGGAGCCACTAGGGGACTTATCCTAAACCTCAAATATAGTCGAATCATTTAGTGCATGAAGGCTAATCCAAGAAAAAAGCGTAGAAGACTCATATCCTCTTAAATGAAGCCAACATGAGGTAGCTTATTGACCACATAGTAAGGCCTACCGAACTAACAAGGTGCTCATTGGTGTGCAGTGGCCAAGTAAGGAAAGCATAGAAAACTTACATCCACTAAAGCAAGAAGACCACTGGGGGGACACACTAGTAGGGTAACACATCAGGCCGACCTAGAGCAGCTAATGAGTGAGTTCCATTGGGGACGTTATCTCAACTCAAAGTATCCTGAGATAAAATATATGTGTTTGTTTTATATTTTTGTGTGTATTTTATGTTTCTATTATGTCGATGAAGGATAGGATGCCGCTCGAGTTCCTTACACCTACCCTAAACATATTGTGGTAGATTCATAAATAAGAATAATTTCAACATTGAAGAGATTGAATTCAAAATGGAATTTTCATTGATGATAATTATTTTCAAACAAGATTTATAATATATTTTTAAGTAGAGCCAATGGATTGCAAGCATTGGGCCTTCTCCCTTATGATTAATAAGCTTATAAGATCCTCCATGGTAGGATTTCTCTATGACAAAAGGGCATTCTAAAGTGGGATCAAACTTTCCTCCCATCTTACAACGAATAATAATCGATCTCCTTAGAACTAAAATATGCTATCCTACGTGAAAAGCTCTAGGACAGACCAATTTATTGTGAGCTTGAATCATTCTAGCTTTGTACAACTCGAGGTTTTGGCATGCCCATAGGCATCTCTCCTCCAAACTTTTGACCTCTTCTGACGATAACTTGGTGTTCTACTCTCTTTTGATATTGCTACCTATAGTTATGCTTAATACTGGGAGTTGGACTTCTAATGGTAGAGCAACTTCAGACCCATACACTATTGAGAAAGGAGTAGACTAAGTAGGAGTTCTATATGTGATGAGGTAGGCCCACAAGGCTTCAACTAACTACTCATACCACTGTCATTTGTTATTGTAAATTATCATATTAAATATTTGGATGACAACATTGTTGAAGGCTTCTACTAAGCCATTTATCCTCGGGTAGTTGATGGTAGAATATCTCCAATCTATATTGTGTCTCTGGGAAAAGTTGTTGATCTCAATGCTCTTGAATGTAGTAATATTATCAGATATAATTCATCGAGGCACTTTGAAAAAATATATGATATGATTCCTAAAAAACTAGAGCACATGCTGAGTTGTGACCTCTCTGAGCGGAATCACCTTCGCCCATTTGGAAAAGTACTCAATAGTAGCTAAGATGAGCCGATGACCCTTGGAAGAAGGAGGATCAATCAAACCCACTATATCGGTACCCCAATGGTTGAATAGCCATGAGGCCAATGTAGGATGTAGAATATTGGGCGGTTGGTGTAGAACCACACAGTGTATTTGACATTAGTGGAATCGCCTAGCTAGTTCTATGCAATCTTTGATCATCGACGGCTAGTAGTATCCTAGTCTCTTGATCTTGGCTTTCATCTATGTATCAAATTAGTTTGCTCCACATAATCCTAAGTGTACCTCAGTCATGATCTTATGGGATTCATGCTTGTCTAAACAACTTAACCACATATGATTGAAAGACTGCCCATACAAGACACCATCCACAAAACCATAGGAAAGTTCTCTCTGCTTCATCTGATGGGCTTGGAACTTCTCTTGAGGTAGTTTGTTTTATTTAGGTAATCCATGAATGGTTGACTCTAATCTAACTCCTTATCTTTCTTATGGTAACCTCCCCTTTAGAGTACTTTTGATGAGTTTAATATCAATAAGGGATAAGACTTGTCTATTTTGGACTTTATTGATATGGACTCATCGACATCTTGCTCTTAGCTTGAATAAAGCATACACTATGGTATTCTCTCCTCGAGTAATCTTATAAATGGTAACCTCTAGGATTTGGGATAATAACTCTATGGTGTACTTATGGAAGTGATGGAGCTTAGGCTTTATCTCCTTATAGGACCCAATGATTTGGTTGATAATTAGCAGGGAATCCCGAAGATGTTAATGTTATTGATGCTTAGAGTAATGGCTAACTCCAGATCAATAATTAGAGCCTCATATTCAACTTCATTTTTGGTGTAATGATTGGACATATGATATGAGAATCTCATCACATTACGGTCCGAAGTTAAGAGAACTATTCTACCACCTTTCTTGGAATAGTAGATTATGGTTCTTTATACTCTTTTAGAGGAAGTTGCACCATCAAACTACATCTCCCAATAGTGAATGCTAGTATCCCATAAGTTCATGATTTGTTCATCGGGGTGATCATCACTAAGTGGAGAGTCAGTAGGAAGTGGGTGTGTTGCTAAGAATCTGCTAGTGCTTGTCCTTTCACCACACGGAGGAGTATAAAGGTAATGTCAATTTATGAGAGGATCATGGACCATTATGCCAACCATCTGGATAGCATCGGTTATGTCAGGAGATACTATAGTGGATTGATCTTAGATATTTAGTTCACCTTATAAGGAAGCATGTAGAATTATAGCTTTTAGGATGCAAAGATTAAAGCTAGGCAGTGCTTCTCAATGAGTGAATAACTAGCCTCAGTAAAGATTAGATGATGGTTGGGGTAGTAGAGTGCATTTTCCTTCCCTTCATCATTGGCTTGGGCCAACAAAACATCAAGGGAGTCTTATATCAAATAGTGTAAAGTTTGAGTGGCTTGCTCAGGATAGGGGCTACTAGAACCAATGGCATCATCAGGTAATGCTTGATGTCTTCGAAGGCATGCTCACACTTAACATCCGATTTGAAATTGGTGATCTTTTGAACAAGCGTTGAGAATTGCTGACATCTTCTTGATATGTTATATATAAAGCATATTAGATATGCCAAC
Source organism: Cymbidium sinense (assembly GCA_021442155.1). Classification (NCBI taxonomy): domain Eukaryota; kingdom Viridiplantae; phylum Streptophyta; class Magnoliopsida; order Asparagales; family Orchidaceae; genus Cymbidium; species Cymbidium sinense. The sequence continues at coordinate 5,129,911 of CM038215.1, read as the reverse complement.
TAGCCTTAGAATGATCTGAATTGAGTTAAACTTTTATGAGGTAACATTTCTAATATCATCTTATTATTCTCCTGATTGATTTCAATTCCCTGGTGTTAGACAACAAACCCAAGGAATTTATTTGAAGCTACTCTCAAGTCAATGAGATGGTCTTCCTTTTCTTTACTTTTGACCATGAGATCATCGACATAGCAATCGACTTGATGATGAATGAGTTCATCAAAGATTTGAGTCATATCCCATTGGTTTGTAGCATCGATATTTTTAAGGCTAAAAGGTATGACCATATAGTAATAGATTCTGATCAGGTTCTAAAAGTAGTGTTCCTTTCATCTTTAGGGGCCATCTTTATTTGGTTATATCTAGATGAGCCATCCATTAAAGAGAAGACTACATGAGATAAGGAAATGTCCACCATCAGCTCCGGGATTGGTAGTGGAAAATTTTCTTTTGGACATGCCTTATTGAAATCCCTAAAATCGATGCATATGTGAATTTGGCCATTTTGTTTCTTAATTGGGATGATGCTAAAAGTGAGTATTTTTCTTCGGATGAAAACATTGACCGGTTCTTGACTTCATAAATGACTATTGTTCTATGTCTAATTGTATGCATCTAGGAGCTTGCTTGCTAGGGTTAGTAGGCTATTGCTAGTTATGGACTACTACATTAAGATCAGGCATCTCTTCATAACTCCATGCAAACATAGTCCTTAAACTCAGTCAATAGTCTAACAAAGTCATTGGTTTCAATATCATTCAATAAAAGCGGTGTATGTCGGATCTTCTTCAATTCCTAAGTTGATTTTCTTGAGCTCGTCGATGGTTGACTTGTTCTCTTCTTTGAACTCTGGCAGTGCATCTTTGACTTCAAAATCATCTGGATCATCTGAAGTTTCTAAGCACAACTCCTCATATGAGTTAATATGATTAGAAAAGAACTTCTCAGACTCCAAATGATTGGTGATGAATAAGAAGTAATCAACATCATCTACTAGACCCATTATATGAAATCCTAGTCCCGGACTTGATTGAGAGCTTTTGCATTTGTTCTTCCATATTCTTCTGAAGTAGTTTGACATTTACTCTAAGTCTTCACACCTGTGAATGACTTAGGGACTTCCTTAACTACCAACCCCTCCACTTTTTGAGAGAAAAGTGGGGTTAGAGCTAACGTTCCCAACTGATGCCCAATTATTTTACATATACACTAGGAAACATTTATGCTTTGCTTTAGAGCTTGGTCTTCATCAGTATTTGTCTTAAGTGTCACCTCCAAGGGAATCTACTACTGAGAAGAGCTAGCTAGTGTGCTAACTATATAAGACTCATCCTATGAACTATATTCTAAGTCTATATGGATAACAGGTGTACTCTTGGTAGTTTGGACATATCTTCTCTTGGGTGGCCAATAAGAAAGTTTTCCACCCCTGGGACTACCTCTGAACTAGCCTCTTCCTCTGTCTAGTGGAGGTTAGGTCATCATACCCATATGTTCGAATGGATTAATGAACTGTGGGTGGAATCTAATGTCAGGCTCCAGTTCCTCCTCCAAGGCTATTTCCTCTCCCTTTTATTTTCTTTTTAATTTTCTCTTTTCATTTCTTTTTTCCTTTTCTCTTTATTTTTTTTTCTTTCTCTTTTTCTTATATTTTTAAACATTGGCCAAGTTCATGAGAATAGACTTGTTGGTTTTGAGGGAGGTAGTAAGCTGCATCCTCATATATGCTGACCTCATGAACTATAAATCGCTTGAGATCTCCTTTGACACAACAGACGATCCCAGCTCACACGAACTTCATACATTGACGTAGAGAGGATGGAACTATGTTGTTCTCATGTATCCATGGCTTACCAAGCACAACATTGAAAGATGTATCTGAGTCTATAATATGAAACTTGGCTTTGGTCTTCCAATCATCTATCTCCAAGGCCAATACTATAGAGCCTAAGGCATGTTGACCACACTTTTGGAGTGCAAATTCAATATTCCCATCTTAGACTTAGGAATTTTAGACACTAAGACTTCCCACATAAGACACTTCTAACAATTAGGTAAACACTTAATTTAAGCCTAAAGACTTAGAAGGGTTAATAGGATTAGGTTATGCTTTAGGATTAGGATAATCCACTACCCAACAAACCAAATCCAATCCATGTTCACCTTCTCAAACCAACCTCAAGTTCAATTCAAACACCAAATTCAAATCCAAATCCAATTCCAATCCCAAATTCCAAAACCAAATGATTGAAGCCCAGGATCAAATCCAAACTTCAAACCCTTCCTAAACCATATGACCTATCCCATGGCCTTAGCCAAATCTTAATCCAAGTCAATCCAAAATCAATTGATTTTCTAATAATCAATATATATCTACAATTATCTTCTAAAATATAAATCAAATCTAAATTCAAATGATCAAAACTAAATCGAAACTAAAATCAAAACCCTTCCTAAGCTATGACCTATCCCATGGACATTAGCCAAATCTTAATCCAAATCAAGTCAAAATCAATTGATTTTCTCACAAATCAATCATATTTTTAATCATCCTCACAAATTTAAATGAAATATGCATTTAAATCAACAAAACTAAATCAAACCAAATCAAAATCCAAACCTAAGCCACATGACCCAACTCAATGGACTTAGCCAAATTCCTTCATTCCAAAACCCAAACTCAATTGATTTTCTCATGAATCAATCATACCTTCAATCATATTCACAAATATAAATGAAATCTACATTCATCATGCCAAACCAAAATTAACCCAAATCAAACCCAACTTAACCCTTTTGACTTGAAATGTTCAAATGAACCAAAACCCATTTGAACCCAAGTTAAATTGAATTGAATTTATATATCAAATCCATATATATAAACTCAACTAAATCAAACCAAAATTAAGAAAACCCAATTGGTCAACTTGAAAAAGTGGCCAATTTGACCTATTTGAGCCAAATTCTAATCCTACCCAAATTGGATTGAACCAAGCCCATCAAAACCTCCCATCATGACTGTTGATCACCTTAGGTTGATCAATTATCACAAATTAGGTCAAATGAAGTCAACTTGGACTTTAACTAAGTCAACCCCTTAACCCATATGAAAGCAAACTAGCCAAATTGTAACCTAAGCCAAATCCCTTGAAACCAATGATTCATACCAAATCAAAATCAATATTTGAATATGACTTGACCTTCAAACCAAACCCAATTGGCCCTCTTGACCCAAGTTGACTCGAATTGACCTAAAATACCAAATTGAGTCAAATTAAAATATAAACTAAATTGATTGCAACCAATGGCTTAAGTTCATTCCAAATAGATGTTGAACTTGACCAAAGCCATGATTGTACCCAATTAAACACAATTGACCTACTTAGCCCAAAGTGACCTAAAGGTTCAAGTTGGCCTAAATCAAAACCAAATCCAAATAAATTGAAAGTAAAGCCTACAATCAACTTCAATTGGTCAACTAAACCTAAACCAACACCCAACCCAAGTTAATTTGGCCAATTCAATTGGTCAACTTAACCTTTTGACCCAAATGGATTCAAATGAGCCAAAATAAAATCTAAGCCAAACTAAACCAAACCAGTTGAACCAAAACATCCCAAATGATCATATGAACTTGACCAAACTCTTGGTATTACCCAATTTGACCAATTGGTTAACTTGACCCAACCTAATAAAATTTGACCTAAATGATTCAAATTGAGCCAAAGCTAACCAAATCAACTCCAATTGACTTGAAATTTGGGATAACCCACTTTTGGCTAATTTGAAATATGCCCAAATCAAATCCAATGCCAATTGATCATCCTACCCTTGAGTCAAGGGCATCACATGAGACAAATAACCCATGTAAGTGCTCATTCCATTCTTTGGCCACTTGGTACTCTTTCAATGGTCCACCTAGGCACCTAAGACACTGTCCAACCTGACCCAAGGGATGGTTCAGTTGGACATGATCCATGGGAGGTAAAATAACCTAAACACCCATAGGACACCCATGATTCCTCTTTGCAGCCACCTCCACACCTACAACCAACCAAGCTGAGCCAACTCATCTCCTCCTTGCCACCCACGACCCACTAGAATCTAAACCCGATCCCACCATTTGATCAAGATGAAGGGGGGTATACAGCCTCTCATTTCCACTCAAACACACATGAAAATCATTCCTCAGAGCCTTAGCTACCTAGGACAAGTTGCTAAAGCCATTCCCTAAGCTCCCAAGCTCGTTCTTCAATCAAAAAATGTCATTCCCGTCCATCCTAGAATCAGACACTCCCATTTTTGACCTAATTTTTCCATTTCTCCATCAAACTCAAATTAAATTTGCACACACATTCCCTAGGCCTCATCGCGCAAGAATGAATTATCTCCCAAGCTTCCTGAGCACTGGAGGTGGGACTTCGATCAAAGCCAAGCTCCAAATCATCAGTTCATGGCCTTTCAAGCCAACATCAAGGAATTGATCCAATTGCTACTCAACAGAGCTTCGCCTCCATTATATGAAGCTTCTTTAATCATTCAAGCTATTAGTCTTGAGCTCCGGTGAGGTATACTTCTAAAATCGATCCTTAAGGAAAAATGGGTTGGAGCTTTTTGAAGAAAACATGCATCTCGTGTGACCTTGACTATTGGATCCCCTCTAATTGATGTTATGAAGGTGTGGGATCCTTTTGGAGTTAATCCAAGCTTGGGTAAGCTCAGATCAAGTGAGCAATGGTGGACGGCCTCCATTCTCCATCACTCGCATGACGTTAGATCATGCACCATCCATTTCGCATGATCAAAATGGACGGTCATCATCATATCTGCTAGATCGATCTGATTTAATCCTATTAAGCTGTGGGATTAGTCATAGTTGTCCGATCTTAGATTGGGCGATGGACAAGAAAGTTTGTCTAACAAATGAGAAAGGGCATCCGCTGCCACCACGTAGGCGCTGAGTCGGATAAGTTTGAAGTACCCAATCTCACGGTGCCACGTGGAAAACACGTCGTGTCAGTGTGCCACATGGCACCATTAGGCTTAGGGTTTAATTAGGCTTAATTAATCATTTTTAATGGCTGAAACTTCTAAAAATCATAAAAATCATCGAGAAATCAACAAAATGCAAATAAATACTCATCAAAGGTATTTTAGAGGAGAATTAATTAAAAATGATCTTAACTAATTTTGAATAGTAATTAAGATTTAATTATAAAATTAATTAGCTTAATTACTATTTAATTACTTGAGCATTTAATCCTAAATTTTATGGGTTAATTTAATGGGATGAGCTCGGTCTCCCATGATTTTCTTGGGATTTATTGCTCAATTAAGAAAATTCACTAATTAAACATTAACTACTCTTTTAAATTAATTAATGATTAATTAATCCCACGAACAGTAATAAATTGGTTAATTAAGTTTATTAATCATTGTTCAATAATAAGTGAACTGAGGAATAGGGTTGGGACCCCTTTCAGTAAGTTCATTTCACCCTTTTTAAAAATGAAATTAATTAAGATTTAACTGATAAATTAAATCACTTAATCAAATTGAAATCATAATCACATCAGACTATCATTAATTAAATCACGGGGTAGATCTTTGGGTGTTTAATGACCTAAAGGAGCTTAATGAAATTATAGTTAGTCCACATGTGTGGGAAAACCATAAGAGTAATTAACTAAGTCCCTTTATCAAATTAACTATTAATCATGAGCCAATTGTATTAGGACACTTTTATTTCCTAATATCATTGCAAGTTTATTTTCCATGCATATCATGTTTGCTCATAATTATTTGGTTAATTACTTTAAGGTGACATAGGTAAGAGTAATTAATTCATCTAATTAAGGGTTCAACTTAATTACCCCATAAATCAACTTAATTACATTTCCTTAAATTAAATCAATTCACTAATGTGGGACTGGGTTTAAAATAACAAGTGATGCTTTCTCTTCTCCACTTTAAATCAAATCAAATACAAACTTAATTAATAAAGAAGCTTCAGTTTGCTTTAATTAATTTTGTTTTATTTTATTATCCTTAAGAACTAGTTTGGTTGAATGAATCAGATGCTCATATTTGATTGTCCTCTTTTCAATCCTATTAAATTTGGTATGTCATTTGAATTCATGCATCCATCTTTTCAAAATCAAGTAAAATAAAATGGATTTCCTTTATGTAAGCTTGCATGTGTTGATTTAATTTAATATATGTATTATTATCGCTATTAAATCCAAATGTATTTTTCAAAAGCTTATAAATGAATAATAATATGTGTTATGATGCTAGTTATAAATACATAAGAAATGCAAGTGCTTATAGCTTAAGTGTATGAATGTTGAGTTCTCTTTCCTCTATTAATGTGTTGATTTATATAAGATTGAAAGCTAACGAGTATATAGTCTTGACATCCTAGGAACACGAGGCTTTAGCTAGCCCCAAGGAGGTCATTTGATTACCTCACTTCCTTGGGTTGTTACTTGGTTGATGAAATCAAAAAGAAGAAATGTTGAATTTGAATTTTTTCTCTCTTAAAAGAAAAACTAAAAACCAAAAGCCCTAAATTAAAACCTGAACCCTAAACATAAAACCTAAACCCTAAACCCTAAACCCAAAAATCCTAAATCCTAAACCCCAAACACTAAACACTAAACCTGAATAACCTAAACCTAAACTAAATAAAACCTAAAAAATAAAATAAATAAATAAACCTAAACCTAAATAAAATAAAATAAAAACCTAAACTAAAACGTAAACCTAAACTTAAACCTAAACCTAAAAATAAAATAAAATAAAAAATAAAAAACTAAAATATAATAAATAAAAACCTAAACTAAACTAAAAAAATAAAATAAACCTAAAAATAAAAAAATTGAATTAAAAAAAGCTAAATTTAAAATAAAAATAAAATAAACCTAAAATAAAATAAAATAAAAACTAAATAAAACCCTAAACCTAAAAAATAAACCTAAAAATAAATAGAAATAAAACATAAAACCTAAACTGATAAAAAAGCCTAAACCTAAAATAAAAAAATAAAATAAACCTAAACCTAAACTAAAATAAACTAAACTAAAATAAATAAAACCTAATCCTAAGCCTAAACTAAAAAAATCCTTAAAATAAACCTAAAATAAAAACCTAAAACCTAAACTTAAAAAAATAAAATAAAAACCTAAACCTAAACTTAAAAAATAAAATAAAAATAAAACTAAACTAAAAATTAAAATAAACCTAAACCTAAACCAAAATAATAAACTAAAATAAAAAACCTAAACTAAAATAAATAAACTTAGAATACATAAATAAAACTAATTAAAAATGAAATATAAACCTAAATAAAAATTAAAAATAAAATAAACTAAAATAATTAAAAAAAATAAACTAAATAAACCTAAGCCTACTGATTTACATAATTTTAAAAGAGAAACACTAAACCTTAAATCGTAAACCCTAAATCCAAAGCCCTAAACTCTAAACCCTAAACCCTAAAACTATCCCTAAACCCTAAACCCTACACCCTAAACCCTAAACCCTAAGCCTTAATCCCTAAACTAACTCTAAACCGTAAACTCTAAAAGACCATAAACCCTAAACCCTAAACCCTAACCTTCCCTAAACCCTAAAACCCTAAACACTAAACCCTAAACTCTAAACCCTAAACCTCAAACCCTAAACATAAACCTAAAGTAACTAAATAATTAAAAAATAAACCTAAACCTAAACCCTAAGAATGGGCAGAACCTTGTTAGTAGGAACATCATCGTGAACCAGTCTCAGTCTAAATCTTGCGGTGGTGGTGAAGAAGAGACATCATCGCTATGGTGGGGGGATCAACAAGGTGGATATGGAGGTGGTGATGGTTATGGAGGCGAGAGGAGCGATAAAGGTTATAACTGTGGTGGTGGTGGAGGGAGAGATCAGGGATATGATCATGGCCGAGGGAGATATCAGGGATATGATGGTTGATCCCACTGAGGAGAGGTGGTTACGATGAGAACTAGAAAACGTGTGTATGATCTGGCCGCTTGTGGAACTGTGTCTCTATAGTAGAGACAACTCTAGTTAACTAAGGTTTTTGATTTGCTCTATGCATGCTCATTTTTTATCTCTATTGTCACTTTCATCTTAGGAAACTTAGTATGTTACTTAGTTGATTAAATTGAAAAGAAGAAATGTTGAATCTGAAGTTGTTTTCTGTTAAAAAAACAAAATCCAAAAACCCTAATGACTAAACTAAAACTTGAACCCTAAACTTAAAACTTAAACACTAAACCTTAAACCCTAGACCCAAACTAAATCTAAACTAAACTAAATCATTAAACTAAACCTTAAACTAAACCCACCTAAACCCTAAACCCAAATAATAATAAAGCCTTTATCCCACTAAGTGGGGTATACATCAATCATCTCCATTATGTCTTGTGTATGTTCAAATTCTCATTTTAATTCAAGTATACTAAGGTCATTTTTATACATCTTAACCAAGTCTTTTAGAACCTCTACCTTTCTTAATGTAAGGAAAATCAAATGCATCTACTCTCTTAATTGGGTCATCAGATGAACAATGCTTTATGTGGTGAAACCATTTAAGGTGACTCTCTTTAATCTTATCTGCCACTGGAGCTACTCCAACTTTTTCCCGAACATATTCATTTCACATTTTATCTCTAAGAGTAAAGCCACTCATCCACCTGAGCATCCTCATCTATGTAACACTTAGTCTTATGCTTCTCTTTTATTGACCAACATTATGCACCATAAGTCATTACAGGTCTTACCACCATCTTATAAAATTTTTTCTTAAGTTTAAGTGCAACTTTTCTATCACACAATAGGACAGATGCCTTCCTCCACTTCAACCATCCAACTTGAATTCTACTAATAACATCTCCATCTATTTCACCATCATTTTGAATAATAGATGCTAAATATCTGAAGTACTCACTCTTATTAATGACTTGTTCACCTAATATGACAACACTACCACTAGAACTTCTACAACTAAAATTACACTCCTTATATTTAGTTTTAGATCTACTTAAACGAAAACCATTAGACTCCAATGTTGACCTCCATAATTCAAGTTTCTCTTGGACTCTCTCTCTAGTCTTATCAACAAGAAGATTGTCATCAGCAAAATTCATACACCAAGGTACATATTCCCTAAACCTTAAATCCTATAAACCTAAAACCTCAACATAAACTAAATAAAATAAAAAATAAAATAAAATAAAAACTTAAACTAAAACTTAAACTTAAACCTAAACCTAAACCTAAACCTAAAGCAAAAAAGATAAGGGCTTAAAGTAGGTCCTTGATGTAATCCATCTGAAATAGGAAAATATTTTGTCAATCCTCCTTATTTTTTGGACACAAATACGACTCTAGTATACATATCCTTAATGACTTGAATATAACCAATATTAACACCTTTCTATTCTAGAACTCTCCAAAGAACATCTCTTGAAACTTTATCATAAGCTTTCTTTAAATCAAGAAATATCATATGTAGATCCTCCTTACTTTCTTTATACTTCTCCATCAAACCTCTTAGCAAATGTATAACATCCAAAGTAGATCTACTTGGCATGAAACCAAACTGATTATGAGAAACTTTTGTATCACATCCTAACTTATGCTCAATTACTCTGTCCCATAATTTTAATGTATATTTTATTTTATTTTTATTTTAGGTTTAGGTTTATTATTTTTTGTTTTTTTGTAGTTTAGATTTTATATTTTAATTTTTATTTATTTTTAGGTTTTATTTTTAGGTTTATCATTTATGTTTAGGTTTTTATTTAATTTTTATTTTATTTTATTTTAGGTTGATTTTATTTTTCTTTTATGTTTAGGTTTTATTTTTTAGTTTATATTATTTATTTAGTTTAGTTTAGGTTTTTATTTATTTATTTTTAATTTATTTTTTAGTTTTTATTTTATTTTATTTTTAGGTTTAGGTTTAGGTTTAGGTTTAGGTTTTTTAGGTTTTATTTATTTTTTATTTTTTATTTTATTTAGGTTTAGGTTTTTTATTTATTTTATTTTTAGGTTTTATTTAGTTTAGGTTTAGCTAACAAGAATAAGGATAATGAAATCAATTAGAGATGAGAAAGGAAATGCTGCTCAATTAAGATCACCTCAAGGGGCAATAATCCATATGAGCATTCAAACTTCCTAAGAAGGGCTACATTCTTATACAATGCTACCAACCAAATAGGAGATATGGGTAACATCATGACCATTATAGCCATCATACCTGATATAAGCCAATATCGAAATTCGTGACCCATAAGATTCAGAACTGTATTAAACAAAGAAATATTAGCTTATACAATACCAAAACCATAGCGGATCAATCAAAATAGCCAACCAGAGAAGATCTGACAAGGTTGTGAGCCACCTCTAGCAAGGAAGAATTCAAAGGGACAAGCCAATTTAGAAGCATAGCAATAACTAATACAATAACCTAAATAGAGAATAAAACAAAATAAAAGGTAACAACAACCATCATTAAAATAGACATCAAAGCTCAAAGCAAGGGAGAGCCACAACCATTAGTAGACACAGACCAATCGGGTAGAAAATGATGCCATCAATCAAAGTAGTGATAGAAAGCCACCGTATCAACCACTAATAAAATCAACCATAACTAGGTTAGTAAGAAAGAAACCACAAAGCAGCTATCATCATGCTAATCAAAAGAGAAAATAGCCAACCAATAAGAATCCCTAACAAAAACTATGAGAAATAACCAAAAAGTATTGATACAACCAAAGCTAATCAAATCCTGAAGAGGCCAACAACTACCAATCAACAATAAGCCACAACATTAGAGGATCCAATGTTGGAAGGGGGGCGGCCACCCAAAATAAAAGGCTAACCCAAAGCAGAGCCCAAAATAAGTGGAAAAACCAACAAGAGGGATATCCAAAACCCTCATAGATATCATCAAAAAAACTAAAAGATATAAATGGTAGCCACCCAGCCAGAGAAACAACCAAGGGAGAAAAAACCACGGAGGACCACCCAACCACCAGTGGTAAATGAGGAAGTAGAGAAAATAGGCCAGAGGCAAACAAAGTCCCCTCTAACCCCTATAGATCAAGCAATCTCCACGAAGGAGAAAATAGAAAATCAGTAAAAACCAAGGAGCTACCACCAATCCACCAATTAGAGTAAAAATGTTTTATTTAGCTTATTTATTTAGTTTATTTAGGTTTTTAGTTTATTTAGGTTTAGGTTTAGTTTAAGGTTTTTATTTTTAGGTTTAGGTTTAGGCTTAGGTTTATTTTGTATTAGTTTATTTAGGTTTAGGTTTATTTATTTATTATATTTTAGTTTAGGTTTATTTTTATTTTAGGTTTAGGTTTAGGTTTTATTTTTTAGTTTATTTTATTTTATTTTTATTTAGGTTTAGGTTTAGGTTTTAGGTTATTAATTTTAGGTTTAGGTTTATTTTATTTAGTTTAGGTTTAGGTTTTTATTTATTATTTATTTAGGTTTAGGTTTAGGTTTTATTTTATTTTAGGTTTTTTCTTAGAGTAGTTTATTTTAGTTTAGGTTTATTTAGGTTTAGGTTTAGGTTTAGGCTAAGGTTTAGGTTTATTTTTTATTTTACATTAAGGTTTTATTTTTTGGTTTAGGTTTTAGTTTAGTTTAGGTTTATTTTTATTTTTTTAGTTTATTTTTAGGTTTATGTTTTAGGTTTAAGTTTAGGTTTAGGTTTTTATGTTTAGGTGTTTAGGTCTAATTTTAGCTTAGGTCTAAGGTTTTAGGTTATAGGTTTACTTTTATTTGATTTAGTTTATGTTTTATTTTTATTTATTTATTTTAGGTTTAGGTTTAAGTTTAGGTTGGTTTAGGTTTAGGTTTTAGGATGATTTAGGTTTAGGTTAAGGTTTAGGTTTAAGTTAAGGTTTAGGTTTAGGTTTAGGTTTAGGTTTAGGTTTAGGTTTTTAAGTTTAGTTTAGGTTTATTTATTTTTATTTAGTTTTGGTTTACAGTTTAGTTTTAGGTTTTATTTCATTTAGGTTTTTTTTTTTTTTTTTTTATTTAGTTTAGGTTTAGGTTTAGGTTTAGGTTTAGTTTTTAATTTTATTTATTTCAGTTTAGGTTTAGGTTTTATTTATTTTATTTAGTTTAATTTATTTTAGTTTAGGTTTAGGTTTAGATTTTTTTTATTAGTTTATTTAGTTTTTATTTTTAATTTTTTTAGGTTTATTTATTTATTTTAGTTGAAGTTTAGGTTTAAGTTTGTTTGTTTAGATTTTAGATTAAGTTTAGGTTTAGGTTCAAGTTTAGGTTTAGTTTGATTTTAATTTTTTAGGTTTAAGTTTTTAGTTTATTTTACTTTAGTCTAGGTTTTTATTTTATTAGGATTTAATTCATTTTATTTATTTATTTTAGTTAAGATTTAGGTTTAGGTCTTAGGTTTAGGTTTTTAGTTTTAGATTTAGGTTTACTTAGATTTAGGTTTAGGTTTAGGTTTATTTTTTATTTATTTATATTTTATTTTATTTACTTAGTTTCAGTTTTTAGTTTAGGTTTATTTTAAGGTTTAGGTTTAGGTTTAGGTTCATTTAGTTTAGTTTAAGTTTAGTTTTTTAGGTTTCAGTTTTTAAGTTTTTAGTTTTTTTTATTTAGTTTAGATTTAGGTTTAGGTATATTTTTGGTTTAGGTTTAGGTTTAGGTTTTTAGGTTTATGTTTAGGTTTAGGTTTATAATTAGGTTTTAGGTTTAGGTTTATTTATGTTTATTTAGTTTAGTTTTGGTTTAGGCTTAGGTTTTGATTTATTTATTTATTTATTTTTATTTTATTTAGTTTATTTATTTATGTTTAGGTTTAGGTTTAGGTTTTTATTTTTATTTATTTAGTTTAGTTTAGGTTTAGCTTTTTTTCATTTTTAAGTTTTGGGTTAGGTTTTTATTTTTATTTTAGGTTTAGCTTTAGGTTTATTTAGGTTTATTTTTTAGTTTATTTATGTAGGTTTAAGTTTAGGTTTTGATTTTAGTTTATTTAGGTTAAGGTTTTTAGTTTACTTAGTTTAGATTCTGATTTAGGTTTAGGTTTTAGTTTAGGGTTTTAGGTTTTGGATTTATGGTTTAAGGTTTAGGTGTTAGGGTTAGTTTAGGGTTTAGGGTTTAAGGTTCTTTAAGGTTTAGGGTTTAGGGTTTAGGGTTAGTTTTAGGGTATAGGGTTTAGGATTTAGTGTTTAGAGTTTAGGGTTTAGGGTTCAGGGTTTTTTTTTAAATCAAGTAAATCGATAGATTTTGGTTTATTCAGTTTATTTAGTTTAGTTCTTACTTTTAATTTAGTTTAGTTTATTTATTTTAGTTTAGGTTTTTTATTTTAGTTTATTTTTTAGGTTTAGGTTTAAGTTTATGATTATTTTTTTTAGTTTAGCTTTATTTTTATTTTATTTTTTAGGATTAGATTTAGCTTTTTGTTTAATTTTTTTAGGCTTAGGTTTTAGGTTTATTTTTATGTATATTTTATTTTATTTAGTTTAGGTTTATGTTTAGGTTTAGTTTATTTTAGGTTTAGATTTAGGTTTTATTTATTTTAGTTTAGTTTATTTTATTTTAGGTTTAGGTTTATTTTATTTTATTTTAGGTTTAAGTTTTTATTAGTTTAGGGATTAGGTTTTATTTTAAATTTATTTTTAGGTTTTATTTTTTAGTTTATTATTTAGGTTTAGGTTTTAATTTAGTTTTTATTTTATTTAATTTTAGGTTTATTTTATTTTTATTTTACATTTAGGCTTTATTTTATTTAGGTTTTCTTAGGTTTATTTTATTTTTTAGTTTAGTTTAGGTTTTCATTTATTTTATTTTATTTTAGTATTTATTTATTATTTTATTTTATTTTTAGGTTTAGGTTTAGGTTTAGGTTTTGGTTTTAGTTCATGTTTTTATTTTATTTTATTTTATTTATTCTATTTAGGCTTAGATTTTTTATTTATTTTATTTTTAGATTTCATTTAGTTTAGGTTTAGGTTTTTAGGTTTTGGGTTCCAGGGTTTAAGGTTTAGGGATTAGGGTTTAGGGTTGTAGGTTTTAGTGTTGTAGGTTTTAGGGTTTAGGGTTTAGGGTTTAGGGTTTAAGGTTTACGGTTTAGGGTTTTAGGGTTTAGGATTTAGGGTTTACGGTTTTAGGGTTTAGGGTTTTAGGGTGTAGGGTTTAGGGTAGTAGCTTTATGGTTTAGGGTTTAGGGTTTAAGGTTGTAGGTTTAGGATTAATTTTAGGGTTTAGGGTTTAGGGTTTAGAATTTAGAGTTTAGGGTTTTAGGTTTTTGGGTTTAGGGTTTTAAGGTTTATGATTTAGGGTTTATGGTTTAGGGTTTAGGTTTTATATATTTTAGTTTTCTTTATTATAGTTTAGGTTTTCTTTATTTTATTTTGTTCATTTTAGTTTTAGGTTTTTTTTATGTTTAGGGTTTAAGTTAAGTGTTTATTTTTATTTTAAGTTTATTTTTTAGGTTTATTTTAGGTTTAGGTTTTATTTAGTTAGTTAATTTAAGTTTATTTTATTTTTTATTTTTTATGTTTAGTTTTTTATTTTTTAGGATTTTATTTTTTATTATTTTATTTTTTTAGTTTAGTTTAGGTTTGTATCATTTTATTTTAGTTTATTTTTTTATTTTTTTATTTTATTTTATTTTAGCTTTAGCTTTAGGTTTAGGTTTAGGTTTAGGTTTTTATTTTTTTTTATTTTTTTTAGGTTTATGTTTTTTTATTAATTATATTTTTTAGGTTTTATTTAGTTCAGGTTTAGGTTTTTAGGTTTTTAGGGTTTAGGGTTAAGGGTTAAGGGTTTAGGGTTTAAGGTTTAGGGTTTCGAGTTTAGGGTTTAAGTTTTTAGGGTTTAGGGTTTATGTTTTAGGGTTTAGGGTTTAGGTTTTATTTATTTTAGTTTAATTTATTTTAGTTTAGGTATATGTTTATTTTATATTATTTATTTTAGGTTAAGATTTTTTCTTTTTTAGTTTATGGTTTAGGTTTTTTTTATTTGTAGGTTTATTTTTTTGGTTTTGATTATTATTTAGTTTTTATTTTATTTTATTTTATGTTTATTATATTTTTACTTTACATTTAGTTTTTTTTACTTTATTTAAGTTTTTTATTTTTATGTTTGTTTCATTATGTAGTTTAGTTTAGGTTTTGTAATTATTTTATTTTATTTTAGTTTTTATTATTTATTTTATTTTATTTTTAGGACTAATTTTAGGTTTAAGTTTAGGTTTATGTTTAAGATTTAATTTTATTTTTATTTTTTATTTTATTTATTTTAAGGTTTTTTTATTTACTTTATTTTTATGATTTATTTATTTAGTTTAGTTTAGGTTTTTATTTATTTTATTTTAATTTAGTTTTTATTTTTTATTTTATTTTTAAGTTAAGGTTGAAGTTTAGGTTTTTGTTTAATTTAGGTTAAGCTTTTTTTATTAATTTTATTTTTAGGTTTGATTTAATTTAGGTTTTTAGGTTTAGGGTTTTTTTTTTTTTTTTTTAGGGAAGCCCCATGTAGGGGTATTTTATTGCCACAAAAAGAGGGTTACAAGATCCTTAAAAGGGGATAAACTCCAGAACTACTGCTCAAAGAGCTACAATTAGCCTAAAGAGTAAATCCCCTATCTAAGTACTTCCAAGAGTAAAAGAAAGCATAAAAACAATCAAAAGATATAAGATGATTAACATAATAAGCTAAAGTAAGATTAAAGCCAATGCTCTGGAGGATGTGGGAATGCATGATAATCTAGAGCAGACATGCAAAAGAAGGAGAGAGAATCACCTGCAAAGTTATAATAAGAGGGAGATTAGAATAGTTAAGGCAATACAGACAAAAAGTTAGAGGAAAATAACAAATATGAGTATGTTAGTAAGGAATTGTGATAGAAGGCTCAGCTCAATCACATCTGTTGCGGTGCAAGTATGAGCATCCAAACTTAGAAGGGTTACATCACATGAGCTACCAACCAATAGGGGTGAGATCATCACGACCATCATAGCCAACAAACTGTGAGGTAGAAAGCTTGTTGATATTCTTGTGAGCTTTATTACCTGCAAACCTAAGCAAAATCATATCTAAAATATATAGGTAATTGCTAAAAGATGAAGGATAAGGAGTCTCATTCAAGAAAAATATCATCAATATAGTCATCTTGACATGAGAATACATAAACATAAGTGAGTGAGCCATCTTAGCTTAATCTCATGAATAGCCATATTGAAAGAAATTAGTTCAACATATAATCCCTCCATAAGAAAGTTACAGAGGAGACAACTTGCTGAAAACCTATTAAATAAGTCGATGAGCTTATACTTAACACCATCCCAATCACATGATATGTAAATGAATCGTTCAGGGAAGAAAACAACCCAGGGAACAATCCCTTTATTAATGTCCTGGAGAAAGCAATAGTAAAGAAAGATAGCATAGCTCAACACAGGGAATGAACTGCAACCAACCAAAATAAGCACCGAAAAAAATAGTTAGAGCGGCGGCTCAATAGCGGATTCGGGGCCTCCATTCAGATAATCCAGATCAACAATCAATCCGGAGAACAAGGCAGCAAAAGGTAACAACATCCAAGATAGGAAGGAACTAAACTGGTCATAATACCATTCTTTCAGAATAAACTGCTCATAAGATTGCACCAACCAATAAAAAATGAGGTAGCAGGTGATGCAGATCAGAAAAAATAGGAGATAAATTGCACGGGCAATTAGAAAGCCAACCCCAACAGCCAAACAGCTAATACAACATAGGAACCCGCCATAAAAAAAATCAACAAGTGAATTGAAATGAGTTTCAACATTAAAATCAGAAAATAGCAGTTAAGACGGCAACATCCAAGATAGGAAGATATACAAATTGGCCATAAAACTCCTCAATCGAGTAGACATGGCAATAATAGATAAACAAATAAATAAAGCATAAAAATAGTTATCCTGAAGGTAGCAAATCGGTAAATCACCAAAGACCCTCACCATCGTGACAAGTAGAACAACTTTAGGCATGAGACTTTGAAATTCTACAACCAACAAAGAAAGAGCCAACTGAGGTGACAAGGTAAAACAAAAAGGTAAATCTCCAAGACAAGAGACAACCAAAACAGCAAAAATTAGTTAGCTTGCCATGATGCCACTCATCCAGTATAAAAAAAGGATGACGTAAACAGTAGCAGAAAAGGTAGATCAATGAATTCCAATGATAGGCATAAAAGAAACTAGTAAGGAGGTTCAAAGCAAAATCTACCAAGCAATTAGCAACTTCAATAGAGACTGGCTGTACAAAATAATCCAAAGCCCCAGGGGCAGTAAGGTGGGTATTGATCCAGATCACCCAACCAACAAGGCAGTTAAAACCAACAAGTTGTCCAAGATTCCACCCATAAACATATATCGGTAAAGAAGAGGATAGATAATGAATTGCTCCCCACCATAAGCCTATCCATAAGTGACATTCGAGAAATCGAGATAAGTGTCGATGCTTATTCACCATAATTACGCCAAGGGTAATGACAATAATAACCAGTGGGTTTGTCAATAACCCAATTATGCATATAAGATAAATCATTGATTAATTCCAAGCATAACAAAGAAATGTGCTTCAAGTTGTACATGTTCCAATCATAGCATAGGATGGGAGAACAAGAAGGAAAAGCAACAACATCCGTGTGTTAGCAATCGGTGAAAATAGTAGCATGGACAATTTTACAGTAGCGTGCCCACAATCTCAGCTGATGCATAATGATAATCCCTTGAAAAACTCCAAACCTGCGATCATGGGAAGCAAGACGAAAAGCAAGAAGACTAGTATTGAAAAAATAACACAATTCCATTTCTGCAAAGAGATATTAGTGTAGAGGTGGGATATCCCAAACAGCAAAATAACATCAATAAAGCAAATTGCAACCAATAGGTGCTCAATAGCAGTCCTAAGAGTAGACAGTTCAGTAGTAGGTTGCTTTGTCACATTAAGCCAATATTGCCAAGGATTTTGACAGTCATAATCAGTAGGCGTATAGGATAGACCATTGATTACATATAAGCAGAAGAGTAGAATGGTCTTCAGGATTTTCATGATCTCCTCAAAGCATGAAGGGTGAAAACAATTGTAGTAAAGTCCAACATCAGCCCAAATGTTAACAACAAGAGCAAAAATGAAATAGAAAGGGGAGGGTAAACACAGTAAGAACCAAAAGGAGCAGCCAACAAGGAAATCCCTTCCTGCAGGGGATAAAAGATTACCAAGCAGGAATTTTAAGACAATAAAGGTCCAAAACCAAAACTTGGTAAGACAGTAGTAGGCAAGATGGCAAAAATTAGCATGAGAAAAACTAGGAGAAGCAGCAGTAGAAAAAATCTGCAGCAGCCCGAACCCAAAGGGATTAAAAAACCAAATCAACAAACAACCATGGCAGCAAACCTCCAAAACCCAAAAAGTAATTAAGCCCAATCCATTCCAGTACAAGGATTTCAGACCAAAATAACCATTAAAAGAGACCAGGGTATTACAATTTCTTCCCTTGCAGGAAAGCATGCTGAGGTTAGGCATTATATAAGCAAGGACAGCCGGCTGTATAGAAAGTCCTGAAGCCCAACAGCTAACCAAAATCCTTTCAGCATAAGTGTTGAAACCTTTATGAATTAGGCCTTTAAGGAGGAAAGAGTCCCAAGGAATGTAAGCATCAGCCAAAGAAATACTATAATCATCAAAATAAAAACTGCAACCAGCATAATGCACACTAATCCGTTGCCTAGAAGCAACATAGGTAGTAGCAATGCTCCAAGCCATATTGTCAGAGAGAAAAAACAACATAAGTTTTTAGGTTTAGGGTTTAGGGTTTAGGGTTTAGGGTTTGGTGTTTAGGATTTAGGTTCTAGGGTTATAGATTTAGGGTTTTGAATTTAGGGTTTCGGATTCAGGGTTTTAAGGTTTAGGGTTTAAGGTTTATGGTTTAAGGTTTAGGGTTTAGGGTTTAGGGTTTTAGAGTTTAGGGTTTAGGGTTTAGGGTTTTAGAGTTTAGGGTTTAGGGTTTAGGGTTGTATGTTTAAAGTTCAGGGTTTAAAGTTTTGGGTTAGTTTTGAGGTTTATGGTTTAGGGTTTAGAGTTAGGGTTAAGGTTTTATGATTTATGGTTTCAAGTTTTAAAGAAACTTTTTTAGGTTTAGAGAGTTTTAGGTTTTAGTTTTAGGTTTAGTGTTTAGGGTTTAGGGTTTAGGGTTTTGGGGTTTCTGGTTTAAGTTAGCAGGTTTAAGTGGTTAGGTCAGAATTTAGGGTCAGTGTTTAGGTTTTAGTTTAGTGTTTTAAGTTTAAGGTTTGGTTTAGTTTAGTGTTTAAGGTTTAGGTTTAGGGTCTGATTTAGGTTTAGGTTTAAGTAGTGTTAGGTTTTAGGTTTAGGTTTATAGTTTAAACTTCACAGTTTATGGTTTAGGTTGTTTAGGTTTAGATTTAGTATAGTTTATGGTTTAGTATTAGTTTTAGTGTTTAGGGTTTATTGTTTAGGGTTTAGGATTTAGTGTTTAGGGTTTAGGATTTAGGGTTTAGGTTTTTTTTTAATTAAGTAAAGGGATAGGTTTAGGTTTATTTAGATTATTTTATATTTTATTTAGGTTTCTTTTATATTTTTATTTAGTTTAGTTTATTTATTTATGTTTATTTAATTTAGTTTAGGATTTTTGTTCCATTTATTTTTTAGGTTTAGGTTTAGGTTTAAGTCTTATTTTTTATTTTTGGGTTTAGGTTTAGGTTTTTGTTTTATTTTCTAAGGTTTAGGTTTTAGGTTTTTATTTCAGGTTTTATTTTTTTGTTTAGGTTTAAGTTCATTTTTAGTTTAATTTTATTCTATTTAGTTTAGGTTTAGGTTTAGGTTTAGTTTATTTTAGGTTTAAGTGTAGGTTTTATTTATTTTAGTTTAGTTTATTTTAGTTTAGGTTTATGTTTATTTTATTTGTATTTTTGGTTTAGGTTTTTTTTAGCTTAGGGCTTAGATTTTATTTTTTATTTATTTTAAGGTTTTATTATTAGGTTTATTGTTTAGGTTTAGGTTTTTATTTATTTTTATTTTTTTCTTTGAGATTTATTTTATTTTAATTTTACATTTAGGTTTTATTTTATTTATGTTTTTTATTTTTTAGTTTAGTTTAGGTTTTTATTTATTTTATTTTAGTTTATTTTTTTTTATTTTCTTTTTAGGTTTAAGTTTAAGTTTTAGTTTATGTTTTTATTTTATTTTGGTTTAGGTTTTTTTATTTACTTATTTTTATGTTTTATTTAGTTAGGTTTAGGTTTTTAGCTTTTTAGGGTTTAAGGTTTGGGGTTTAGGGTTTAGGATTTAGGGTTTTTATTTTGTTGGATTAGGTTTTAGGGTTTAACACTACCTTTTCCGGTCCCAAGTCTAGATGTGAAAAGTGGAGGGTTGCGATAGGTAGTCGATAGCCAGCGTAAAACTTATCAAAATAATCATGACCTGAAACCTTTAAATCATTATGTTAATGCTAGGGCATCCCTTAGAAGTGACACATTGTATTGGTTGAATACAGTGGAAAATGTGCAAGGGCCGCAGCATCGGTGCCCGCATCCAATGTTAAATAAGCAAGGGTTCCCACATTATGGACCGATGCAGGCAAAAAAGTTAGTTTGTGAAATTAGAATTAGGTTAGGATCTTGGAATATAGGTACTATTATAGGTAAATTAATGGAATTAATAGATATTATGGTTCATAGAAAGATAAATATTTTATGTGTTCAAGAAACTAAATGGGTTGGGGAGAAGGCAAGGGAGATTGATAGAATAGGTTTTAAACTTTGGTATTCATGTAGAAGTTGAACTAGAAATGTTGTAGGTATGATTATAGATAAAATTTTGAAAGATAATGTTATAAATATTAATAGATGTGGAGATAGAATTATAGCTTTAAAGATTATTGTTAATACTAAGATTATCAATATTTTAAGTGTTTATGCTCCTCAAGTAGGTTTGGATGTAAGCTCAAAAGAAAAATTTTGGAATGAATTAGAGGGATTAATACAAAAGATACCTCTTGAAGAAAAGTATTTATTGGAGGAGATTTAAATGGGCATGTTAGTAGAGTGGTACAAGATTTTAAAAGTATTCATGGTGGTTATGGATTTAGAGTGACTAATGAAGAAGGTAGGACTATATTAGATTTTGCCTTAGCTTACGATTTTGTAGTTGTTAATACTTTATTTAAGAAAAGAGATTAACATATTATTAATTATAAAAATGGATCATGTAAAACACAGATTGATTAATTTTTGATAAGAAAAATAGATCGTTTAGATTGTAAAGATTGTAAGGTAATTCCAAGTGAAAGTTTAAGTACCCAACATCGATTGTTAGTTTTAGATTTTAAGATGAAAGATTGTAAGAGGAAAAATAAGCCAAATTATTATCTTAGGATTAGATGGGGACACTTAAAGAACACAAATAAAAATATTTTTAAGAGCAACCTACAAGAACTTAGAATTTGGGATGTTCATAAGGAAGCGAATGTTATGTGGGAAAAAGTAGCAAGTGAAATTAAGCAAGTTGCTGAAAATATGCTTGGAGAATCAAAATGAAAAGCTTCTTTTAATAAAAATAGTTGATGGTGGAGTCAGAGTGAGCAAGAAAATTTAAGAAATAAGAAGCATTGTTATAAAACTTGGTTTAGATGTAAAAAACACGAAGAATTGGGAAAGATATAAAGTGACCTATAGAGATTCTAAAAAAGTAATATATGATTCAAAAAATTTAGCTTTTAGTGATTTATATAATAAATTAGATACCAAAGAAGGTGAAAGATGTATGTATAAGTTAGTCAACAAAAGAGATAGGAGAAGTAAAGACCTAGTTTAACTGAGGTATGTTAAGGATGAAAATAATAAAGTGCTTTTCTTAGAAAAAGATATTGAAAATAGGTGGATGAGGTATTTTGATAAACTTTTTAATGAAGGATCTAAAAGTACAATTGATTTTAGCAACCTTAATATGCTAAACAAAAATAGATAATTTTATTTTTATCAATGCATTAGTAAATTTGAAGTTAGAGAAGCTTTAAAGAAAATGAAATGTGAAAAAATAGTAGGATCTGATGATATTCCAATAGAAGTGTGAAAATGTTTAGGAGATCAAGGATTGTATTGGCTTACAAATCTTTATAATGTTATTTTAAAGACTAAAAATATGCCAGATGAGTGGAGAAAGAGTTTGTTGGTTCCTATATTTAAGAATAAAGGTGATGCTTAAGAGTGTGCAAATTATAGAGGAAAAGTTAATGTGTCTTCTCTAAAAAATTATCTCCTTCAACCAAACTGATTTCATTAGAGTTAGAGAGCTATATCTGATAATGTTCTTCATGCTCAAGAGCTGATTATGATTTGGATTCTCCTAATAAGGGTGGTAACAACTTATTTAAATTAGATATTTCTAAAGCATTTGACATCATCTCTTGGGATAACGTTCTTCTTGCTTTGTTTTTTATTATTCTTAATGGTGAGGTTTTAGGTTTTTTCCCTTCTTCTCATGGTCTGAGGCAAGGTGACCCCTTGTCCCCTTCCCTATTTATTATTGTTGTGGAATATATTTCTAGGAGCTTAAATACCATTTCAACAATAATCCTAGCATGTATTTTAGAACTCTTGGTGGTTTACCTATCTCCCAACTTAGTTTTGTTGACGATTTCATTATTTTTTGTAGTACTTCCATCCATCACATTAAATGCATTAAGAATTTCTTAAATAATTTTGGTAAAAAAAGTGGTCTTTATATCAATGAGGGAAAAAGTTGTTTCATTACCTCTTCTAAAATCTCCAGTAACAAAATCAATCATATCTTGAGAATCACTAATTTTAAACCACAACAACTCCCTATAAAATATGTTGGTTCTCCTATATGCAAAGGTTAAATAAGATTCTCTTTGATTATCTAATCCAAAACATTGCTAATAAAATTTCTGTTTGGGAATCTCACTTACTTTCCTTGGGTGGTAGGCTTACTTTGCTCAAGAGTACCCTTAATTTCATTCCTCTTTATCTTATTCAAACCATCATCCCTACTAACTCTACCTTAAATAGAATAGAACATCTCATTAATAAATTTTTTTGGGGCTCTAATAATTCTACTAAAAGGATGCATTGGACTTCTTGGTATAAAAGTTGTGGCACCCTTGCTGAGGGTGATTGGCTCTAAGTCAATTTGTGAAGCTATTACTAATTTTTCTCATAAACTTTGGTGAAATTTTAGGAGTAATAATAGTCTTTGGGCAAACTTCATGACTACGAAATACTGCCAGGGTAAGCATCCTCTTATTTTCCCTTACAAAGTGGGTGACTCCCCTATCTGGAAAAGACTTTGCTCCATCAAATGGGAAGCTGAATCCCTTATATCTTGGGGGGTTAACTCTGGATCTTCTTTCTTTTGGCAAGACAATTGGTTTGGTAGTGGTTCTATTGATGATTTCTTATCTACACATTCTCATGCTGCTATTAAAGTGAACTCTTTTTGGATTAATAATAATTGGAATAATAGTAAACTCACTAATTATATTCCTATTTCTCTCTTAGATAAATTCACTAACATTCCTATCATTTCTAACAAGCTTGATAAGATTCTTTTTAAGCTATCTCATAATGGTGATTTTATTTTTAAGAGGTTTGGAATCATATTAGAGAAGCGCATGGCTTCTCAAATGTGTTTTTTAAAATTTTGAATAACATTATCCCTATTTCCTAATCTGACCTTATTTGGAGAATTCTGAAAAATTTCATTCCGATGGACTCTTTGATGTGGGGAAAAGGCTTTCAGTTGCCTTCCAAATTCTATTGCTATTTTCACATTGATAATGTGAATCATGTTTTTGTTAATGGAGCTATTGCCTCCAAATTGTGGGTTTGGTATGATGAACTTTTCAATATTAACCATTTTCATGGTTCTTTATCCTTATGTCAACTTCTTGATGTTTATTTTCATAAAACTATGAAAGGTCATATTAAAGTAAGTACTGCTATCACTCTTATATGGTTCATATGGATGGACAAAAATGAACATCGTGGTATCCCTATGAACCATAACCGGATTATTTCTAGAACTAAAGAAAAAATTTGTGCTTATGTAATGCTAGCTTAATTACTAACAACCACTTTAAAGGGTGCAAATTTGTGGCCAACAAGCTAGGTCTTAGCTTCCCTGAGATCCCCAACTGGAAAGAAGATAAGCTTATATTGGAGAAAGCCTCATAACAATATTATCAAAATTAATACTAATGGCTCTGTCACTCAAAATTCTTTTGGTTGAGGTGGCATTTTCAGAAACATTAAAGGTAGTGTCGTTTGTGCTTTTATCTACCCCCTTAAAGCTTGTTCTGTTATCTTTGTTGAATTTAAGGTTATTAACAAAGATATAGAGATTTGTTTGCAAAAAGGTTGGCACAATATTTGGATTGAAGTGGATGCACTTTTGCTCATTGATATGTTGACTTCCACCAAGGTGGAAACACGATTTATACTACCTCCTTAATCATACTAGAGGTCCTCTCTCAGTCTTTTAAAGTCACTAACATTTGGCGGGAAGGAAATGCTTGTGCTGACTATCTTGCTAATTTAGGTTCCAAATTAGAGGTGCTCACCTTTATGATCATTCTAGTCTTTCAAAACAATTGTGTGGTTTGATTAATTTGGAAAAGTCTAATTTACCTTACCTCAGAAACTAAGTTACATTATGATGTTGTCTGCTCAGTTAACTATTTGGTTTGTCTGTATTTTCCTCTTTCTATTTTCCTTGATCTGCACTCTCCTCTTCTTGATTTTTTGCTGCACTTACATCCTGCCTTTTCATGGTTATTCTGTACTGGTGGTATTTGGCTCTTCTACCTCATCTATTGCTTACCTACTATTTGTTTTTTCAACATCTTGGCTTCTAATTTTATTTACTGATAGCCCACTTTCATGGGTAAACTTGTTTCCTTTGGATCTACTAGGTTCTACTCCTTTTCTCAACCCTCAAGGATCAATTAGTTACTTTGCTGATTATGTTCATTGTTTCCCTTTCTCTTTTTAGTTTTGTGATTACTGCTATTTCTCTACATGGTTGGGATTTCTTTTGGTCACCTTTTCCTTTTGATATTGTTGTTGTTGTTTGCTTAGCAGTTTGACTATTTTCCTACACATGATGGATTTTTGGGCTATATATTTTTTGATTCCTAACATGTCTCAATTCTATAATGAAACTTCCTACATTCTCTTCTATTGGTTAACTATTTAGTTTGTTGTATTGGCTATCGGTTGAATGGATTATCGGGATATGACGTTCAACAGGCTATTTTTTCTATTGGATTCCTACCTGCCCTTTTATTCTATTAATTATTGTTCGGTTAGCCTCATTACTTGTGCTTTTATTGTATGGGTTTATCTATTAGCTGAGCTCTTGGCTCTATTAGACTTGTAAAATTATTGGTATGATCTAATTAATAGGTGGATGTTAACACCTTTTGTTTTAATTGGCTTTCATCACTATGGGGTGTTTTCCTTGCCATGATGAGTAATCTAGGCAGAGGTTTGTGTTGGCAACTCTTTCACATGTTATGTTGGAATACATAGGTGGTGTTGTTCTTTCAAAAGATTGGTTGCATCCTTTGTCTGGCTGAATTGTGTTTCCTTTCCTTCTATAGTGTATTTTGCCATTATTTTTTATACAGGCATTAAAGATCAAATGATTTTCATCCAGTGGTAGCTGCCTTCCCCCAGGTATGTAGGCTATGATGGTTGGGATGATTTCACTCATAATTTGGCTGGTAGTAGCATTTGTGATGTAACCCTTCCTTTGAAGTTTGAATGCACATGCTTGCGGCTACCCCATTCTTGTGTGACTGAGCCTAAGCCTTCCTTCACACAATTCTCTAGTTTTCACTCTCATTTATTTCTTTAGTTATTATATTTCTCACTGCTAATTTCTTTCTCTAAATGTTTGCGGGTTCTATTTTGTTTCCTTGGGTTCTTTTCTTTAGGTGGCATATGCTTCTCTCATCTTCATAACTTTTCTTTGAGAAGGTCGTCCTCTAGCTTCTCCTTTTGGTTACTTTTGTTTCTCTTACTATTTTTCTTTTCTCTTTACTTTTCTTTCTATTTTATGGTTGTGCTTAGATATTCATTCTCTAGTGATTGTAGCTCTTTGAGTGTAGATCTTGATTTTATCCCCTAAGGACCTTTAACCCCTTTTGTGGTAATAAAATTCTCCTACATGGTTCCCCAAAAAAAATCATAAATCCTAAACCTTAAAACCTAAAAATAAAAAACCTAAACTAAAACCTAGACCTAAACTTAAAAAAAATTAAATAAAAAAATAAAAAAACTAAAATAAAATAAATAAAACCTGAACTAAACTATAAAATAAAATAAACCTAAGAATAAAAAATCTAAATAAAATAAAAACTAAAATTAAAATAAAAATAAATAAACCTAAAATAAAATAAAATAAAATAAAAACTAAATAAAAACCTAAACCTAAATAAAGCTAAAAATAAATAAAAAAATAAAACCTAAACACTAAAAGAAAACCTAAACCTAAAATAAAAATAAAAAATAAATCAAAACCTAAACTAAAATAAATAAAACCTAAACCTAAACCTAAAATTAACTAAACCTAAACTAAAAGAAATAAAATAAACTAAAAATAAACCAAAACATAAACAAAAAAATAAAACCTAAAAATAAACCTAAAATAAAAACTAAAACCTAAACTTAAGAAAATAAAACTAAACCTAAAAAAATATAAAATAAACCTAAACCTAAAATAAAATATAAATAAAACTCAATTAAAATAAACCTAAACCTAAACCTAAAAAATAAACTAAAATAAAAAACTTAAACTAAAATAAATAAACTAAACTAAATGTAAATAAAAACTAACCCTAAATAAAAATAAAAATAAAGTAAACTAAAATAAATAAATAAACTAAATTTACTAAATAAACCTAAACCTATTGGTTTACTTAATTTTTTAAAAAAATAACCTTAAACTCTTAATCCTAAACTCTAAACCTACCCTACAACCCTAAACTCTCCCCAAATCAGGCTAAAACCCTAAACCTAAACTTAACCCTAAAGCATAATCCCTAAAACCCAAAATCCTAAACCCTAAACCCAAAACCTAAACCATAAACCCTAAACCCCCAAACCCTAAAGCTTACACCCTACCATAAACCCTAAACCACTACCTAAACCCTAAAATCTAAAAAATCTAAACCTAAATTAAATAAAATCAAAACTAAAATAAATAAATATCCTAAATCAAAATTCAATAAAATAAAATAAAATGTAAAACCTAAAACCTAAAATAAAAATAAAATAAAACTAAACAAAATAAATAAATAAAATCTAAAACTAAAATAAAATAAACTTAAAAATAAAAACCTAAATAAACTAAAATGTGAAATAAAAAAAATAAAATAAAATAAAATAAAATAAAATAATAAAAAACCTAAACTAAAAAAAACCTAAACCTATAAATAAATAAAACCTAAACCTAAATTAAATAAAATAAAATAAAATAAACTAAACTAAACTAAATCCTGACAAACCCTATGCACCCTAACACTAAACCTGAGCCCTAACCCTAAACCCTAAACCCTAAACCCTAAACCAAAATCTTAAACCCTAGGCCCTAAGCCTAAACCCAGATCCTAAAGCCTAAAGAACCCTATACCCAACACCAAAAACCAAACTTAAATAAAAAAAATAAATTAAAAAAAACTTATACTTAAACAAGATAAAATAAAACAAAACCTAAGCCTAAAATAAAAAATAAAATAAACCTAAAATAAAATAAAATAAAACTAAATAAAACCTAAACTTAAAATAAACCTAAAAATAAAACATAAAAATAAATAAAAAATAAACCAAAACTAAGCTAAGAAAAAAACCTAAACTTAAAATAAACAAAATAAAATAAACTTAAACCTAAACTAAAATAAACTAAACTGGAATAAATAAAATCTAAAACTAAACCTAAAATAAACTAAACCTAAACCCTAAACTAAATAAAAAAAAAATTAAATTAAATTAATAAATCTAAACCTAAAAAAAAAATAAAACCTAATAAACCTAAAATACAAACACCTAAACCTAAAAAAAATAAAAAATAAAACCTAAACCTAAACATAAAATAAAAAATAAACCTAAACCTAAAATAAAATAAAAGTAAAACTAAACTAAAAATAAACATCAACTTAAACCAAAATAAACTAAAATAAAAATTTAAAACTAAACTAAATAAAATAAAAAATAAACCTAAATAAA
The DNA here is from genome assembly GCA_021442155.1 of Cymbidium sinense. NCBI lineage: Eukaryota > Viridiplantae > Streptophyta > Magnoliopsida > Asparagales > Orchidaceae > Cymbidium > Cymbidium sinense. The sequence continues at coordinate 5,101,598 of CM038215.1, read as the reverse complement.
AATAAAATGAAATAAACTAAAATAAATAAAATAAACTAAATAAACCTAAACCTACTAGTTTAATTAATTTAAAAAAAACCCTAAACCCTAAATCCCAAACATAAACCTAAACTTAAAAATAAAATAAAATGAAATAAATAAAATTATAATAAAAACTAAACTTAAAATAAAATTAAATAAACCTAAAACAAATTATAATAAAAACTAAATAAAATAAAATAAAAAAAATGAACCTAAACCTAAAAAAAAAAATCCTAAACCTAATAAAAAATAAATAAATAAAATAAAATAAACTAAAACCTAAACTAAATAAATTACTAAGATAAAATAAAATATAAACCTAAACCAAATAAACTAAACAAAAAAAAGAAAATAAAATATAAACTAAAATAAACCTAAACCTAAATTAAAAAAATAAACCTAAAAAAATAAAATAAAACCTAAAATCTAAACCTAAAAAAATAAAATAAAAAAAACTAAACCTAAACCTAAAATAAAACAAAAAAATCAAATAAGAATAAAACTCAACCAAAATATAAACCTAAACTAAACCTAAACCTAAAAAATAAACTAAAATTAAAAACCTAAACTAAAATAAATAAATTTATAATAAATAAATTAAAAAAACTAAAATTAAAAAATAAACCTAAATAAAAAAATAAAGTAAACTAAGATAAATAAATAATAAACTAAATAAAATAAATAAACCTAAGCCTATCAATTTAAATTATTTTAAAAAAAATAAAAAAAAACACAACCCTAGGTAACCCTATTATAAACCCTAAATCCTAAACCTAAACCCTAACCTAAACCCCTAACAAACCTCTGACCCAAACCCAAACCCTAAAATAAACACCTAAACCCAAACACTAGGCCCAACCCCAAAACCCAAAACCCTAAAACCCTAAAAAAAGGCCTAAACTGAGCTAAACTCTAAACCACTAAGCTGACCCTAACCACAAACTAAACCCTAAACCCTACCCTAAAGCTAAAACTAAAGATAGATAAATAAAAATAAACTAAGTGACTAAATAAACATAAACTGTCGGGTTTACTTAATTTTTTTTATAAAAGACCCTAAACCATAAATCCAAAATCCTAAACACTAAAGCTGATAAACCTAAAAATAAAAAAATAAATAAAATAAAATCTAAACCTAAACTAAAAAAAACTAAACCAAAAATAAAATAAAATAAAATGGTGTAACTAAAGATATAAAAAACATAACAAAAACTAAACTAAATAAAACTAAACTGGGTTTAAAAAACCTAAAAACCTAAAATAAAACCTAAAACATAAACCTAAAAAAACAAAAAAAAAAAAACTAAACCTCAACCCAAAAAATAACCCTACTAAACCCTAAACCCTGATGACACACAAACCTAAACTAACCACAAACCAAATCCACTAAAAATCCTAAACCTTAAAGCCTAAACCCTAAACCCTAAACTGAAACTAAATAAACCCACTGCCCACCTATACCATAAACCCTAAATCCTAAACTAAACACTAAAAACCCTAAACCATACCTAAACTCTAAACTAAGATAAATAAAAAAATAAACTAAGTACTAAATAAACCTAAACTGTCGGGTTGCTTGTTTTTTTTTTATAAAAAAGACCTTAAACCTAAATCCTAAACCCTAAAATCAAACCTAAACCCTAACTAACCATAATAAACCAAAATAAACCTAAAATAAATAAAAAATAAAACCTAAAACCTATACTAAAAAAAAACCTAAAATAAATAAAAAAAACATAAACTTAAAATAAAATTTAAAATATATCATAATAAACCAAAAATAAAATAAATAAAAAAATAAAAAACTAAACCTAAAATAAAAAACAAAATAAAATAAAACTAGCCTACAAAACTAAACTAAAATAAATAAAAATAAAAAAAAAAATAAATTAAACTAAACCATAAACACAATAAAATAAAATAATAAATAAACCTAAACTAAAATAAAAATAAAACATAAAATAAACATAAAATAAAAACCTAAATAAAATAAAATAAAAATAAAAAATAAACTAAATAAATAAAACCTAAAAATAAAATAAATAAAAACTAAAATAAATAAAATGAAAAAATTAAACAAAATAAAACATAAAATAAACCTAAACCTAAACCAAAACCTAAAAAGAAAATAAAATTAAATTAAAAAACAAAACTAAAATAAACATAAAAATAAAAAAATAAAAAAATGTAAAATAAAATAAAACTAAACTTAAAATTAAATTAAACCTAAAATAAAAACAAACTAAAATAAATGAAACTTAAACCCAAAATATTTAAAATAAAACATAAAATAAATAAAATCAAACCTAAAACTAAAAAAAAAACCTAAACCTAAAATAAATAAAATAAACCTAAACTAAGATAAACTAAACTAATAAATAAAAAAAACCTAAAATAAAATAAACCTAAACTAAAATAAAATAAAATAAACTAAATAAATAAACCTAAACTAAAAATAAAACCTAAAACTAAACCTAAGAATAAAAAAACTAAAAAATAAAATAAAATCCTATAAAAATAACATAAAATAAAACTAAACTAAAATAAACATAAACTTAAACTAAAATCTAAAAAAGTGAACTAAAATAAAACTAAACTATAAATAAACTAAACAATAAATAAAATAAACCTAAATAAAATAAAAAATAAAATAAACTAAATAAACATAAACTTAAACTAAATTAAAAAAAAAAACTCTAAACTAAAACAAATAGTAAACCTAAAACCTAAACTTAATCAAATAAAAAACCTAAACCTAAATAAAATAAAATAAAAAAAAATAAAAACCTAAAAAAAACCTAAACTTAAAATTAAAATTAAAATAAACTAAAATAAAATAAAAATAACCTAAACTAAACTAAAAATAAAATAAACATAAGATAAAATCTAAATAAAATAAAATAAACATAAAATAAAATAAACCTAAAATGAAATAAAATAAAAAAACTAAATAAAATCTAAACCTAAAAAAATAAAATAAACTAAAAAAATAAAAAAAATAAAAATAAAACAAAACAAAAAAAAAAAAATATAAATAAAAATAAAATAAAATAAAATAAACCCAAACCTAAACTAAAAAAAATAAAAAACCTAAACTAAATAAAATAAAATAAAATAAACTAAAAAAACTAAACTAAAAATTAAACCTAAACTAAAATAAAAACAAAACTTAAACCTAAAATAAATTAAAACCTAAACTTAAAAAATAAAAGAAATAAAACCTAAACCAAAAAATTAAAATTAAAATAAAACTCAACTAAAAAAAATAAACTTAAACTAAAACCTAAATATAAACTAATAAAAATAAACTAAAATAAATAAACCTAAAATAAATAAACTAAACTAAATAAAAATAAAAAAATAAAAAATCTAAAATAAAGATAAAATAAACTAAATAAATAAATAATAAACTAAATAAATAAAATATATTAAATAAACTAAATATTTACATTATAAAATTAAATTAAAAAACAAAAAATAAAACCTAAAAACCTAAACCTAAAAAAATAAACTAAAATAAATTTAAATAAAATAATAAAAACCTAAAAATAAATAAACTAAAAAAAAATAAATAAACTAAAACCCAAAAACTAACTAAACTAAAAAAAAACTAAATAAATAATACTATAAAACTAAACTAAACCCTCCTAAAACTAAAATAAACTCTAAATAAAATAAAACTAAAATAAATTAAAATAAACATAAACTAAAAAATAAAACAATAAAAATAAACTAAAATAAATAAACCTAAAATAAATAAACTAAATAAAATAAAGAAAATAAACCTAAATAAAAATAAAAATAAAATAAACTAAAATAAATAAAATAAACTATAATAAATAAATAAACTAAATTGATTTTGTAAAAAAAAACCTAAATCATTAATCCTAAAACCCTAAAAAATCTTAAACCCAAAACTAAATAAAAAACTAACTAAACCCTAAAAAAAACTAAAAGCCTAAATCATAAACCCTAACCCTAAACTCAAACAAACCCTAAACCATAAAAGAATAAACCTAAAAACTAAACCCTAAACCACAAACTTGAGCCCCAAATTATAATCCTAAAACCTAAACTAAACAATAAACCTAAACCTAAAATTACAAAATAAATTAAAAAATAAAACTCTAAAAAAAACAAATACACAACTTAAGCCTTAATAAAAACCTAAATAGAACATCACAGCCAAACTAATAAAATATGATATGGAAAAACTAAAGTGGTAAGGGGATGGAAGTGGGGTAGATATAAATGGTATAAATAAATGGAAATATAAACTAAGTGGTTGTTGAATAAAAGATCGAGATATGATGATGGATCCGCTACTAGAGGCAGGTGGTTTGATAAAACTAAGAACAATCGACTGCTACTTATGGAACTATATTAACAGTAGAGATGATTCCAGTTATTTAGGTTTTTTGATTTGCCCTATGCGTGTTAAATTTTGATGTATATCATCACTTGTGTCCTAGAAAACTTGGTCTATTACGTGGTTGATAAAATCAAAAAGAAGCAATGTTGAATCTGACTTTGTCCACTATTTAAAAAATATTAAATCAAAAAACCTTAAACTAAAACTTGAACCCTAAACCTAATATCTAAACCTACCAAATCAATAAATGATAAAAATTTAAAAAACCTCACTAAAACCCTAAACCTACCCTAAACCCTAACCCTAAACCCTACTACCTAAACCTGACCTAAACCCAAAAAAACCCTACCAAACTAAAATCCTAAACCTACAACTATCTCTACCACATAAACCAAATCAAACCTAAATTAAAATAACAAAAATATTAATTAAAAAAACTAAAATAAATAATAATAAAATAGATAAACTACTAAAACCCCAACTTAAACCTAAAAATAAAATAAAATAAAAAATAAAAACTAATTTAAATAAAATAAATAAAACCTAAACTACAATAATAAACTAACCAAAATAAAAACCTAAAATAAAATATAAAATAAATATAAATAAAATAAAATAAAACTTAAAAACATAAACATAAAAACCTAAAACTAAATAAAATAAAGCATACCTTAAACTAAAAATCCTAAAATAAACCTAAACAAAAAAATAATAAAATAAAATCAAAGCTAAACTAAATAAAATAAATAAAAATGAAAGAAAATTAAACTAAAATAAACCTAAATACCAAAAAATTAAACTAAAATAAATAAACTAAATAGATAAAAAAAATAAACCTAAATCAAAATAAAAAAAATAAAAATTAATTAAAAAAAAAATTAAAATAAACTAAATAACATAAACTAGTTCTAAAAAAAAACCCAAACCTAAACCTAAATCAAACCTAAACTTAACCAAATCATAAACCCTAAAACCATAAAAGTAAACTTACTAAAAACTAAACCTAAAACCCAAACCCAAATGCTAAACCAAACTAACTAAAAACTAAATAGGCCTAAATGAGCCAAAAACCCTAAATCATAAACCCTAAGCCTAAACCTAAACCCTAAAACCCTAAATAAACCAAACCTAAACTAATCCACTGACCCTGGCTTTAGGCCTAGGCCTGAAAAAACCAAGGCCACTGGACCTGGCCACTGAGCCAAGGCAAGACCATAGGCCATGGAGCTCACGGACTGGCACTAGGCCCTGACCAGATCCTGGGCCTAGATCCACAAGATCTGTGCCTGAAACCCTGACCAAGGCAGGCCTGAGGTGACCTGGGCCTGAGCTCAAAATCAAGAGTATCTGGGCAGATAAACTAAACATAGGCTCTTTAGATAAAATAGGCATAACTAAAACTAAAATGGCACCTAAAATATAAAATCAAAAAACAACATGATTTAAGATAAACTTAAAAAAATAAAATGGAACTAAATACCAAAAAAAAACTTAACCTAACTAAAAATACTAATTAATAAAGATAAATAATAACCTAAATAAATAACTATAAAATAAAATAAACTAAATAAAAATATTTAGATTTAATAAAATATAAAAAATATAAAATAAATAGAAAAACCTAAACCACAAAACCCTAAAGTCCCACCCTAAACCAAATAAAACCTAAATGCTAAACCCTACACCCTAAACCTAAAACCTAAAAGCCTAAACTAAAACTAAATAAAATGAAAATAAAATAAAATAAAAAAATGAAAAAACCAAATAAATAATTAAAAAAAATAAAATAAACATAAAATAAAACCTAAACCTAAACCTAAAAGAAATATAATAAATAAAATAAACTAAAATAAAATAAATAAAACCTAACTAAATAAAAAATAAATCTAAAAAATAAAACTAAACCTAAAATAAATTAAAAGAAATAAATAAAAACCTAAACATAAAAAATAAACCAAAAAATAAAACCCAAAAATAAATTAAAAAATAAAACCTAAAATAAACTAAACAAAATCATAAACCTAAATAAAATAATAAAAATAAAATAAATAAAACCTAAACTAAAAATAAATAAAACTAACAAACCAAAAATAAACAAAATAAAATAAACTAAAATAAACCTAAACTATAAAAAAAAATAAACTAAAAAACCTAAAATAAAATGTAAAACAAAAACCTAAAAATATAAAATAAACACAAAACTAAACATAAAAAATAAAATAAAATTTTAACTAAAAATAAAATAAAATAAAATAAAATAAAATAAAACTAAAAATAAACTTAAACCTAAATCTAATCCACTTAAAAAAAATAAACTAAATAAAATGTAAACAAAATTCAATAAACTAAACTAAATAAAATAAATTAAATGTGAACCAAAATAAAAATAAAATAATAAAATTAAAAATAAACTGATAAACCTAAACTATTGGTTTGAATTTAAAGAAATATTAAAATGAAAAACCCTAAACCCCCTAAAATAAACCTAAATCCTAAAACCACAAAACCCTAAACCTAAAAACAAAATCATTGAGGCAACCCTAAAACCTGAGCCACAAACCCTAAAACCCTAAACCACTAAACTGAATCTTAGGCCTGGATCTTCCCAAACCACCAAAACCTAGCCCTGAGCCCTGGACCCCTGAGCCCTATAAACCCTAAGCCCATCTAGGCCCTAAAGGCCCTGGGCCTGATCAAAACTAGGCTAACCATACCTAGGCCACCCAAAACCTAGGCTAAACCCTAAATTAAGCCATAACCTGGACCCACTGGACCTAGCCTAGGCCTAAAAGCCCTAACCCCAGGCCCTAAAATTTATGACCCTAACCAGAGAAGCCTACCCTAAACTGACCTAAAAAAAATAAACCTAAAAGTAAATAAAAGAAAATAAAATAAAATAAAACTGATAAACTAAAACCTGCTAAAAAATTTAAAATAAAAATAAAACTAATTAAAATAAAATAAATAAATGCCTAATCTATAAAATAAAATAAAGAAATAAACCTAAAATAAAATTAAAATAAAATAAAAACTAAATAAAAACCTAAACCTTAATAATAAACCTAAAAATAAAACCTACAAATAAATAAAAAAATAAAACCTAAACCAAAAAGAAAAACCTAAACCTAAAATAATAATAAAATAAACCTAAACCTAAACTAAAATAAACTAAATAATTAAATGAACCTAAACCTAAACCTAAAGCCAAAAAATAAAACTAAAAAAATAAACCTAAAATAAAAAACAAACTAAAAAAATAAAATAAACTAAAATAATCCTAAACCTAAACTAGAAATAAAACAAAAAAAAACCTAAAATAAAACCTACAACCTAAACTTAAAAAAATAAAATAAAACCTAAACTAAGCCTAAAAAAAATAAGCTCAAACATAAAAAAAAATAAAATAAAACTAAACTAAAATAAACCTAAACTAAACCTAAACTAAAAATAAACTAAAATTAGAAACCTAAATTAAAATAAATAAACTTAAAATAAATAAAAAAAATTAATTAAAATAAAAATAAACCTCAGGGATATGATGGTGGAGGCAAAAAAGGCACTAAGTGGGAGATCTAGAGGTGTATGGATATGGAGGTGATGGTAAGCGGTGGTATGGAAGAGGAGCAATGGAGGTTACATCCTCTAAAAGATAGATATGATGGTGGATCCTATTACTCATGAGGAGGGAGTGGTTACGATGGGGCTAAGAGGCGAAGAATAACCAATCCGATCTACTACTTATGGGACTGTTTCTTTATAGTAGAGATGAATCTACTTATCTAGGATTTTTGATTTGTTCTATGGGTGCTCATTATTTATCTATGTCATCGCTTGTGCCATAGAAAACTTGGGGTGGTACTTGGTTGATGAAATCAAAAAAGCTAAATATTGAATAATTTGTTCTCTATAAAAAATAAACCTAAACCCTAAAATAAACCCAAACCTAAATCCTAAAAAAGCCATAAAACTCTAAATCCTAAAATAAATCTAAAACCCTAAACCTAAACTCTAAACTATAAAACCTAAACCTAAAATCCAAAATAAAACCCAAACACCAAACTAACCTAAATCTTAAACTCTAAGAATAAAACCTTATATGAGCATCACCATCAACTAGGATATCAGATATATAGTGGAGGAAAAGCAGGTGGTGGTTATCATAAGATGGTGGGGATAATGTCTTTTGATCTAGGTGGTGAAATCTTGGTGGTTATAGAGGATGGGCGATAAGTTACATTGTGGGGTGGTTGAGGGAGAGATTAATATGAAGGTGGATCTTGCTACTATGGTTCTATAAAGAAAATGAACTCGATCCGATCTGTTGTATGAAATGTCTTTATAGTAGAGACAATTCTACTTATCTAAATTTTTTATTTGCTTTATGGGGTACATTTTTATCTATGTCATGTCTTAGAAAACTTGGGGTTACTTGGTTGATGAAATTGAAAGAAGAAATGTTGAATCTAAATTTGTTCTCTTAAATAACAAACTTTAAAACTAAACCCTAAACTTAAACCCTAAAATAAAAAACCCTAAACTAAACTCTAAACACTAAACCTAAACCTAAACCCTAAACCCCAAACCAAACCCCTAAACCCAAAACCTAAACCCTAAACCCAAACCCTAAACCTAAAAATGTAACCCCAAACCCTAAACTAAACCCAAAACTAACTAAAACTAAACCCTAGAATGGGAAAAACCTTGATGGCAAGAACATCACCATCAAGCTGTCTTGATCTAATGTTAGAAGATGGAGGATATGATAAATAAAGAACTAATGGAACTAAAAAATTGAAAATTTGATCTGCTACTCTAATCTTTACATTACAGAGTTCTACTTATTTAAGGTTTTGATTTACTCATGGGTGTTTATTTTTGATCTATGTCATAAACTTGTGTCTTAGAAAACATGGGGTGCTACTTGATAAAATGAAAGAAAAATGTTGAATTTGAATTTGTTCTCTATAAAAAAAACTTAAGCCCTAAACCTAAACCATAAACTAAAAACTTAATCCTTAAACTTAAAACCAAAACCACAGACACAAAACCCTAAACCCTAAACCCAAAACCTAAACCAAAAACCACAAACTTAAAACACTAAACCTAAACCTAAACCTTAAAACCTAAACCTAAACCTAAAACTATAAACCCTAAACCCCAAAACCTACCATAATTCTAAACCCCAAACCTTGAATAAATAGTCATTGGAGTAGATCTAAAGAATGACCTAATCTAACATAGTTAATTAGCTAAAGAAAATGTCTTCAAGACTTTCCCTTGACTATTAGAGATTTGAATACCTAAACCCTAACCTTTAATCATATTATAATAACATATTTATTATATGTGCTTTAATTTTTAATATAAACCATAAAAATATTGATTTAATAAATTAGAATGAAATTTGTTAAATTTGAAGTGGAATTAGGTTGTAGTGCCAAAGGTGCTATGCCACTTGTAGTCTAAAAGTAAGATTTTATGTTCAAAATAAATATTATATGTTGTAGCATTGTATAGCATCATATATCATAATAAATTATTCTATGCATTTTAAATTCTTTTTTATTTTACAATCATGCAATACACTAGCATTATTTATGAAAATGTTCATTTAGACTTTAAAATAGTGGAATTTGGCAAAATTAATAATTGGTAGAGCATGTCATCATAATATATTATTTTAATTTAAAATATGTAAGTGATATGACTAAAATATATAGTTTCTTATTGTTTAGACTAATTTTATGATTTTTTTATCTTATGCAATCCCTTGATATGCAATATAATATAATATAATATGTTATAGTGTATTATAATATAGGATGCCATAACATAGTGTAGCATCATGCATTATAACATACTATTATGTATTACTACTTGTCATTTAGCATATTTTAGTTTGTTGTAGTATGATGTAGTTGAGTTTGTCCTGGTATAATTTATAAAATTACTGATTTATAGGTTGAGATGATGGGATTTGGCCAAATTTAAGGTAAGCTTTAGGGAACATCATTGGGGGTGTGTTATGGTGTGTCATTTAATCAAAAGAATGGAATTTTTCATCCAAAATAAATGTTCATTTTTCAACCAAATTTTATAAATTTTTTTCTTAAAGTGATTCATTTTAAGGTGTAATGTAAGATAATATATTACATGAAAGCATATTAAAATATAATGTACATAACAATATAACTTCACATATACATGAATGTGGTGGTGTGTTACTAAATGTTATTGTACATTTTAGTATGTTTTAATTTTGTTATAATACATTGGATCAAAACTCACAAAAATGTTAATCTGAAGATTGAGATTAAAGAATTTGGCCAAATTCATGACACACACCAAGAAGCAACACCAAAATTATGCTATTTTGTACCATTTCTAATAGAAAATAACAATTTTACATCCAAAATGAACATTATTCATATTTTGAGATAATTTTGTTATTTGTTCCTTTTAAGTGATTCTAATGAAGTGTAATGTTAGACAATATATTATATTATAGCAAATTATAATATAACATCATATATTATAATATAATATGTGTTAATTCACACTATAATATGTTTAGCATGATATTGTATAGTTAGTTTGAGCTTGCACCATCACAAATCATAAAATGTTGATTATAATGTTAAGATGATGTAATTTGAATGAATACATTGTTAGGCATTTGGTTGAAGTATTAAAGGTGTGCATAAGAGAAGAAATAAGATTTGATGAGAATTCCATGTTAAGGACATGGAGGGAGATCTGCTAGGGGATCACAAATGCATTGAACAAGACATGTGAGGGGTCTATGTCGAAGGCATAGAAGAAGAAAATCTGCTGGGGATAAGGTTTGAATTTGATTTGATTATATGATTAATGGAAAGAAGATCTGCTAGGGATTATAATCTATAATCCATCACGGATTAAGATCAAATCAACTTTAATTTGGTTTATTTTAATTATTATGGAGACATATCTACTAGAGATATGGGCTTGAGTCCACTAGGGATCGGGTATATGAACCTTCCACTAAGGAAGCAAGTTCGGGCTATCCGTTGGGGATTGGGATTTGAGTTTGATTTCATAGATTAGTTTGGAGATGTATCCAGAATAAGAGTTTGGTTGGATTTTTTGATTTAGACTCTCTGGGGAGTTGGTTTAATTTGGCTCCACTGGGAGGTTGGTTTTGAATTTGAATTATTTGCTTGACTTGTTTATATGATTTGGGGCTCCAGGGAGAAGGGTGTGATTTAACTCCAATAGGAAAATCAGTGGGTTTAATTTAATGTTAATGTATGACCTGGTGTGTGTGATGGACCCTTAGAGGTATATTAGCCTTGACCTACCAGTTTACAAATCAAGGGATGTCTACCAGTGTGGGTAGAGCTAAGCCAACCTAAAGAGGTTGCCTTTTCGAAACGGCTATTAGAAGAAGGCATAGCAGACTTACATCTTCAAAGTGAGGAACAACCATGGGAGACCTTTTGGATACACACAATCAAACTTACTAGGGAGACTATTGAGTGAATGTTTGGGACTTATGTCAACTCAAAGTGATTAATTTTATCTTAATTTCATGTGATTTGATATGGTTTTTTTTTGGTAGTTTGATTTTAAATTGAGGACATATCCACTGAGATGTGAGCTCATCAAATTTGATAGATTTAATTTATGGACCATGTTGGTGTGATGGACCCATTGAGAAGGGGATATATGGACTTGTCTATCTTAGATTTACAAATCCAAAGGGATAGTCTATTGGAGTGGGGTAGAGCTAGCCAACCTAAGTTGCCTTTGATTGCTTGATGCTAAGAAGAAAGTGTAGAGACTTACATCTTATAAAGTAGGAACCCTTGGGTGACTATGGTAGCATAATAATAGGGAGTTAGTATTGAGTGAATGTCGTGACTTATATCAACTCAAGGTAGTGGGAGATTCCTAAAAAGTTTGTTGACACTAAAGATGGGATGTCTTGCTTGGGAAAAGGTACTAGGGTGTCCTCTAATCCACAAGTGAATATATATTTTGTTTATATGTTTGCATGGACCCTATTGGTGTAGGGACCACACTAGAAGGGGCTATGTTGGCCTTAACTATCTGATTTAGACAAGGGAGAATGCACATCCAGATGAATTCTCCAACCATAGGGTGGTTACTAGGAAAGGGAACTCTCAATTTGTACTTAGGTAGTGTCTAAATGGGGTCTAAAGATGTGATCAAATATAGTGCACAGAGGTGCTATTAGGCATATCTATGCCAGAAAGAAATCTATAGGTGTGTGGCCAACTCAAGGAAAATAGACTTACATATCATGAGTGGTGTATCCAAAGGTGTGAAAGCCTAAGTGTATCCATCAACATGAGTGGTATCCATCGGCATAGTGAGAACAACCAACTAAAGTGCTTGTGATCAATCTAAAGAAGTATATCAACTTTTAAGGTCATCAGATCATAGATCGATGGGACATATCTTATGACCTAGGTGACTACTTGGGAGCCAAGGAAGGATTGGGCCCAAACTTGAAGGGAGGGAAGGAGCCATTAGGACTTATCCTAAACCTCAAATATACTCGACCATTGTGCATGAAGGCTAATCAAGAAAAATAGTAGACTCATCCTCTTAAATGAAGCCATAGGTAGCTTATATTGTAAACCTACTAAGTGCTCATCGGTGTGTAGTGGCCAATAAGGAAAGTAAAGCAGACTTACATCCTCCAAAGAAGAAGACCACTAGGTGACACACTAGGGTAGCACATAAGCTCAACCTAGAGTACTAGTGAGTGTTGGTGGCGTTATCTCAACTCATAGTAGCCAAGATAAAAGATATGTGTTTGTTTTTTTATATGTTTGTGTGTAGTTTGTGTTGTGTTGTGTTGATGAAGGATGGGACACCATTCGGGTTCCTTACACCCACATCATGGTGGATTTAAACAAGAATACTTTCAACATGGAAGAGATTGAATTCAAAATGGAATTTTCATTGATGATAATTATTTTCAAACATGATTTATAATATTTCTTTAAGTAGAGCCATTGATTGAAGCATTGGGCTCTCCCTTATGATTAATAAGATAAGATCTTTCTTGGTAGGCTTCTCTATGGTAAAGGGCCTTCCCAAGTGGGTTCAAACCTACCTACTATCTTACGATGGGAAACAATCGATCTCCTTAGAACTTAAATAAGCTCTCCTACTTCAAAAGCTCTAGGACAAACCAACTTGTCGTGAGCTTAAAACATTTTAGCTTTGTACAACTTGTGGTATTGGCATGCTAGGGTCTCTCCCAAACCTTGAGCTCTTCTAATCATAACTTGGGTGTTTCTATTGTGATCTTGCTATCCACATCTATCCTTAGTGATGGGAGTTGGACTTCTAATGGTAGAATGGCTTTGACCCATACTAAAGAGAGAGTATAATGAGTTGGAGTTCTATATGAGTGCGGTAGGCCCAGAGGCTTAACTAACTACTCATGCCACTATCACTTGTTAGTGTCTTCTTGTATTTGGATGAGAGTTTTATTGTTGGCTTCTGCTAAGCTGTTTTCCCTTGGGTAGTCGATGGTAGAATATCTCCAATCTATGTTGTGTCTCCAAGAAAAGTTGTTGATCTCAATGCTCTTGAATGCAGTACCATTATCAGATATAATTCATCAAGAACTTATATATGATATGGTTCTAAAAATTGGAGCACATCTGAGCTATGACCTCTCAGCAATCACCACCCATTTGGAAAAGTAGTCGTAGTAGCTAAAAATGAATGATGACCCTTGAAGAAGGGGATCAATCAGACCCATGTTGGTACCCCAACACTTTCGAATGGCCATGAGGCCAATGTAGGATGTAGAATGTTGGGTGGTTGGTGTAGGACAACACCGTGTATTTGCATTGGTGGCATCACCTATATCCATGCAATCTTTGATCATCGAGGTAGTATCCTAGTCTCTTGATCTTGGCTTTCATCTTGAGGATTGGTTGGCTCCACATAATCTTGAATGTACCTGGTCATGATCTTATGAGTTTTGTGCTTGTCTATACAACATAACCACTATGATCGAAAAGATCGACAAGACACCATCCACAAGATAGAAAGTGCTCTCTGCTTCATCTGATGGGCTTGAGAATTCTCTTAAGGTAGTTTTCTTTTATTTAGGTAATCCATGAATGATTGCCTCTAATCTAACTCCTCTTCCTTCTTGGCAATGGAAACCTCCCCTTCAAGAAAGTACATTTTGATGAGTTCAATGTCAATATAGGATAAGACTTGTCTATTTTGGACCTTTATTGATATGGACTCATCCTCCGACATGTTAACTCCTTGGCAAGGTTGGCTAAAGCATATGCAATGATGTTCTCTCCTCAAGGAATCTTATAAATGGTAACCTCTAAGATTTGGGCCAACAACTCGATGGTGTACTTGTGGTAGTGTTGGAGCTTAGGATTTATAACCTTATAGGACCCAACGATTAGACAGATAACTAGCTGAGAATCCTTAAAGATGTTTATGTTCTAGATGCTTAGAGTAACGACTAACTCTACACAATTAGAGTCTCATATTAAGCTTTATTGTTGGTCCAAGATTGTGATGATATGAGAATCTCATCACATCACGGTCTGAAGTTAAGAGAACTATTCCTACCCCTACCTTTTCTAGAATAGTAGATTATGGTTCTTCTCCTCTTTGAGAGGAAACCGCTCCATCAAACATCTCCCAACGGTGAATGCTAGTATCCCCTAAGTTCATGATTTGTTCATCGGAAGATCATCACTAAGAGAGAGTAGAGGAAGTGGGTGTGCTACTAAGAAATGCTGCTTGTCCTTTCACCCAGGGGTACAAAGGTAATGTCAAACAGGAGGATCATATCGTACACCATCCGATAGCATCGCCATGTTATGAGATACTATAGTGATTGATCCTAGTGATTAAGTTCACCTGAGGAAGCATGTAGTGTTGTTTTGAGATGCAATGATTCTCAATGGGTGGATAATTAGCCTCGTAGGGATTACATGATGGTCGAGGTAGTAATGTATTTTCCTTCCTTCATCATTGGCCAACAAAGCCAAGAGAGTCATCTAATGTGTAGCATGAAAGTCTCAAGATTGGGGCTAGAACCGTGCATCATCGTAATGCTTGATGCCTTTGAAGGCATGTTCACACTTATCATCCCACTTGAACTTGGCATCCTTTTGACAAGTGCCGAGAATGGAACATCTTCTGATATGTTGGATATAAAGCATCTTAGATAATCCAACCACCCTTGGAATGATCTTAGTTAAACTTTGGTGGCATTTCTAATATTGCCTTTTCTTCTCAATTGATTTCACCCCTAGTGTGACAACAAACCCAAGAAATTTCCGAAGCTACTCAATGCACACTTGGGGTTCATTTTGAGGTTAAATTATCTTAACTATTTGAAAACTACTCTCAAGTCAAAGAGATGGTCTTCCTTTTCTACTTTTGACCAAGAGATCATCGACATATAGCACTAACTGATGATGAATGAGTTCATCAAAGATTCGAGTCATAACCCCCTGGTATGTAGCACTGACATTTTTAAGGTAGAAAGGCATCACCTTATAGAAATAGATTCTAATTGGGGGTTCTAAAAGCAGTGTTTCTTTCATCTTCTGGGCCATCTTTATTTAGTTATATCTAGGTGATCCATCCATGAAAGGGAAGACTTCATAAGATGAGGCATGTACCATCGCCTTCTAGATTGGTAGTGGAAATTCATCTTTGTATATGCCTTATTTAAATCCCTAAATTGATGCATATGTGAATTTGGCCATTCTTTTTTTTTTTAACCGGATGATGTCTAACCCGGTAGGGTATTTTTTCCCGATGAAGCCACATCGCTTTGACTTCATAATGACCTATTATGTCTAATGTGTTCTAGAGCTTGTTTGATAGGGTTAGCAGTAGGCTCTATTCCTAGTTTATGGATCGCTACATCAAGAGCCAATCCAATCATCTCTTCATAACTTCATGCAAAGTAGTCCTTAAACTCAATCAATAGCCTAACTAAGTCATTAGTTTTAATTTCATTCAACAAAGAACGTATGTAAGTCAGGCATGGATCATCTTCAGTGCTTAAGTTAATTTTCTTGAGCTCGTCAATGGTTGACTTGATCTCTTCTTTGAACTCTAGCAGTGCATCTTTGACTTCAAAATCATCTGGATCATTTGAGGTTTCTAAGCACAGCTCATCATATAATTTAATGTGATTCAAAAAGAACTTATCAGATTCCAAATGATTGGTGATGACTAAGTAGTAATCATCATCATCATCGACTGGACCCACTGTACTGAATCCTAGTCTCAGTCTTGATTGAGAGCTTTTGCATTTGTTCTTCCATATTCTTTCAAACTAGTCTAACCGACACTTTTACCAAGTATGTGGGATTAACCCTTTCTTTGCTAAATTATGAACACAATGCAAGCACCAATCAAAAGGTAATTTTATTAAATATTTATATGAATCATCCTCAAGTTTTACATCAACTTCTGACTTGAGGATGATGCTCTAAAGAACATCTAAGACTTCACACCTGGATGACTTAGGGCTTCTTAACTAACAAACCCTCGCTTTTGAGAGGAAAGTGGGTTAGAGCTAAGGTTCCCAACCGATGCCTAACTATTTCACATATAGACTTGGATACACTTATGCTTTGCTTTGAGTCTTCATCTATCTAGCTCAAGTGTCACCCAAGGGAATCTACCATCGAGAAGAGCTGGGTGTGCTAACCATATAAGACTCATCCTATGAACTAGATCCATGTCTATATGGATAGGGTGTACTCTATGGGACATATCTTCTATTGGGTGGCCAATAATGAGGTTTTCCACCCCTGGGACTAACTATGAACTAGCCTCTTACTCTGCCTGGTGGAGGTCAGGTCATCTTACCCATATGTTCAAAAGGAGTAATGAGCTATGTGTGGAATCTAATGTCAGGCTCCACTTCCTCCACCAAGTTTATTTCAGCTCCCTTTATTTTCTTTTTCATTTTCTCTTTTATTTTCTTTTTCTTTTTATTTTTCTCTTTCCTTTTCTTTTTTTTTCTTTTAATTCTTAACTTTGGCCAGGTTCACGAGAATAGACTTGTTGATTTTTAGGGAGGTAGTAAGGCACATCCGCATATACATCAACCTCCTGAACTATAAATGGTTTGAGTTCTCTTTTGACATAGTAGATGATCCCACCTCTCACGAACTTCATAATCGATGTAGAGAGAATGGAACTATGTTGTTCTCATGTATCCATGGTCTCCCAAGAAAAGTTGAAAGATGTATCCAAGTTTATAATGTGAAACTTGGCTTTCTAATCATCTATATCTCTA
>CM038215.1:4848981-5083778 GCA_021442155.1 Cymbidium sinense | reverse complement strand
TTTACTCTTTTAGTTTTCATTCATCTTGCCATTTTATCTTTTATTCTCAGGGCTCAGCTCCATGCTTTTTTAGTTTCCAGGCTCACTCAGCCTTCCTGTGCCTTTACTTTCCTTATTTTAAGCACAGGCTTTCTCAGATCTTTATTCATTTAGTTTAGAGCCCAGCTTAGGATCATTTATCTTATTTTAAGGCCTCAGCTCATTTTGTTTATTTTTCATTTTATAGCTTCTAGTTTATTTCCATTATTTATTTTATTTAGGCCTTTGTTTTTAGGTTTTCATTTTATTTATTTTTTAGCTTAGTTTTTTTATTTTTTTCATTTTAGTGCCTAGTTTAGTTTTATTTTTTATTTTATTTTATTTAGCCTAGGTTTTACTTTATTTTTTATCAAGTGTTATTTAGTTTAGGTTTTATTTTATTATTTTAAGTTTTATTTTAGTAGTTTTATTTATTTTTTTTATTTAGTTTAGGTTTTAGGTTTTTTTAGGGTTTAGGGATTAGTGTTAGTGGTGGGGTTTAGGGTTAAGGGTTTAGGGATGAGTTCATGGGTTTAGGGTTTTTTAGGCTTTAGGTTTAGGTTTTGGGAGTTTGGTTTAGGGTTTATTTAGGGTTATAGTTTAGGGTTTGTGGTAGGGTTGTAGGTTTTGGGTTAGTGGTTATATTTTATTTTATTTAGGGTTTAGGGTTTAGGGTTGTGTTTTATTTATAGTTTAGGTTTAGTTTTTTTTTAACTGAGATCAAATTTAGATTCAATATTTCTTCTTTTTGATTTCATCAACCAAGTAACACACCAAGTTTTCTAAGACACAAATGATGACATAGATTAAAAATGAGCACGCATAGAGCAAATCAAAAACTCTAGATAACTTGAACCGTCTCTACTATAAAGACATAATTCCATAAGCACTAGATCGGATCAACTATTCTTCAATTTCTTTAGTTCCCATCAGAAACACCTTGGCCTCTCGAGTAGCGTGATCGAACATCATATCCCTGATCTCTTCCTTCGCCACCACCACGGTTGTAACCTCTGTCGGTCCTCCTGTCTCCTTAACTACATTAACTCTGACCACCACTTCCATATCCCCCAGCAGCTCCAGATCCCCCACCACCCCAATGATAATTGATGCCTACTCTTTCGCCTCCACTGCCAGATCTAGATAGAGCTTGGTTGACGTGATGTTCCTATCATCAGGGTTCTGCCCATTCTTAGGGTGTTGGTTTAGGTTTAGGTTTATTAGGTCTTAAGGTTTATTTATTTAGTTACTTTAGGTTTAAGTGGGGTTTGGGGTAGGGTTTAGGGTTTAGGGTAGAGTTTAGGGGTCAGGGTGGAGGGTGGGTCAGGTTTATGCTTTTAAGGTTTAATGTTTAGTTAGGGTTTGGTGGCCTAGGGTCAGGGTTGTAGTGTAGGGTTTAGGGTTGCAGGATTAGTGTGCAGGTTTAGTGTAGGTCTTAGTTTTCAGGTATAGCAGGATTTAGGGCAGGGTTTTAATTAAACCCAGATTTTGGTTTACATAGTTTACCTAGTTTATTTATCATTATTAGATTTTATTTTATTTTAATTAAGTTTATGTTTATTTAGTTTAGTTTATTTTTAGGTATTTATTTTAGTTTATTTATTAGGGTTTAGGTTTATGTCATTTTTTTTTAGTTTAGTTTTATTTTATTTTATTTTAAGTTTTTATTTAAGGTTTATGTTTATGTTTTTATTTTGTTTTTTTAGGTTTAGGTTTTAGGTTTTGATTTTATGTTTTATTTTTAGTTTTTATTTTTTAGTTTAGGTTTAGGTTTATTTTATTTTATTTAGTTTAGGTTTAGGTTTATGTTTACTTTATTTTAAGTCTAGGTTTAGGTTATATTGATTTTAGATTAGTTAATTTTACTTTAAGTTTTTGTTTATTTTATTTTTATTTTAGGTTTATGTTTTTTTTAGTTTAGGGTTTAAGATTTATTTTTTTTTATTTTTAGGTTTTTTTTTAGTTTAGGGTTTAGCATTTATTTTTTAAGATTAGGTTTTTATTTAGTATTTATTTTATTTTATTTTAGGTTTATTTTAGGTTAATTTTATTTAAGTTTTTTAATCTTAAGTTTATTTTATATTTTTAGTTTAGTTTCGGTTATTATTTATGTAATTTTAGTTTATTTTATTAGTTTATTTTATTTTATTTTTAGGTTTTAGTTTAGGTTTTTATTTTATTTTATTTTAATTTATTTATGTTTATTTTTATTTATTTTATTTTTATGTTTTATTTAGTAGGTTTATTTAGGTTATTAGTGTTTAGGGTTTAGGGTTTAGGATTTTAAACCCAGGATTTTAGGGTGGTCAGAGTTTATGGTTTAGGCTCAGGGCCTAGTGTGCTTTAGGGTTTAGGGTTTTTAGGCCCAGGGTAGGACTAGGGTCAGCCTTTGGGTGGCTCAGGCCTGGCCTTTTTACAGGGTCAGTGGCCTGGTGGTGGTGTCAGCAGGGTGTGGCTCAGGATTTAGGTTTAGGGTATAGGGTTTAATGTTTTAAATCAGCAAACCAATAGGTTTAGATAAATTTAGTTTATCCATTATTTATTTTAGTTTATTTTTAATTTTATTTAGGTTTAATTTATTTATTTAGTAGTTTATTTATTTTAGTTTAGGTTTTAATTTTAGTTTTTTAGGTTTATGTTTAGGTTTATGTTTATTTTAGTTTTGTTTTATTTTTTATCTTTTAGGTAAATTTTATTTTTATTTTTAGGTTTAGGTTTAGTTTTATTTTATTTTTAGGTTATGGTTTTAGGTTTTATTTTAAGTTTATTTTAGGTTTTTTTTCTTTAGTTTAGGTTTAGGTTTTTTTTAGTTAATTTTATTTTATTTAGTTTATGGTTTACGTTTAATTTATTTTAGGTTTTGGTTTAGGTTTTAATTATTTTAGTTTAGTTTATTTTAGTTTAGGTTTATGTTTATTTTATTTCGTTTATTTAGGTTTAGGTTTTTTTTTTAGTTTAGGGTTTAGGTTTTATGTTTTATTTTTTTAGGTTTTATTTTTATGTTTATTTTTTAGGTTTAGGTTTTTATTTAGTTTTTGTTTTATTTAGGATTTTGTGCCACCATCCTTTAAGATCTTTGATGGTTGTGGAAACCCACGATAACACATTGCAAACTTTAGATCTGACTATTGCAACACCGGTGGCAGCAACGCACTCCTCTTCTGCCTTTTTGTTAGTAGTCTGTCAGGTGTTGCATTTGATTGGTACACCAAACTGCCCAACAGTTCGGTGAAGTCTTTTGCTGAGTTGGAGCCCCTCTTCATTAAGAGGTTTATTGGAGCTCAATAGAGGGTGATTGTAAGCAACCTCATTGTAGAGAACCAGAAACTCAACGAGTCCCTTGTTGATTACATTCTCAGGTGGCGCAACCTGAGCATGAAATGTGAACCACAACTGTCCGAATAGCATGCCATTAAGATTCTTCTCAAGAATATCCATGACCCGATCGCCTTCATGATTAAGGGCATTACTATCAAAACATTCAAAAAATTAATCAACAAGGAGGCTAGCCTACAAGAGAAAGCCAAATAGTTGCCCTTTCCCGACCAATCATCTAGGCCCAAGCCGCATAAGGTGTTTGAGAAGAAGCCAGGGACAGTTGTGTCAGTGGACAGAGGGAAGCAGCCAACCAGAGTTCAGTATGAGAGACTATGAGCTTAGCATCCTGCTTTGTCACCTCCTCTTCTACCACTTTGGCCATCATACCGGCCACCGCAGGTGCCACAATGACCATTTCCACCACCTCAGCAACCAACCCAATAGCGATATGCTTATCCATCACCAGGTAGCTACTTTCCACCTACTCTTGCCAATAGATTGAATAAGCCATATTCATTCAAGAGGGAGGTAGCTAGGAAAATCTTTAAGAATATCTTAAAGCAACCTGACTTTCAGTTACCAAAGCCTAAGAGGCCAGGGGAAGTGGGCAAGAGTGATGATCATAGCTATGCCCCTACCACCGCATGTTAGATCATGTCTTAGAGGATTGTATAACATTTAAAGATTAGCTTAAGTGCAGCTACAAGTTGAGATACATATTTATCCCTAAGGAATACTTATTAGATCAATCATCCAGTTCTGTTAGAGTAATCCATGGGGATATTTGTGATCCTCTCAAGACCAATGAAGGTTAGGATATCTCCCCATCTCGAACCTCTACGAAGATCATTTCTAAGATCAATAAGCTTTCCATTCAAGTGCTTGAAGTAGCTCAAACCTCTAACACTAAAGAAGGTTTGCTAGTTGCAAAGGACAACTCAGGGAGGGTGATAGCCCAGCAGTAACAACAACTCACCATACTTGCCCAGGATAGTCCACTAATGTAGCCACCATCGAAGTCCAATACTCCCACCACTATTGTAGCTACCACCTCTTCTTCTATCTCCTCTTCTATTGGCAGGGGCATTGTATCTACGGATAAAGGCACTAAATCCCTTAATCTACTTACTTTACTTGATTTCTATCATGTACCTCCACCCGAAAAGAAATTAATGAAGAAAGCTGATTCTACTTATATATTTTCTACTTCTGGTGGTCTTAATTTTATTCCAATTGAAAGCTCTCTGAATCTAAATAAAAATAATTGCTCTAATAGTTCCTTTTCCCTTTGAGTCGACTATCCTTCTCTCAATCGTTGACCTCTTGAGATTGACTTAGAGTCAACTGACTTTGAGGTTCCCATAGGAGAAGATGTAGGTATGACCGATGAGAAGATAGAACTTTCCACAAGCTCATCATTCCAAGGAGTCACTGAAGTCAACCTAGGGCAAAAGTTCTACCTCCTAGGGTAGTACTTGTGATAAGGGTAAGTCATTGCAAAGGAGCGTGATAGCCCCTCCATAGGATGCTCCACCCATGGATATGCTTGTGGAGGACCAAGCTAGATTTGATTACAATGTCCTAGCTCACCTTAGAAAGTTTACAGCTAAGTTAAGCATATATGACGCCCTTGTCTTATCCAAAGAGACGAGGGAATCTCTAATCAAGGCCTTACTTGATCTAGAGATATTCTTAGCTCAACTGACTACTACTAAAGAGGAGGCATGCCACTCAAAAGACATCTTAGGAGTTACATTCAGCGATGAAGGCTTACACCTAGGGATGACTGAGCACAACCACCTCTTTACATTACAGTGGATGTTGGTTGATACAACCTATCCAGAGTTCTAGTTGACCAAGGTGTATCAATCAACATTATGAGTCTAAGAACCTTTACCTGCTTGAGGATCAACATCTTCAAACTCCAAAAAGAAAGGATGATGTTAAGAGGATTCAATGAATAAAGCGAGAGGGCTTATGGTGTGTATTTTTGGATGTATAGGGGGCGGGGTACTTTTTGAGGTGATTAGGTACAACATTGAAGTATGATATACTATCTCGAAAGATAGAGGCATCACCATACAATGGACCTAATCACATAATAAAGACTCCTAAGGCATGATGGGTTTTCAAATGTATGATAGATTTTTTCTCTGCTTTATATTAATGAATAAAGCAGGGTTTCTATTAAACCAGGTTCTTAAGTTTCCTATGGAGGCAAGCCTTCATAGTTAATTACATCTTAGGAAATGAAGTTTCATAAGAATACTCTTGATTAAAGTACATAATTATCATCTCCAAATATTTCAAGGTTAGACTATCAAAGATTGGTTGTATTTGAAAATTCAATTGGGAAAGTTTAAGGAGAAGATTTATTTTGGAATCCAAATAAAATAACTAGGAAATATTAATGATACTAGGAAGCATAGTGAGCATTCCAATCTATCCTATAGTTGGGCTTTATAATTTTGTAGCTAAGGAGAATTATATATTTTGAGTTGAAATTTAATTAGATTACTAAGGTTTATAATCCACCAACACAAGGTTATGGTATTGCCCAAGAGGTGAGAATTTATGCTCATAGCCCAAAGGAAATAGCTACCTCAGATCCTAAATTTATGGAGCTTTAGTACAAGCTAAAGCATGACCTTAATCTAAGCGACAGATAGACATAAGGGTTTGCCTCCACAAGAGAGAATAAATTGTCCGACTTCTAGACTTATAATCGCTTGGAGTGGCCATCAACAAACTCCTATGATTTTAAAATCATGTAGTCTGGTCTTATGAATTGCAAGATAGCTAGGGTAGTTATTTAATTAGAAAGAGACTAAAGTCCTAAACACACTCCCTAAGAGACTAGAGCATGAGTGGTATGAGCATATGACTTAATATATAAATGTAAAATATTTTCAAATTTAATTTCATTTTAGATAGACCATTTTTTTAATTTAAAAAATAAACCCGAAACCCTCAATCCTAAACTTTAAACCCTAAACCCTAAACCCTAAACCTACAAGACTAAACCTAAAATGATAAAACATAAGCCCTAAACCCTAAACCATAAACCCTAAAACTAACCTTAAACCCTAAACCTTAAACCTACAGCACTAAACCTACAACCCTAAACTAAACCTAAACTTAAACTAAAATAAAAAAACCCTAAACCTAAACAAGAACCTAAACCTAAACCTAAAACCTAAACTTAAACCTAAACCCTAAACCCTAACCTGGATCTAAACTCTAAACATACAAAACTTAAACCTTAAACTCTAAAATCTAAACCTCAAACCTAAATTAAACCCTAAATAAACCTAAACCTAAACCTAAAGTTTAAACTAACCCTAAACCCTAAACCCTAAACCCTAAACCTTAAACTCTAAAATCCTAAACACCAAACCCAAAACCCAAAACCCAAAACCCAAAACCCTTAAACTTAAACCCTAAACCATAAACCCAAAAAACCTAAATCCTAAAGCCTAAACACTAAACCCTAAACCCTAAACCATAACCCAAAACCCTAAACCCTAAAACCTTAAACCCTAAATCCTAAACCCTAAACTCTAAACCCTAAACCTAAAAAACTTAAAAAGTAAAATAAAATTAAAACTCAACTAAAAAAATAAGACTAGATCGAATCCTAAACCTAAAAAATAAACTAAAATAAAAATCTAAACTAAAACAAATAAACTAAACTAAATAAAAATAGAAATAAAAATAAACTTAAACAAAAATTAAAAAAAATAAACTAAAATAAATAAAAAATATACTAACTAAACTAAATAAACTAAACATACTAATTTACTTAATTTTTTTTGAAAAAACCATAAACCCAAAATCCTAAACCCTAAATTATAAAACTAACCCTAAACCCTAAATCCTAAAAAACCTAAAACCCTAGACCCTAAAGCAAAACTTGAACCCTAATCCTAAAACCTAAACCCTAAACCCTCAACCCTAAACCCTAAACCTTAAACCCTAGCCCTAAACCCTAAACCGTAAACCTACAATCCTAAACTTTAAACCATAAACCCTAAACCCCTAACCCAAAACACAAAATCCAATGCCCAAGACCTTAAACCCTAAACCCTAAACCCTAAACACTAAACCCTAACCAAAAAATTATAAACCTAAACCCTAAACATACAACCCTGATTCTTAAACCCTAAACCCTAAAACCCTAAACCCCAAACATAAAACCCTAAACCCTAAACCTAAATGACTAAACCTAAACCCTAAAAAACACTAGTAGTAAACAGCCCCAAATAACCTAAACCTTAAACTCTAAAACCCTAAACCTTTAACCCTAAATCCTAAACCCTAAAAACCTAAAAACATAAACTTAAAGGTAAGAGAAAAATAAAACTAAACTAAAAAATAAACTTAAACCTAACCCTAAAAATAAAAATTAAATTAAAATAAAAAATTAAACTAAAATAATGAAACTTAAACTAAATAAACTAAACTAAATAAAAAAAACCTAAACAAAAATAAAAAAATAAACTAAGTAAATTAAATAGACCTAAACCTATCAGTTTACTTAATTTAAAAAAAAATTCTAAACCCTAAACCCTTAACCCTATCCCTAAACTAATCCTAAACCCTAAACCTTAAACCTATAACACTAAACCTACAACCCTATACTCTAAACCCTAAAGCCTAAAGCCTAAAGCCTAAACCCTAAACCCTAAAAAACCATAAACTCTAAAAACCCCTAAACCCTAAACCCTAAACTAAAACTTGAACCCTAAACCTAAAACTTAAACTTCAAACCTAAACCAAACCTAAACCTGAACCACTAACCTAAACCCCAAACCTAAACCAAACACTAAACTAAACCTTAAACCTAATCACTAAACTAATCTAACCCTAAACCCTAAAAATAAACTTAAAAAACTTAAACTTATTGATTTACTTAATTTAAAAATAAACCTAAATTAAAACCTGAAACCTAAATCTAAAACCTAAACCCAAAACCCTAAGCCATAAACCCTCAATCATATACCTAAAACCCTAAAAAATAAAAAATAAAAAAGTAAAAAAAACTTAAACCTAAACTAACCTAAACTACAACCTAAATCTAACTTAAACCTAAACTCTAAACCCTAAGAACCTAAACCCCAAACCTAAAACCTAAAACCTTAAACCCTAAACCCTAAATCCTAAACCATAAACCCTAAACCCTAAAAACCCTAAATCCTAAACCCTAAACACTAAACCCTAAACCTTAAACCCTAAACCCTAAACCTTAACCCTAAACCCTAAACCCTAAAGCTTTAAACCCTAAATCCTAAACCATAAATTAAAAATCCTAAACTCTAAACCCTTAACCCAAAAAGCCTAAACCTAAAAAATAATATTAAATTAAAACTCAACTAAAAAATAAAACTAAACCTAAACCTAAACCAAAAAAATAAAATATAATAATAAACCTAAACTAAAATACCTAAACTAAAATAAATAAACATAAAATTAATAAACTAAAGTAAATAAAAATAAAAACTAAACCTAAATAAAAATAAAAAATATAATAAATTAAAATAAATAAAAGATAAACTAAGTAAACTAAATAAACTTAAACCTACTAGTTTACTTAATTTAAAAAAACCCTAAACCCTAGAGCCTGAAATAAACCCTAAACCCTAAACCCTAAACCCAAAATCCTAAACTCCTAAACCAAAACCCAAAACCATAAACCCTAAACCCCAAATCCTAAACCCAAAACCATAAGCCCTAAACCCTAAACCCTAAACCCTAAAACCCTAAACCACTAACCCAAAATCCAAAACCCTCAACCTATAGCCTAAACACTAAACACTAACCCTAAACCCTAAAACCTAAAACCTAAAACCCTAAAATCATAAACCCTAAATCCTAAACTCTAAACCCAAAACCCAAAACCCTAAAAACCTATACTTAAAAAAAAAATAAAAATAAAACTAAACTAAAAAGTAAACCCAAACCTAAAGCTAAATCTAAAAGATAAATTAAAATTAATAAGCCTAGAATAAATAAACTAAATTAAATGAAAATAAAAAATAAACCTAAATAAAAAATATAAATAAAATAAACTAAAATAAATAAAAACTAAACTAAGTAAACTAAATGAACCTAAACCTACCAGTGCACTTAATTTAAAAAATAAAAACTCGAAACCCTAAATCTTAAACCCTAAACCCTAAACACTAAACCGTAAACCATAAACCTGCATGAATAAACCTACAACCATAAAATCTAAGCCCTAAACCCTAAAAAACCCTAAACCCTAAACCCTAAAGCTTACAACCCTAAATCCTAAAACCTAAATCCTAAATCATAAACCATAAACCCTAAACCATAATTCTTAAACCCTAAAAACCTAAAAACTTAAACCTAAACTAAATAAAACTTAAAACTAAAATAAATAAAAATACCTAAACCTAAATAAAATAAAAATAAAATAAGATAAAAACCTAAACTAAAACCTAAACCTAAACCTAAACCTAAAACTAAACCTAAAAAATAAAATAAAATAAAATAAAATAAATAAAAACCTAAACTAAACTAAAAGAAATCAAATAAACCTAAATTAAAATAAAATTAAAACTAAATAAAAACCTTAACCTAAACATAGAACCTAAAAATAAATAATAAATAAAACCTAAATCTTAAACTAAAAAAAACCTAAACCTAAAATAACCAAAATGAAATAAACCTAGACCTAAACTAAAATAAACTAGACTTAAAATAAATAAAACTTAAACCTAAACATAAAATAAAATAAACTGAAACCCTAAACTAAATAAAATAAAATAAAGTAAAAATAATCTTAAACCTAAACTAAAAAATAAAACTTAAAAATAAATCTAAAAATAAACCTAAAAAAAGAACCTTAAACCTAAACCTAAAAAAAATAAAACCTAATAATAAATAATAAAACTGTAACCTAAAAAATAAAATAAAATTAAAATTAAAATTAAACTAAAAAATAAACATAAACCTAAACCTAAACATAAAAAATAAACTATAATAAAAAACCTAAACTAAAATAGATAAACCTAAAAAAAAATTGAACAAAGGAAATAAAAATTAAAAATAAATCTAAATAAAAATAAAAAATAAAATATATAAAAAACAAACTAAATAAAGTAAAAAAACCTAAATCTACCAGTTTACCTAATAAAAAAACCCTAAACCTAAAACCCCAAACCCTAAATCCTAAACCCTAAACCCAAAACACTTAACCCTAAAACTAACCCTAATCCCTAAACCCTACAACCCTAAACCCCAAACCCTAAAAAAACATAAACATAAACCCTAAATCTTAAACCCTAAACCCTGAACCCTAAACCTTAAACTTTAAACCCTAACCCTAACCCTAAACCCAAACCCTAATCCCTCAAACCCTAAACCCTCAACCCAAAACTAATCCTAAACCATAACCCCTAAGCACAAAACCCTAAACCCTAAACCGTAAAAACCCTAAATCATAAAAACCCTAAACTGTAAAGCCTAAATAGTAAACCCTAAATCATAATCCCTAAACCCTTGTGCTAAACACTAAACCCTAAACCCTAAACTGTAAAAACCTAAAAATATAAACCTAAAGTAAATAAAACCTAACAATAAAATAAATAAAAAAACCTAAACCTAAAAAATAAAATAAACCTAAACCCTAAATAAAATAAAAAATAATAAAAAACTAAAATAAAATAAATATAAACCTAAACTAAACAAAAAAATAATATAAACCTAAGAGTGAAAAACCTAAATAAAATAAAAACTAAAGGTAAAATTAAAATAAAATAAACCTAAATTAAGATAAAATAAAAGCTAAATAAAAACCTAAATCTAGAAAAAAAACCTAAAAATAAAACCTAACAATAAATAAAAAATAAAACCCAAACCCTAAATTAAAATAAAAACTAAACCTAAAATAAAAATAAAATAAATAAAATAAAATAAAACTAAACCTAAGCTAAAATAAATAAAACCTAAATGTAAACCTAAAATAAACTAAACCTAAACCCTAAACTAAATAAAATAAAATAAACAAAAAATAAACCTAAACCTAAATGAAAAAATAAAACTTAAAAAGTAAACCTAAATTGAAAACCTAAAACCTAAACCTTAAACCCTAAACCCTAGAAAGCTAAAAACCTAAACCAAAACTAAATAAAACCTAAAAATAAAATAAATAAATAAAACCTAAACCAAATTGAAATGGAAAAATACAAAAATAAAAAAACATAAACTAAAACCTAAACAAAAACCTAAACCTAAACCAAAAAAATTAAAATTAAAGAAAAAATAAAAACTAAACCTAAAATAAAAATAAAATTAACCAAAAATTAAAGTAATAAAAACTAAATAAAAACCTAAACCTAAAAAATAAACCTAAAAATAAATAAAAAATAAAACATAAACCCTAAACTAAAAAATAACATAAACCTAAAATAAAAATAAAATCAACCTAAACGTAAACTAAGATAAACTAAACTAAAATAAATAATACCTAAACCTAAACCTAAAATAAACTAAACCTAAACTAAATATAATAAAATAAACCAAAAATAAACCTAAAATAAAAACTAAAACTTAAACTTAAAAAAATAAAATAAAAACCTAAACCTAACCCTTCAGATAAAAAATAAAACCTAAACCTAAAAAATAAAATAAAAATATAACTAAACTAGAAAAATAAACTTAAACCTAAACCTAAACCTAAACTTATAAAATAATTTAAAATAAATAAACCTAAAATAAATAAACTAAGCTAAATAAAAACAAAAATAAACCTAATTAAGAATAAAAAAATAAAAGAAATTAAAATAAATAAGAAAATAAACTAAACAAACTAAATAAACCTAAATCTCCTAGTTTATTTAATTAAAAAAATAAAAATAATAAAAAAATAAGAACAAATAAACAAAAACTTTATCCCTAAACTTACAACCCTAAACCTTAAACCCTAAACCCTAAAACCCTAAATCCTAAATCCAAACCATAAACCCAAAACCCTAATCGCTAAAATGTACAACCTTAAACCCTAAACCATAAACCCTAAACCCTAAACCCTAAACCCTAAACCCTAAAACCTAAATTCTAAACCTTAAACCCTAAATCCTACAAACCTAAAACCCTAAACCTAAACTAAATATAACCTAAAAATAAAAAAATAAAAAATAAAAAAAATAAAAGATAAATTAAAATAAAATAAAAACTTAAACTAAAACCTAAACCTAAACTTAAACGTAAACCTAAAAATAAAATAAAAGAAAAAATAAAAACTAAAATAAAATAAAGAAAAACCTAAACTAAACCAAAAAATATATAATAAACATAAAAATAAAAAACCTAAATACAATAAAAACAAAATGTAAAATAAAAATAAAATAAACCAAAAATAAAATTAAAAAAAGCTAAATATAAACCTAAGCCTAAAAAATAAACCTTAAAACAGATAAAAAAATAAAACCTAAACTATAAATTAAAAGAAAAAAACCAAAATCTAAAATAAACAAAATAAAATAAACCTAAATCTAAACTAAAATAAACTTAACTAAAATAAATAGAACCTAAACCTAAACCTAAAATAAACTAAACCTAAACCCTAAACTAAATAAAATAAATTAAACTAAAAATAAACCTGGAACCTAAACTAAAAAATAAAACACAAAAAAACCTAAAATAAAAACCTAAAACCTAAACCTAAAAAATAAAAATAAAAACCTAAAGCTCATCCTAAAAATAAAAAATAAAACCTAAACCTAAAAAAATAAAATAAACATAAACCTGAAGCTAAACCTAAAAAATAAATAAAAATAAAAATCCTAAACTAAAATAAATAAACCTAAAATAA
Organism: Cymbidium sinense; assembly: GCA_021442155.1. NCBI lineage: Eukaryota > Viridiplantae > Streptophyta > Magnoliopsida > Asparagales > Orchidaceae > Cymbidium > Cymbidium sinense. The sequence continues at coordinate 5,070,604 of CM038215.1, read as the reverse complement.
ATAAAGCCAAAAAAAATAAAAAAATAAGTCTAAATAAAAATAATAAATGAAATAAACTAAAATAAATAAAAAATAAATTAAATAAATCTAAACCTACTAGTCTACTTTTTTTTAAAAAAAAAAAATTTAAACCCTAAACCCTAAACCTATAACCCTAAAACCTAAACCCGTAATCAATAACCCTAAAAGCATAAACCATAAAACCCCAACCCTAAACTCTAAACCCTAAAAACTCTAAATCCTAAACCCTAAACCTAAACCTAAAAATTGAAATAAAACATAAACCTAAAAATAAATTAAATATAAAACTCAACTAAAAAATAAACCTAAACCTAAACCTAAACCTAAAAAAAAAACTAAAATAAAAAATTGAAATTAAAATAAATAAACCTCAAATAAATAAACTAAACTAAATAAAAATAAAAAATAAACATAAATAAAAATAAAAATAAAATAGACTATAAAAAATAAAAATTAAACTAGATAATCCTAAACCTAATGGTTTACTTAATTTTTTTTATAAAAAAATCCTAAACCTTAAACCCTAAACCCTAAATCCTAAACCCTAAACCCTAAGCCTAATCGTAAACCCTAAACCGTAAATCGTAAACCCTAAGCCTATAATCCTAAACACTAAACCCTAAAAACACTAAACCCTAAACCCTAAACCTACAAACTTAAACCCTAAACCCTAAACCATAAACCCTAACCTTAACCAAAAACCCTAATCCCTAAACCATAAACCCTAAATCCTAAACTAACCCTAAACCCTAAACCCTAAAGCCTAAATCCTAAACTCTAAACTCAAATCAAACTAACTTAAACTAAACACACTAAACCTAAACCTTAAAACAAACTATAAACCTAAACACTAAACATTAAACTTAAACACTAAACCCAACCTAAACCCTAAACCTCCAAAATCTAAACTCAAAACCCTAAACCATAATCCTAAACCTTAACTTAAACCAAAGAAAACTAAACCCTAAACCTAAACAGAAACCCTAAACCTACCACCCTAAACCCTAAACCCCAAACATTAAACCCTAAACCTTAAAAAACCCTAAACCTTAATCCTTATCCCTAAACTTTAAAAGCATAAACTTTAAAACCCTAATCTTTAAACCATAAACCCTACACCCTAAATCTTAAACCCTAAACCGTAAACCCTAAACCCTAAAACCTAAACCCCAAACCCTAAAGCTAAACCTAAAGTAACTAAATAAATTAAAAAATAAACCTATGCCCTGAAACCTAATAAACCTAAACCTAAACCCTAAGAATGGGCAGAACCTTGACAGGGAACATCACCACAAACAAAGCTTTGTCGATCTGCATGCAGAAGGAAGTGGCAATAGTTATCACATTGGTGGTGGGGGAACTGGAGGAGCTGGTGGATAAGAAGATGGTGGTCGGAGCAGTGGTGGTTATGGAGGCAGGAGGACTAATGGAGGTTATAATCAAGGTGGTGGTAGAGGGAGAGATCAGGGATATGATGGTGGATCCCACTACTCGAGAGGCCAAGGTGATTCTGATGGGAACTAGATAAACTAAAGAATGCCCATTTTGATCTACTGCTTATCAAACTATCTTTAAAATAAAGATAGTTCCAGTTATCTAGGGTCTTAGATTTGCTATATGCGTGCTCACTTTTGATACACGTCATCACATGTGTCTTATAAAACTTAGTGTGTTACTTGGTTGATGAAATCAAAAAGAAGAAATGTTGAATATAAATTTGTTCTCTGTTAAAAAAATAAAAATCCTAAACCCCAAATGAAAACTTGGACCCTAGACCTAAAAATTAAACCCTAAACCCTAAAACCCTAAACCCAAACCCTAAACCCAAAACCCTAAACCCTAAACCCTAAACCCTACACCCCAAATCTTAAACCATAAACCCTAAACCCTAAAAAGATAAAAAGCTAAAGCTAAACTAAATAAAACACAAAAATAAAATATATAAAAGAACCAAAACCAAAATAAAATAAAAAAATAAAATAAATTAAAAGCCTAAACTAAAACCTAAACCTAAACCTAAAAAGAAACTAAAATAAAAAAAATAAAAAACTCAACTAAAATAAAGTAAATAACAACCTAAACTACACTAGAAAAAACTTAAATAAAATATAAACTAAACCTAAAATAAAAATAAATTAAATCAAAAATAAAATAAACTAAAAACTAAATAAAAACTTAAACTTAAAAATAAAAACTAAAAATAAATAAATAATAAAACCTAAACTTTAAACCTAAAATATACTAAACCTAAACCAAAACCCTAAATAAAATAAAATAAACTAAAAATAAACCTAAACTAAAAAGAAAAGCAAAAAATAAACCTAAAATAAAAACCTAAAACCTAAACCTAAAAAAATAAAATAGAAACCTTAACCTAAACCTAAAAATAAATTATAAAACCTAGACTTAAAAATAAAATAAAATAAAACTAAACTAAAAAATTAACCTAAATCTAAACATAAACCTAAAAATTAAAGTAAAATAAAAAATCTAAATTAAAATAACTAAACCAAAAAAAAAAAAATTAAATAATAAAAAAACCTAAATTAAAAACTAAAATAAATAAAAAAATAAACTAAATAAACCTAAACCTACAAGTTTACTTAATTTAAAATAATTAAGAATTAACAAAATTAAAAATAACCGTAACCCTAAATGCTAAACCCTAAAACCAACAATAAACCCTCAACTCTGAACTGTAAACCTACAACCTTAAATCCTAAACCCTAAACTTTAAAACCCTAAACCCTAAATCCTAAAACCCTAAACCCTAAACCCTTTACCCTAAAATGTACAACCCTATACCCTAAACCTTAAACCCCAAACCTTAAACCCTAAAAACCTAAACCTAACCTAAATAAAACCTAAAAATAAAATAAATAAATAAACCTAAACCTAAATATAATAAAATAAAATAAAAATGTAAACTAAAACCTAAACCTAAACCTAAACCTAAAAATAAAATAAAATAAAAAATAAAATCTAAAATAAAATAAAATAAATAAAAACCTAAACAAAGCAAAAATAATAAAATAAACCTAAAAATAAAAAGCTTAAATAAAATAAAAACTAAATAAAAAAAAACCTAAATTAAAATTAAATAAAAACTAAATAAAAACCAAAACATAAAATGTAAACATAAAATATAACTTAAAAATAAATAAAAAATAAAACCAAAACCATAAACTAAAAAAAACCTTAACTTAAAATAAGCAAAATAAACTAAACCTATACCTAAATTAAATAAACTAAACTAAAATAAATAAAAGCTAAACATAAACCTAAAATAAATTAAACCTAAACTCTAAACTAAATAAAATAAAGTAAATTGAAAATAAACTTAAACCTAAACTAAAAAATAAAACATAAAAATAAACCTAAAATAAACACCATAAACCTATACCTAAAGATATAAAATAATAACCTAACCCTAAACCTAAAAATAAATAAGAAAACCTAAACTTAAAAAATAAAATAAAAATAAAGCTAAATTAAAATATAAAAATAAACCTAAACAAAACCTAAAAATAAACTAAAAAAAACCATAACTAAAATAAATAAACCTAAACAAATTAAATAAACTAAATAAAAATAAAAAAGCCTAAACAAAAATAAAAAATAAAATAAAATAAAATAAATAAAAAAATAAAGTAAACAAAATCTAAACCCACCTGTTTACCTAATTTTTAAAAAAAACCTAAATCTTAAACCCTAAACCCTAAACCCTAAACCTTAAATCCTAAATCCTAAACCTTAAACCCATAAACCCTAAACCCTAGACCTACAACCCTAAACCCTAAACCCTAAATCCTAAACCCTATACCCCAAACCCTAAACTTTAAACCCTATCCCTAACACTAAACCCTAAACCATAAAACTGTAACCCCTAAACTAACACTAAACCATAAACACTAAACCCTAAAAACCCTAAACCCTAAACACTAAACCCTAAACCCTAAAAACCCTAAACCCTAAACCATAAACCCTAAACCCTTGCCCTAAATGATGAACCATAAAACCCTAAACCTTAAACCCTAAAAACCTAAAAACCTAAAAACCTAAACCTCAAGTAAATAAAACTTGAAAATAAAATAAATAAAAAACCTAAACTTAAAATAAATAAAATAATAAATTAATAAAAACTTAAACTAAAACCTAAACTTAAACCTAAAAATAAAATAATATAAAAAATTAAAAGAAACTAAAATAAAATAAATAAAAACCTAAATTAATCAAAAATAATAATAATAACCTAAGAATAAAAAACTTAAATAAAATAAAAACTAAACATAAAATAAAAGTAAAATAAACCTAAAAAAACAAAACAAAAATAAAATAAAAACCTAAACCTAAAAAATAAACCAAAAAATTAAACTTAAAAATAAATAAAAAATATAACCCAAACCCTAAACTAAAAATCAAAACTAAGCTTAAAATAAAAATAAAACAAAAAAAATAAAATAAACCAAAACATAAACTAAATTAAATTAAACCTAAACCTAATCCTAAAATAAACTAAACATAAACCCTAAATAAATAAAATAAAATAAAACCTAAACATAAACTAAATAAAACCTAAAAATAAAATAAATAAATAAAACTTAAACCAAAATGAAATGAAAAAAATAAAAAAATAAAAAAAAACATAAACTAAAACCTAAACCTAAACCTAAACCTAAACCTAAAAAGAAAATAAAATAAAAAATAAAAACTAAGCGAAAATAAAGTCCTTAAGAAAATTATAAAAAATAAATAACCAAAATTAAATAAAAACTAAACCTAAAATAAAAAAATAAACTTAATATTAAAGAAAATAAAAACTAAATAAAAACCTAAACCTAAAAAATAAACCTAAAAAAAATAAAAAATAAATCCTAAACCCTAAACTAAAAAAAACTTAAACCTAAAATAAAATTAAAATCAACCTAAACCTAAATTAAGATAAACTAAACTAAAATAAATAATTCCTAAACCTAAACCTAAAATAAACTAAACCTGAACCTAAACTTAAATTAAATAAAATAAAGTAAACTATAAATAAACCTAAAACACAAAATAAAACCTAAATCTAAAAAAATAAAATAAAACCCTAAACCAAAACCTAAAAATAAAAAATAAAACATAAACCCAAAAAAATAAATAAAAATAGAACTAAGCTAAAAAATAAACCTAAACCTAAACTAAACCTAAATAATAATCTATAATAAATAAACCTAAAATAAATAAACTAAGCTAAATAAAAACTAAAATAAACATAAATAAGAATAAAAAAAATGAACTAAAAGAAATAAGAAAATAAAATAAATAAACTAAATATATCTAAACCTACCAATTTACTTAATTTAAAAATAAAATAAATAAATAAAAAAAACCCTCAACCCTAAACCTACAACCCTAAACCTTAAACCCTAAACCCTAAAACCCTAAACCCTAAACCCTAAACCCTAAACCCTAATTGCTAAAATCTATAACTCTAAATCATAAACCCTAAACACTAAGCCCTAAACCCTAAACCCTAAACCCTAATCCTTAAACCTAAAAACCTCAACCTAAAGTAAATAAAACCTAAAAATAAAAAATAAATAAATAAAACTAAATATAAAATAAAATAAAATAAAATAAAAACCTAAACTAAAACCTAAACATAATCCTAAACCTAAACCAAAACCTAAACCTAAAAATAAAATAAAATAAAAACTAAAAATTAAACTAAAATAAAATGAAGAAAAATGTAAACTAAACTAAAAAATATAATAAACATAAAAATATAAACAAACTAAATAAAATAAAAACTAAATGTAAAATAAAAATAAAATAAACATAAAACAAAATAAAATAAAAGACTAAATAAAAACCTATGCCTAAAAAATAAACTTAAAAATAATTAAAGACTAAAACCTAAACACTACACTAAAAGAAAAAACCAAAACCTAAAATAAACAAAAATAAAATAAACTTAGACCTAAAAAAAAATAAACTAAACTAAAAGAAACAAAACCTAAACTAAACCTAAATCCAAAATTAAATAAATTAAAATAAACTAAAAATAATCCCATAACCTAAACTAAAAAATAAAACCTAAAAGGCCAAAAATTAAAACTTTTAACCTAAACCTAAAAAAATAAAATAAAAACCAAAACCTAAACCTAAAAAAATAAAATAAAACATAAACCTAAAAAATAAAATGAAAATAAAACTAAATTAAAAAAATAAACATAAACCTAAAGCTAAACCTAAATAGTAAACTAAAATAAAAATCTTTAACTAAAATAAATATACCTAAAATAAATAAATCAAACTAAATAAAAATAAAAACCAAACCTAAATAAAAATAACAAATAAAATAAACTAAAATAAATGAAAAGTAAACTAGATAAACATAAACCTACTGGTTTACTTAATTTTTTTAAAAAAATCCTAAAACTTAAATCCTAAACCCTAAACCCTAAGCCTTAAACCCTAAACCCTAAACACTAAAACTAACCCTAAACACTAAACCCTAACCCTACAACCCTAAACCTACAACCCTAAACCCAAAACACTAAACTCGTAACTAAAAGCCATAAAAGTTTAAACCTTAGACCATAAACTATACACTCGAAACCCTAAACCCTAAACCCTAAGCTAACCCTAAACCCAAATGCTAAACCTTAAACCCTAAAGCTTAAACCCTATAAACCCTAATCCCTAAAGCCTAAATACTTGACCCTAAACCCTAAACCCTAAATTCCTAAACACTAAAGCCCTAAACAATAAACCCTAAACCCTCAACCCTAACCTAAAAGACTAAACCTAAACTAAATAATACCTAAAAATAAAATAGATAAAAACCTCAACCGATAAAATAAAAAATAAAATAAAATAAAAACATAAACTCAAACATAAAGCTAAACATAAAAATAATATAAAATAAAAAATAATAACAAATTAAAATAAAATAAAGAATAACCTAAACTAAACTAAAAAAAATAAAATATACATAAGAACAAAAAACCTTAATAAAATAAAAACTAAATGTAAAATAAAATTAAATTAAACCTAAAATAAAATAAAATAAAAACTATATAAAAATCTAATCCTAAGAAAAACCTAAAATGAAATAAAAAATAAACCCTAAACCATGAAATAAAATAAAAACTTAAACCTAAAATAAAATTTTAAAAAACAAAATAAAATAAACCTAAACTAAACTAAAATAAACTAAACTAAAATAAATAAAACTTAAACCTAAACCTAAAGCTAAAATAAACTAACCTAAACCTAAATTAAATAAAATAAAATGAACTAAAAATAAACCTAAATCTAAACTAAAAAATAAAACTTAAAAATAATCCTAAAATAAAAACCTAAGATCTAAAGCTAAACAAATAAAATAAAAATGTAAACCTTAACCCAAAAATAGAAAATAAAACAAAAGCCTAAAAAAATAAAATAAAAAATAAAACTAAGCAAAAAATAAACCTAAACCTAAACCTAAACCAAATAAAATAAACTAAAATAGAAACCTAAAATATATAAACTAAACTAAATAAAAATAATAATAAACTTAAATAAACATAATAAATAAAATAAACTAAAATAAAAAAAAAACTAAATAAACATAAACCTACTGTTTTACTTAGTTTTCTTTTTTTTAAAAAAAACCCTAAAATGCAAAACCCAAATCCCTAAACCCTAAATCCTAAACCCTAAACCCTAAACCCTAAAACCTAAACCTACAACCCTAAACCCTGAATGCTAAATGCCCTAAACTCTAAACCCTAAGCTAACCCTAAACCCTAAACCCTGAACCCTAAAAAAGCTTGAACTGTAAACACTAAATCCTAAACCCTGAACCCTAAACCTTTAACCATAAAACCCAAACCCTAAATCCTAAACCTTAAACCCTAAAACCTACAACCCTAAACCCTAAACCTTAAACACCAAAACCTAAACCCTAATCCCTAAACCGAAAAACCATAGCTTAACCTAAATAAAACCTTAAAATTTAATAAATAAATAAACCTAAACCTAAATAAATTTAAAAACTAAAATAAAATAGAAACCTAAATTAAACCTAAACCTAAACCTAAAAATAAAATAAAATAAACTAATAAAAATAAAGTAAAATAAAATAAAAATAACCTATACTTAACTAAAAAAATTAAGATAAACCTAAGAATAAAACCTAAAATGAACATAAAATAATATATAATAAAAATAAAATAAAAACCTAAACCTAAATAATAAACCTAAAGATAAATAAATAAATACTTAAACCATAAACTAAAAAAAAGCCTAAACCTAAACTTAAACCTAAACCAAAACTAAATAAAATAAAATAAACTAAAAATAAATCTAATCCTAAACTGTAAAATAAAACATAAAAATAAACCTAAACCTTCTAAAAATAAATAAAAACCTAAACCTAAACCTCAAAATAAAAGTAAAACATAAACCAAAAATAAAAATAAAAATAAAACATAACTAAAAAATAAAGCTAAACCTAAACCTAAACCTAAACCTAAAAAATAAACTAAAATAAAAAACTAATATTGAAATAAATAAATGTAAGATAAATAAAATAAACTATAAGAAATAAAAAATAAACATAAATGAAAAAAAAAATAATCTAAAATAAATAAAAAAATAAACTTAATAAACTAAATAATTGAAAACCTATCGGCCTACTTATTTAAAAAGAAAAAAAAGCATAAACCCTAAGCTAACCTAAACCCTAAAAATAAATTAAAAATAATGTAAACCTACCAGTTTACTTAATTTAAAAATAAACCTAAACTAAAACCTCATCCCTAAACCTAAAACCTAAATGCTAAACCTTAAACTCTAAAAATAAAAAAAATAAAAAAATAAAAAAACCCCCAACTTTAAACTTTAAAGCCTAAACCCTAAACCCTAAACCATAAATCCCAAACCCTAATCCCTAACCACTAAACTTTAAAAACCTAAAAACCTAAAAACCTAAACCTAAACTAAATAAAGCTTTTAAAAAAAACCTAAACCTAAATAAAATAAAAAATAAAATAAAATAAAAACCTAAATAAAAGCCTAAACCTAAACCTAAACCTAAACTTAAAAAAAAAATAAATAAAATAAAAAAAGACTAAAATAAAAAATAAATGAATATCTAAACTAAACTAAAAAAAGTAAAATAAACTAAAAATTAAAAACCTAAATAAAATAAAAACTAAATGAAAAAATAAAAATAAAAATAAAATAAACATAATTTAAAATAAATTAAAAACTAAATAAAAACCTAAACATAAAATATAAACATAAAAATAAAACCTAAAAATAAATAATAAATAAAACCTAAATATTAAATTAAAAAGAAACCTAAACTTAAAATAAACAAAATAAAATAAACCTAAACCTAAACCTAAACTAAAATAAACTAAACTAAAATAAATAAAATCTAAACCTAAACCTAAAAAAAACTAAACCTAAACGATAAGCTAAATAAAATAAAATAAACTAAAAATAAACTTAAACCTAAACTAAAAAATAAAACCTAAAAATAAACATAAAATATAAACCCTAAACCTAAACCTAAAAAAATAAAATAAAAACCTAAACCTAAACCTAAAAATAAATAATAAAACGTAAACCTAAAAAATAAAATAAACATAAAATTAAAGTTAAAAATAAACATAAACCTAAAGGTAAACCTAAAAAATAAACTAAAATAAAAAACCAAAAATAAAATGAATAAACCTAAAATAAATAAACCTAAAAAAATAAATGCAATTAAAATAAAAAAACAAAACTTAATAAAAATTAAAGATAAATAAAAATAATATAAATAAAAATAAACTAAATTAATAAAAAAAACCTAAACCTACCTATTCACCTAATTTTAAAAAAAAAAATCCAAAACCTCAAACCCTGAACACTAAACCCTAAATCCTAAACTTTAAACCCTAAAACTAAACCTAAACCTACAACCCTAAACCCTAAAAAAACCTAAACCCTAAAATCTAGACCCTAAACAGTAAACCCTAAACCCTAAACCCTAAACCCTAAATCCTAAAACCTAAGCCCAAACCCTAACCCTAAACCCTAAACCCTAAAGTCTAAACCATAAAACCCTAAACCTTAAACCCTAAAATAACCCTAAACCATAAACCCTAAACCCTAAAAACCTTAAACCTTAAACCTTAAAGCCTAAACCCTAAACCCTTAACCCTAAGCTAACCCAAAACCCAAAACTTGAAAACCCTAAACCCTAAACACTAAACACTAAACTCTAAACCAAAAACTCTAAACCCTTGCCATAAATACTAAATCCTAAAACCGTAAATCCAAAAACCCTAAACCCTAAACCCTAAACCCTAAACCCTAAAAACCTAAAAATCTAAACCTAAAGTAAATAGAACCTAAAAATGAAATAAATAAAAAAACTTAAACCTACATAAAAAAATAAAAAATAAAATAAAAACCTAAACTAAAACCAAAGCCTAAACCTAAAAATAAAAAAAAATGAAAAAATAAAAATAAACTAAAATAAAATAAATAAAAACCTAAACTAAACAAAAAATAATACAAACCTAAGAATAAAAAACCTAAATAAAATAAAAACTAAACATAAAATAAAAATAAAATAAACCTAAAATAAAATAAAATAAAAATTAAATAAAAATCTAAACCTAAAAATAAAACTAAAAATAAATAAATAATAAAACCAAAAACCTAAACTAAAAATAAAAATTAAAACTAAAATAAAAATAAAATAAACAAAATAAAATAAACCTTTACCTAAACTAAAATTAATAAAACCTAAACCTAAGCCCTAAACTAAATAAAATAAAATAAACTAAAAATAAACCTAATCCTAAACTAAAAATTAAAACCTAAAAGTAAACCTAAAATAAAAACCTAAAACCTAAACCCTAAACCCTAAACTCTAAAAGGCTAAAAATCTAAACTTGAACTAAACAAAACCTAAAAATAAAATAAATAAATAAAACCTACACCAAAATAAAATGAAAAAAATAAAAATAAAATATAAAAAAACATAAACTAAAACATAAACCTAAACCTAAACCTAAAAAGAAAATAAAATAAAAAATAAAAAACTAAACTAAAATAAAATAAATGAAAACCTAAACTAAACTAAAAAAATAAATTACCTAAATAAAATAAAAACAAAACATAAAATAATAATAAAATAAACCAAAAATTAAATAAAATAAAAACTAAAAAAACCTAAACCTAAAAAATAAACCTAAATAAATAAAAAATAAAACCTAAACCCTAAACTAATAAAAAAAACTTATACTTAAAACAAAAATAAATAAACCAAAACCTAAACAAAGATAAACTAAACTAAAATAAATCATACCTAAACCTAAACCTAAAAGTAGACTAAATCTAATGAAATAAACTAAACATAAACTAAAAATAAACGTAAACCTAAACTAAAATATAATACTTAAAATTAAACCTAAAATAAAAACATAAAACCTAAACCTAAAAAAATAAAATAAAAACTAAACCTAAACCTAAAAATAAAAAATAAAAGTTAAACCTAAAAAAGAAAATAAAATTAAAATAAACTAATAAATAAACCTAAACCTAACCCTAAACCTACAAAATAAACTAAAATAAATAAAACTAAAGTAAATAAATTAAACTGAGTAAACAAATAAATCTAAATAAAAATTAAAAAGAAAATAAACTAAAATAAATAAGAAAATAAATTAAATAAACTAAATAAACCAAAACCTACCAATTTACTTAAGTTAAAAATATATATATAAAATAAAATAAAAACAAAAAAATCCTAAACCCTAAACTTACAACCCTAAACCTTAAACCCTAAACCCTAAAACCTAAGCCTTAAACCCTAAAGCCTAAATCCTAAATCCTAAACCCTAAACCCTAAACATTAAACCCTAAATCTTAAGATCCTGAAAACCTAAACCTAAACTAAATAAAACCTAAAAATAAAATAATTAAAAAAACCTAAAATTAAAAATAAAATAAAATAAAATAAAATAAAACCCTAAACTAAAACCTAAACCTGAACCTAAATATAAAAATAAATAAAATAAAAAATAAAAACTAAACTAAAATAAAATAAATAAAATCCTAAACTATACAAAAAAATAAAATAAACCTAAAAATAAAAACTAATTGTAAATTGAAAATAAAATAAACCTAAAATAAAATAAAAGGAAAACTAAATAAAAACCTAAACCTAAAAAATAAATCAAAAAATAAATAAAAAATAAAACTTAACCCCTAAACTAGAAAAAAACTTAAACCTAAAATAAATAAAATAAAATAAATCTAAAACTAAACTAAAATAAAGTAAACTAAAATAAATAAAACCTAAACCTAAGCCTAAAATAAACTAAACCTAAACCCTAAATTAAATAAAAAAAATAAACTAAAAATAAACCTAGAATTTAAACTAAAAAAGAAAACCTAAAAGGAAACCTAAAATAAAAACCTAAACCATAAACCAAAAAAATAAATAAAAACCTAAGCCTAAACCTAAAAATAAAAAATAAAACCTAAACCTAAAAATTAAAATCAAAATAAAACTAAGCTAAAAAAATAAACATAAACCAAAAGCTAAGTCTAAAAAATAAACTAAAATAAGAAACATAAACCAAAATAAAAAAACCTAAAATAAGTAAACTAAACTAAATAAAAAAATAAACTTAAATAAAAATAATAAAAAAAATAAACTAAAATGAATAAAAAAATAAACTAAATGAACCTAAACCTACTAATTTACTTAATTTAAAAAAAACCCTAAACCCAAAACTCTAAAACTAACCCTAAACCCTAAACCTTAAGCCTACAACCCTAAACCTACAACCCTGAAACCCTAAACCCTAAACCCTAATCCTAAACCCGAAACCTTAAAAGCATAAGCCATAAACCCCTAAACATTAAACTGTAAAACCTACACCTTAAACCTTAAACCCTAAAAACCCTAAACCCTAAGCCTAAAGCATAACCCTAAACCCTAAATTAACCCCAAACCCTAAATCCTAAACCCTAAACCCTAAACCTTAAACAAACCTAAACCCGAATGCTTAAATACCAAACCCTAAACTGTAAACCCTAAATCATTATATCCTAAACTCTAAAACCTTAAACCCTAAACCCTAAACCCTAAACCCTAAACCCTAAAAGCTTAAAAACATAAACTAAAAAAAACCTAAAAATAAAATAGATAAAAAACCTCAACCTAAATAAAATAAAAAATAAAGTAAAATTAAAACCTAAATTAAAACCTAAACCTAAACCTAAAAATAAAATAAAATAAAAAAACAAACTAAAATAAAATAAAAAATAACCTAAACTAAACTAAAAAATAATATAAATCTAAAAATAAAAAGCCTTAATATAATAAAAACTAAACATAAAATAAAAATAAATTAAACCTAAAATAAAATAAAATAAAAACCTAAGCCAAAAAAATAAACCTAAAAATAAATAAAAAATAAAACCTAAACCTAAAATAAAAATAAAATAAATAAAATAAAATAAACCTAAACCAAAATTAAAATAAACTAAATTGAAATAAATAAAACCTAAACCTAAACCTAAACCTAAACCTAAACCTAATCTAATTAAAATAAAATGAACTAAACATAAACCTAAAGTAAATAGACCTAAAATTAACAAAACTAAACTAAATAAAAATAAAAGTAAACATAAATAAAAATAAAAAAGAAAATAAACTAAAATAAATAAGAAAATAAACTAAATAAACTTAGTAAACCTAAATCTACTAGTTTACTTAAGTTAATTATATATAAAATAAAATAAAAATAAATAAAAAAATCCCTAAACCCTAAACCCTAAACTCTAAACCTATAACCCTAATCCCTAAACCCTAAACCCAAAACCCTAAACCCTAAGCCCTTAACCCTAATCACTAAAATCTACAACTGCAAACCATAAACCCTAAGCCCCAAACCCTAAAGCCTAAATCCTAAACCCTAAACTTTAAGTACCTAAAAGTAAACCTAAAGTAAATAAACCTACAATAAATAAAGTAACTAAATAAAAAATAAAAATAAACCTAAATAAAAATAAAAAAAACTAAAATAAATAAGAACATAAACTAAATAAACGAAAACCTACTTGTTAACTTAAGTTATATATATATATATATATATATAAAATATAAATAAATAAATAAACCTTAAACTCTAAACCCTAAACCTATAACCCTAAACCTTAAACCCTAACCCTTAACCCTAAACCCTAAAATCCTAAACCCGAAAACCCTAAAACATAATCCCTAAACCTTAAAAGCCTAAAAACCTAAATCTAAACAAATAAAAAATATATATATAAACCTAAGGCTAAATAAAATAATCAAATAAAAAAATACCTAAGCCTAAACCAAAAAATAATAATAAACTAAAAGAAATTAAAAAAAAACCTAAACTAAATTAAAAAATAAAATAAACCTAAGAATAAAAAACCTTAATAAAAATTAAACCTAAAATAAAAATAAAATAAACCTTAAACAAAATAAAATAAAAACTAAATAAAAATCTAAACGTAAAAAATAAACCTAAAAATAAAACCTAAAAATAAATAAAAAAACAAAACCTAAACCCTAAACTAAAAAAAACCTAAACTTAAAATAAATAAAAATATAAACAAAATAAAATAAACATAACCTATACTAAAATAAACTAAGCTGAAATAAATAAAACCAAAACCTAAACCTGAAATAAATTAAAGCTAAACCTAAACCTAAACTAAATAAAATAAAATGAACTAAAAATAAACCTAAATCTAAATTTAAAAAGAAAACCAAAAAATAAACCTAAAATAAAAACCTAAAACCTAAACCTAAAAAAATTAAATAAAAATTTAAACCTAAACCTTAAAATAAAAAATAAAACCTAAACTTAAAAATTTAAATAAAAATAAAACTCAACTAAAAAATAAACCTAGACATAAAAAATAAACTAAAATAAAAAATTGAAATAGAATAAATAAACCTAAAATAAATAAAAATAAAAAAATAAACTATTAAAAATAAAAATTAAACTAAATAAAGTAAATAAACCTAACCCTAGTGGTTTACTTAATTTTTTTTAAAAAAAACCTAAACCTTAAACCCTAAACCCTAAATCCTAAATTATAAACCATAAATCCTAAACACTAAACCACAAAACTAACCCTAAACCCTAAACCTACAACTCTAAACCCTAAACCCTAAATCTTAAACACTAACCTAAACCCTAATCCCTAATCCTTAAATCATAAACCCTAAATCCTAAACTAGCCCTAAACCCTAAACCCTAAATACCCTAAACCATAAAGCCTAAAGCCTAAACCCTAAACTAACCCTAAACCCAAAAAAAAAACCCTAAACCCTAAACCCTAAACCCTAAAAGCCCTAAACTATAAAGCCTAAACGATAAACCCTAAACCCTAAACCCTAACCCTAAACCTAAAACCCTAAAATTCTAAACCCGAAAACTCCAAACCATAATCCTTAAACCCTTAACATTAAACCCTAAAAGCCTAAAAAGCTAAACCTCAACTAAATAAAACTTTAAAATAAAATAAATAAATAAACCTAAGCCTAAATAAAATAAAGAAATAAAATAAAATAAAAACCTAAGCCTAAACCTATAAATAAAATAAAATTTAAAAAAATAAACTAAAATAAATTAATCAAAAACCTAAATTAAATTAAAAAATAAAATAAACCTAAGAATAAAAAACACAAGAATAAAAAACCGTAATAAAAAAGAAAACATAAAATAAAAATAAAATAAACATATAACAAAATAAAATACAATCTAAATAAAAACCTAAATTTAAAATATAAACCTAAAAATAATTAATAAATAAAACTTAAACCCTAAACTAAAAAAACCTAAACCTAAAATAAAAATAAAATAAATAAAATAAAATATACCTAAACCTAAACTAAAATAAACTAAACTTAAATAAATAAAACCTAAACCTAAAATAAATTATACCTAAACCTAAACCTAAACTAAATAAAATAATATTAACTAAAAATAAACTTAAACCTAAACTAAAAAATAAAACATAAAAATAAACATAAAATAAAAACCTAAACCTAAACCTAATAAAATAAAATAATAATGCAAATATAAACCAAAAAATAAAAAATAAAAACTAAACCTAAAAAATAAAATAAAAATAAAACTCAATTAAAACTCAAACTAAACCTAAACCTAAACCAAAACAAAAAAAATTAAAATAGAAAACCTAAACTAAAATAAATAAACTAAAGTAATTAAAAATAAAAAGTAAACAAAAATAAAAATAAAAAATAAAATGAACTAAAATAAATAATAAATAAAGTAAATAAAATAAATAAACCTAAACCTATTGGTTAACTTAATTTTTTTTAAGAAAATAAAACCTTAAACCTTAAATCCTAAACCATAAACCCTAAACCCTAAAACTAACCAAAACCCTGAACTCTAGACCTACAACCCTAAACCTACCACTCTAAACCCAAACCCTAAACCCTAAACACTAAACCTTAAAAAACCCTAAACCCTAATCCTAAACCATAAACCTTAAAACCCTAAACGTTAAACCATAAACCCTGCACCCTAAACCCTAAACCCTAACCCTAAACCCTAAACCCTAACCCTAAATCGTAAAACTTAATCCTCAAATCCTAAAGCTAAGCCTAAAGTAACTAAATAAATTAAAAAAATAAACCTATACCCTAAAACCTAATAAACCTAAACCTAAACCTAAACCCTAAGAATGGGTAGAACCTTGACGACAGGAACATCAGGAAAGGCTTCCTGATCGGATGGAGGCGGCTGAGGCGCAGTTATCGTGGTGGTGAGGGAATTGGAGGTGCTGGTGGATATGGAGATGGTGGTCGGAGCAGTGGTTATTATGGAGGCGAGAGGACTGATGGAGGTTATATCCATGGTGGTGGTAGAGGGAGAGATCATGGATATGATGGTGAATCCCACTACTCAAGAGGCTGGGTTGATTCTGATGGGAACTAGAGAAACTGAAGAATGCCCATTTTTATCTGCTGCTTATCAAACTTTATCTTTAAAATAAAGACGGTTATAGTTATCTAGGGTCTTTGATTTGCTTTATGTGTGCTCATTTTTAATCTATGTCATTGCATGTGTCTTAAAAAACTTGGTGTGTTACTTGGTTGATGAAATCAAAAAGAAGAAATGTTGATAATGAATTTGTTCTCTATTAAAACCAAAACCCTAAACCCTAAATTAAAACTTGAACCCTAAACCTAAAACATAAACCCTAAACCCTAAAACCCTAAACCCCAAACCCTAAACCCAAAAACCTAAACCCTAAACCCTACACCCTAAACCCTACACCTTAAACCCTAAACCCTAAACCCTCAACTAACCCTAAACCCTAAAAAGCTAAAAAGCTAAAGCTAAACTAAATAAAACCTAAAAATAATATAAATAAAAGAACTTAAACCAAAATATAATAAAAAAATAAAATAAATAAACCCTAAACTAAAACCTAAACCTAAACCTAAACCTAAAAGGAAATTAAAATAAAAAAAATAAAAACTCAATTAAAATAAAGTAAATAAAAACATAAACTAAATTAAAAAACCTAAATAAAATAAAAACTAAACCTAAAATAAAAATAAAATAAACCAAAAATAAAATAAACTATAAACTAAATAAAAACTTAAACCAAAAAATAAACCTAAAATTAAATAAATAAGAAAACCTAAACCTTAAACCTAAACCAAAACCCTAAATAAAACAAAATAAACTAAAAATAAACCTACCTAAAAAAACAAAACCAAAAAATAAACCTAAAATAAAAACCTAAAACCTAAACCTAAAAACATAAAATAAAAACCAAAACCTAAACCTAAAAAAAATTATAAAACTTAAACCTAAAAAATAAAATAAATATAAAACTAAACTAAAAATGAACCAAATCTAAACCTAAACCTAAAAAATAAAGTAAAATGAAAAATCTAAAATAAAATAACTAAACCTAAAAAAAATAAACTAAATTAAATAAAAATCAAAATAAACCAAAAAACTAAAATAAATAAAAAATAAACTAAATAAACCTAAACCTATAAGTTTACTTAATTTTTTTAAAAAAATAAAAACTAAAAAAATAAAAAAAAATGTTAACCCTAAACCTCAAAATCGACCACAAACCCTAAACCTTGAACCGTAAACCTACAACCTTAAACCCTAAACCAACCTTAAAACCCTAAACCCTAAACCCTAAACCCTATAACTCTAAACCCTAAAACCTACAACCCTATACCCTAAACCTTAAACCTTAAACTTTAAACCCGAAACCTCAAACCCAAAAAAACCTAAAAACCTAAACCTAAACTAAATAAAACCTAAAAAAAATCTTAAAATGTGAACGCTAAAACTAAACCTAAGTCTAAACCCTAAAACTAATTCTAAACCTTGAACCCTAGACTTACAACCCTAAACCCTAAACCCCAAACCCTAAACTTTAAACCCTATCCCTAACCCTAAATCCTAAACCCTAAATTATAAACCCTAAAACCCAAGACCCTGAGCCATAAACTAACCCTAATCTAAAAACCCTAAACCCTAAAACCATAAAACCTAAATGCCAAACCCTAAACTCTAAAAACCCTAAACCCTAAAGCCTAAACATTAAACCCTAAACCATAATCCTTAAACTATTGCCATAAATATTAAACCATGAAACCCTAAACCCTAAACCCTAAAAAGTTAAAACCTAAAGACCTAAACCTAAAGTAAATAAAACTTGAAAATAAAATAAATAAAAAACACTTAAACTTAAAAAAAATTAAAAAATTTAAAAATAAAACCCTAAAATATAACCTAAACTTAAACCTAAAAATAAAATAAAATAAAAAATAAAAATAAACTAAAATAAAATAAATAAAAACTTAAACTTATCAAAAATAATAATATAAACCTAAGGAAAAAACCCAAATAAAATAAAAACTAAATGTAAAATTAAAATGGAATAAACCTAAATAAATTAAAATAAATAAAAAATAAAAACCTAAACTTAAAAAATAAACCCAAAAATTAAACCTAAAAATAAATAAAAAATAAATCCCAAACCCTAAACTAAAAATAAAAACTAAACCTAAACTAAAAATAAAATAAACAAAATAAAATAAATAAAACCTAAAATAAACTAAATCAAACCCTAAACTAAATACAATAAAATAAACTAAAAATAAACCTAAACCTAAACTAAAGAATAAAACCTAAAAATATATCAAATATAAAATCTTAAAACGTGAACCCTAAATTGTAAACCCTAAAAAGCTAAAAACTTAAACCTAAACTAAATAAAACTTAAAAATTAAATAAACAAAAAAACATAAACCAAAATGAAATGAAAAAAATAAAAAATAAAAAAAACATAAACTAAAACCTAAACCTAAACCTAAACCTAAAAAGAAAATAAAATAAAAAATAAAAACTAAACTAAAATAAAATAAATAAAATCCTAAACTAAACTTCAAAAAATAAAAAACCTAAATAAAATAATAACTAAACCTAAACTAAAAATAAGATAAACTTAAAATTAAATAAAATAAAAACTAAATAAAAACCTAAACCTAAAAAAACTAAAAATAAATAAAAATAAAACCTAAACCATAAACTTAAAAAAGAAAATCCTACACGTAAAATAAAAATAAAATGAACCTAATCCTAAACTAAGATAAACAAAACAAAAATAAATAATACCTAAACCGAAACCTAAAATAAACTAAACCTAAACCTAAACTTAAGCTAAATAAAATAAAATGAACTAAAAATAAATCTAAATTAAAAACTAAAACAAAACCTAAAAAAGTAAAATAAAAACTTAAACCTAAACCTAAAAATAAAAATAAAACCTAAACCTATAAAATAAAATAAAAAACAAAACCTAAACCTAAACCTAAACCTAAAAAATAATCTAAAATAAATAAACTTAAAATAAATAAACTAAGCCAAATAAAAAAAAATATACTTAAATAAGAATAAAAAATAAAATGAAGTAAAATAAATAAGAAAATAAACTAAACAAACAAAAATAAACCTAAACCAACTAGTTTACTTAATTTAAAAATAAAATAAATAAAATTAAATTAAATCTAAAAAAAATAAAATAAAACCCCAAACCTTAAACCTACAACTCTAAACCTTAAACCCTGTACCCTAAAACCCTAAACCCTAAACTGTAAATCCTAAACCCTAAATCCAAAACCCTAATCCCAAAATCTACAACTCTAAATCGTAAACTCTAAACCCTAAACCCTAAACCCTAAACCATAAACCATAATTCTTAAACCCTAAATCATAAAAACCTAAAAACCTAAACCTAAACTTAGTAAAACCTAAAAATAGAAATTAAAATAAAATAAAATAAATAAAAACCTAAACTAAGCTAAAAAATAAAATAAACCTTAAAAATAAAAAGCCTAAATAAAATAAATACTAAATAAAAAAATAAAAATAAAATAAGCCTAAATTAAAATAAAATAAAAACTAAATAAAAACCAAAACTAAAAATAAAACCTAAAAATAAATAAAAAATAAAACCTAAACCATAAACTAGAAAAACCTAAACCCAAAATAACAAAATAAAATAAACCTAAACCTAAACTAAAATAAACTAAACTAAAATAAATAGAAACTAAACAAAAACCTAAAATAAATTAAACCTAAACTCTAAACTAAATAAAATAAAATAAATTAAGAATAAACTTAAACCTAAAGTAAAAAATAAAATCGAAAAATAAACCTAAAATAAAAACAATAAACCTAAATGTAAAAATATAAAATAATAACCTTAGCCTAAACCTAAAAATCAATAATAAAGCTAGAACCTAAAAAATAAAATAAAAATAAAGTTAAATTACAAAATAAATATAAACCAAAACCAAAACTTAAAAATAAACTAAAATAAAAAACCTAAACAAAAATAAATAAACCTAAAGAAATAAAATAAACTAAATAAAAATAAAAAAACATAAATAAAAATAAAAAAAAATAAAAAAAATAAACTAAATAAACTAAAAAAATCTAACCCTAAACCATAAATCCTAAACCCTAAACCCTAAACCCTAAACCCTAAAACTAACCCTAAACCTTGAACCCTAGACCTACAACCCTAAACCCTAAACCCTAAATCCTAAACCCTAAATCCCAAACCATAAACTTTAAACCCTATCCCTAGCCCTAAATCATAAGACCTAAACCATTGCCATAAACATTAAACCATAAAACCCTAAACCCTAAACCATAAAAAGTTCAAAACCTAAAGTAAATAAAACTTGAAAATAAAATAAATAAATAAACTTAAACATAAAAAAAAACTAAAAATTAAAAAATAAAACCCTAGAATATAACCTGAACTTAAAATAAAAAATAAAATAAAATAAAAAATAAAAATAAACTAAAATAAATTAAAAAAAACTTAAACTAATCAAAAATAATAAAATAAACCTAAGAAAAAAACACAAATAAAATAAAAACTAAACTTAAAATAAAAATAATATAAACCTAAAATAAATTAAAATAAATACAAAATAAAATCATAAACTTAAAAAATAAACCCAAAAATTAAACCTAAAAATAAATACAAAATAAAACCCAAACCCTAAACTAAAAATAAAAACTAAACCTAAAATAAAAATAAAACAAACAAAATAAAATAAACCTAAACCTAAAATAAAATAAATAAAACCTAAACCTAAACCTAAGGTAAACTAAATCTATACCCTAAACTAAAAAAAATAAAGTAAACTAAAAATAAACCTAAACCTAAACTAAAAAATAAAACCTAAAAATATATCAAAAATAAAATCTTAAAACGTGAACCCTAAACCATAAACCCTAAAAGCTAAAACCCTAAACCTAACCAAAATCAAACCTAAAAATAAAAGAAACAAAAAAACATAAACCAAAATGAAATGAAAAAAATAAAAAATAAAAAAAACATAAACTAAAACCTAAACTTAAACCTAAACCTAAAAATAAAATAAAATAAAAAATTAAAACTAAACTAAAATAAAAAAAATAAAATCCTAAACTAACCTTCAAAAAATAAAAAGCCTAAATAAAATAATAACTAAACCTAAAATAAAAATAAAATAAACTTAAAATTAAATAAAATAAAAACTAAATAAAAACCTAAGCCTTAAAAAACTAAAAATAAATAAAAAATAAAACCTAATCCCTAAACTAAAAAAAGAAAATCCTAAACCTAAAATAAAAATAAAATCAACCTAAACGTAAATTAAGATAAACTAAACTAAAATAAATAATACCTAAACCTAAACCTAAAATAAACTAAACATAAACCTAAACTTAAACTAAATAAAATAAAATAAACTAAAAATAAATCTAAAATAAAAACTAAAACATAAACCTAAAAAAATAAAATAAATACTTAAACCTAAACCTAAAAATAAAAAATAAAACCTAAACCTAAAAAAAATAATAAAAATAAAACTAAACTAAAAAATAAACCTAAACCGAAACCTAAACCTAAAAAATAATCTAAAATAAATAAACCTAAAATAAATAAACTAAGCCAAATAAAAACAAAAATAAACCTTAATAAGAATAAAAAATAAAAAAACTAAAATAAATAAGAAAATAAACTAAACAAACTAAATAAACCTAAACCAACTAGTTTACTTAATTTAAAAATAAAATAAATTAAATTAAATTAAATTTTAACAAATAAAAAAGAACCCTAAACCCTAAACCCTAAACCTTAAACCTACAACTCTAAACCTTAAACTCTATGCCCTAAAACCCTATACCCTAAAGTCTAAACCCTAAACCTTAAACCCAAAACCCTAATACCTAAAATCTACAACTCTAAACCGTAAACTCTAAACCCCAAACCCTAAACCCTAAACCTTAAACCCTAAACCCTAATCCTTAAACCCTAAATTGTAAAAACTTAAAAACCTAAACTTAAACTAAATAAAACCTAACAATAAAAAAATTAAAACTAAATAAAAACTAAAATAAAATAAATTAAAAACCTAAACTAAACCTAAACTTAACCCTAAACCTAAACCTAAACCTAAACCTAAAAATAAAATAAAATAAAAGATAAAAACTCAACTAAAATAAAATATAGAAAAATGTAAACTAAACTAAAAAATAGAATAAACATAAAAATGAAAAGCCTAAATAAAATAAAAATTAAATGTAAAATAAAAATAAAATAAACATAAAATAAAATAAAATAAAAATAAACGAAAACCTAATAAAAAAATAAACCTAAAATAAATAAAAATAAAACTTAAACCCTAAACTAAAAGAAAACCAAAACCTAAAATAAATAGAACAAACTAAACTTAAACCTAAACAAAAATAAACTAAAGTAAAATAAATAAAACCAATTAAACCTAAAATAAACTAAACCTAAACACTAAACTAAATAAAATAAAATAAACTAAAAATAAACCCCTAACCTAAACTAAAAATAAAACCTAAAAAAACCAAAAATAAAAACCTAAACCTAAACCTAAAAATAAAAAATAAAACCTAAAGCTAAACCTAAAAAATAAACTAAAATAAAAATCTTAAAATACAATAAATAAACCTAAAATAAATAAACCAAACAAAATAAAAATAAAAAACAAGCCTAAATAAAAATAACATAAAATAAAATAAAATAAGTTAAAATTAAACAAAATAAACTTAAACCTACTTATTTACTTAATTTTTTTTTAAAAAACCCTAAAACTTAAATCCTAAATCCTAAACCCTAAACTCAAAACGTGCAACCCTAAATTTACAACCCTAAACCCTAAAAGCATAAACCATTAAACCCTAAACCCTAAACTATAAATCGTACACCATAAACCCTAAACCTTAAAAACCAAAAACCCTAAAGCCTATACCCTAAACCCTAAACCCTAAGCTAATCTTAAACCCTAAATTGTTAACCCTAAACCCTAAACCCTAAACCTTAAACCTACAACTCTAAACCTTAATCTCTATGCCCTAAAACCCTATACCCTAAAGTCTAAACCCTAAACCCTAAACCCAAAACCCTAATACCTAAAATCTACAACTCTAAACCGTAAACTCTAAACCCCAAACCCTAAACCCTAAACTTTAAACCCTAAACCCTAATCCTTAAACCCTAAATCATAAAAACCTAAAAACCTAAACCTAAACTAAATAAAACCTAATAATAAAAAAAATAAAACTAAATAAAAATAAAATAAAATAAAATAAAAACCTAAACTAAACCTAAACTTAATCCTAAACCTAAGCCTAAACCTAAAACTAAAAATAAAATAAAATAAAAGATAAAAACTCAACTAAAATAAAATATAGAAAAATGTAAACTAAACTAAAAAATAGAATAAACATAAAAATGAAAAGCCTAAATAAAATAAAAATTAAATGTAAAATAAAAATAAAATAAACATAAAATAAAAAAATAAAAAAATAAATGAAAACCTAAGCCAAAAAAATAAACTTAAAAATAAATAAAAAATAAAACCTAAACCCTAAACTAAAAGAAAAAACCAAAACCTAAAATAAATAGAACAAACTAAACTTAAACCTAAACAAAAATAAACTAAAGTAAAATAAATAAAACCTAATTAAACCTAAAATAAACTAAACCTAAACCATAAACTAAATAAAATAAAATAAACTAAAAATAAACCCAGAACCTAAACTAAAAATAAAACCTAAAAAAACCAAAAATAAAAACCTAAACCTAAACCTAAAGCTAAACCTAAAAATAAACTAAAATAAAAATCTTAAAATACAATAAATAAACCTAAAATAAATAAACCAAACAAAATAAAAATAAAAAAGAAGCCTAAATAAAAATAACATAAAATAAATAAAATAAGTTAAAATTAAACAAAATAAACTTAAACCTACTTATTTACTTATTTTTTTTTAAAAACCCCTAAAACTTAAATCCTAAACCCTAAACCCTAAACTCTAAACCTGCAACCCTAAACATACAACCCTAAACCCTAAAAGCATAAACCATAAAACCCTAAACCCTAAACCGTAAATCATACACCATAAACCCTAAACCCTAAAAACCCAAAACCCTAAAGCCTATACCCCAAACCCTAAACCCTAAGCTAACCTTAAACCCTAAATTGTTAACCCTAAACCCTAAAACCCTAATCCCTAAAGCCTAAATACAAGACCCTAAACCCTAAACCCTAAAGCCTAAAGCCTAAACCCTAAACCCTAAACCCTAAGCTAACTTTAAACCCTAAATTGTAAACCATAAAACCTAAAGCCCAAATACAAGACCATAAACCTTAAACCCTAAACCATAACCCTAAACCCTAAACTATAAACCCTAAATTCCTAAACCCTAAATCCCCAAACCCTAAACCCTAAACCCCAAACCCTAAAATCCTAAAAACATAAACCTAAACTAAATAATATATAAAAATAAAATAGATAAAAAAAACCTCAACCTAAATAAAATAACAAAATAAAATAAAATAAAAGCATAAACTAAAACCTAAAGCTAAGCATAAAAATAAAATAAAATAAAATAAAATCAAAAATTAAAATAAAATAAAGAACAACCTAAACTAAACTAAAAATAAAATATACATCAGAATAAAAAACCTTAATAAAATAAAAACTACACGTAAAATAAAAATAAAATAAACCTAAAATAAAATAAAAATTAAATAAAAATCTAAACCTCAATAAAACCTAAAAAATAAATAAAAAATAAAACCTAAAC
Organism: Cymbidium sinense; assembly: GCA_021442155.1. Lineage (NCBI taxonomy): Eukaryota > Viridiplantae > Streptophyta > Magnoliopsida > Asparagales > Orchidaceae > Cymbidium > Cymbidium sinense. The sequence continues at coordinate 5,044,861 of CM038215.1, read as the reverse complement.
CCTAAACTAAAAAAAATTTAAAATTAAAATAAAATATTAAGAAATAAAATAAAATAAACCTAAACTAAACTAAAATATACTAAACTAAAATAAATAAAACCTAAACCTAAAATAAACTAAACTTAACCTAAACTAAATAAAATAAAATGAACTAAAAATAAACATAAATCTAAACTAAAAAATAAAACTTAAAAATAAACCTAAAACCTAAACCTAAGAAAATAAAAAAAAATGTAAACCTAAATGTAAAAATATAAAATAAAACTAAGCCTGAAAAATAAAATAAAAATAAAACTAACAAAAAAATAAAGTTAAACCTAAATGTAAACCAAATAAAATAAATTAAAATAGATAAACCTATAAACTAAACAAAAAATTAAAAAATAAACCTAAATAAAAATAAGAAATAAAATAAACAAAAATAAATAAAAACCAAACTAAATAAACTTAAACTACCGATTTACTTAATTTTATTTTTAAAAACCCAAAATGCAAAATCCAAATCCCTAAACCCTAAACCCAAAACCTTAAAACTAACAATAAACCTTAAAACCTAAACCAACAACCCTAAACCATAAACCCTAAAAAACTCTAAACCCTGAACCCTAAAAAACCCTAAACCCTAAACACTAAATCCTAAACCCTAAATCTTAAACCTTAAACCATAAACCCAAAACCTTAACCCTTAAAGCCTAAACCCTAAAACCTATAACCCTAAACCCTAAACCCTAATCCCTAATACTAAAAACCTAAGCTTAAACTAAATAAAACCTTAAAATAAAATAAATAAATAAACCTAAACCTAAATAAAATTTAAAAATAAAGTAAAATAAAAACCTAAACTTAAACTTAAAAATAAAACAAATTAAGCTAATAAAATAAACTAAAATAAAATAAATAATAACCTATACTAAACTAAAAAAATAAGATAAACCTGAGAATAAAACCTAAAATGATCATAAAATAATATATAATAAAACTAAATAAAACCTAAACCCAAAAAAAATAAACCTAAAAATAAATAAAAAAAAAAACATACACCATAAACTAAAAAAACTGAAACCTAAACTAAAATAAATTAAACTAAAATAAATAAAATGTAAACCCTAAACCATAAACCCTAAACCTAACCATAAACCCAAAAAGCTAAACTTAAAACCCTGAAAAACCCTAAACCCTGAACTTTAAGCTAATCCTAAACCCTAAACCTGGAACCCTAAAAAACCCTAAACCCTAAACACTAAATCCTAAACCCTGAATCCTAAACCTTAAACCCTAAACCCAAAACCCTAAACTTTAAAACCTATAACCCTAAATCCTAAACCTTAAACACCAAACCCTAAACCCTAAACCCTAATCCCTAAACCTAAAAACCTAAGCTTAAACTAAATAAAACCTTAAAATAAAATAAATAAATAAACTTAAACCAAAATAAATTTAAAAAATAAAGTAAAATAAAACCTAAACTAAAACCTAAACCTAAACCTAAAAATGAAACAAAATAAACTAATAAAAATAAACTAAACTAAAATAAATAATAGCCTATACTAAACTAAAAAAAAAAGATAAACCTAAGAATAAAACCTCAAATGAACATAAAATAATATATAATAAAAACTAAATAAAAACTTAAACCTAAAACATAAACCTAAAAATAAATTAAACAAAAAACTTGCACCATAAACTAAAAAAAAAACTTAAACCTAAACTAAAATAAATTAAATTGAAATAAATAAAACCTAAACCTAAACTGAAACCTAAACCAAAACTAAATAAAATAAAATAAACTAAAAATAAACCTAAACATAAACTAAAAAATAAAACATAAAAGTAAACATAAAATAAAAACCTAAAACCTAAACCTTAAAAAATAAAATAAAAACCTAAAGCTAAACCTCAAAATAAAAAGTAAAACCTAAACCAAAAATCAAAATTAAAATAAAACTTAACTAAAAAATAAACCTAAACCTATACCTAAATCTAAAAAATAAACTAAAATAAAAAACCTGCAGAATAAATAAATCTAAGTTAAATAAACTAAATAATAAAAAATAAAAAAATAAACATAAATAAAAAAATAAAATAAACAAAAATAAATAAAAATAAATTGAATAAACTAAATAAACCAAAACCTGCCAGCTCACTTCCCTAAGCTAACCCTAAACCTTATAACTAAATTAAAAAATAAGTAAACCTATCAATTTCCTTAATTTAGAAATAAACCTAAACTAAAACCTCAACCGTAAACATAAAACCTAAATCCTAAACCCTAAACTCTAAAAATAAAAAAAATAAAAAAATAAAAAAATCCCTAACCTTAAATCCTAAACCCTAAACCCTAAAATCTTAACCCTAAACCCCCAACCCAAAACCCAAAACCCAAAACCCAAAACCCAAAACCCAAAACCCAAACCCTAAACCCTAAATCCTAAAAACCGTACACCCTAAAGCCTAAACACTGAACCCTAACCCTAAACCCTAAAACCTAAAACCCTAAATCCTAAAACCCTAAACCCTAAGCCCTAAACCCTAAGCCCTAAAAACATAAAACCTTATCTCTAAAAAAATGATAAATAAAAGTAAACTAAGAAATAAACCTAAACTTAAACCTAAAAAAATAATAATAAATAAAAGTAAACTAAAAAATAAACCTAAACTTAAACCTAAAAATAAAAAATAAACTAAAATAAATAAGCCTAAACTAAAAGAACTAAACTAAATAAAAATGAAAAATAAACCTAAATAGAAATAAAAATAAAATAAATTAAAATAAAAAAATGATGTTAACTAAATAAACCTAAACATCCGGGTTTACTTAATTTTTAAAAATAAACTCTAAACTCTATATCCTAAACCCTAAACCCTAAACCCTAAACCTAACACCCAAAACCCTAAACCTGCAAGACTAAACCTACAACCCTAAAACTTAAGCCCTAAACCCTAAACCCTAAAACCCTAAACCCTAAAACCTAAACTCTAAACCCTAAACCCTAAACCATAAACCCTTAAACCTACAACCTTAAACCCTAAACCACTCCAAACTCTATACCCTAATCCCTAAACCCTAAAAACCTAAAAACTTAAACCTAAACTAAATAAAACTTCAAAAAAATCTAAACCTAAATAAAATAAAATAAAATAAAATAAAAATCTAAACAAAAACTTAAACCTAAACCTAAACCTAAACCTTAATATAAAATTTAAAAGTAAAAAATTAAAACTAAAATAAAATAAAATTAATAAAAATCTAAAAAACTAAAAAAATAAAATAAACCTAAAAATTAAAAACCTAAATAAAATAAAAACTAAATGAAAAAATAAAAATAAAATAACTTAAAATAAAATAAAATAAAATAAAAAACTAAACATAAAATATAAACAGAATAATAAAACCAAAAAATAAATAATAAATAAAACCTAAACTTTAAACTAAAAAAAACCTAAACCTATAATAAATAAAATAAAATAAACCTAAACCTTAACTAAAATAAACTGAACTAAAATAAATAAAACCTAAACCTAAACCTAAAATAAACTAAACCTAAATGATAAACTAAATAAAATAAAATAAACTAAAAATAAACCTAAACCTAAACTAAAAGATAAAACCTAAAAATAAACTCAAAATAAAAAACATAAACTTAAACCTAAAAAAATAAAATAAAAACCTAAACCTAAAAATAAATAATAAAACCTAAACCTAAAAAATAAAATAAACCTACTTCTAAACTCAAAAATAAACATAAACCTAAACCTAAATCTAAAAAATAAACAAAAATAAGAAACCTAAACTAAAATAAATAAACCTAAAAAAAAACTAAATTAAAATAAAAAATAAACCTAAATAAAAATAAAAATTAAATAAAAATAAACTAAATTAACTAAAAAAACCTAAACCTATTGGTTTACCTTATTTAAAGGAGAAAATCTAAAACCTTAAACCCTAAACACTGAACCATAAATCTTAAACTTTAAATCCTAAATCTTAAACCCTAAAACTAACCCTAAACCTACAACCCTAAACCCTAAACCCTAAAAAAACCTAAACCCTAAACGCTAAACCCTGAACCCTAAATCCTAAACTTTGAACCTTAAACCCAAACCCTAACCCTAAACCCTAAACCCTAATACCTAAACCTTAAAACCTTAAACCCTAAACCCTAAACTAACCTTAAACCATTAACCCTAAACCCTAAAACCCAAAACCTTAAACCCTAAAGCCTAAACCAGGAACTAACCCTTAACCCTAAGTTAACCCTAAACCATAAACCCAAAACTTGAAAAACCTAAACCCTAAAGACTAAACTCTAAACTCTAAACCATAAACCCTAAACCCTTGCAATAAATACTAAATCCTAAAACCCTAAACCCTAAAACCTAAACCCTAAAAACTTAAAAACCTAAACCTAAATAAATAAAACCTAAAAATAAAATAAATAAAAAAATCTAAACCTGCATAAAATAAATAAAATAAAAACCTAAACTAAAACCTAAGCCAAAATTAAAAAATAAAATAAAATAAAAAATAAAAATAAACTAAAATATAATAAATAAAAACCCAAACTAAACAAAAAATTAATAATACAAACCTAAGAATAAAAAGCCTAAATAAAATAAAAACTAAACATAAAATAAAAATTAAATAAACCTAAAATAAAATTAAATAAAAACTTTAACATAAAAAATAAACCTAAATATAAATAAAAAATAAAACCCAAACCCTAAACTAAAAATAAAAATTAAACCTAAAATAAAAATAAAATAAATAAAATAAAATAAACCTAAACCTAAACTAAAATAAATAAAACCTAAACCAAAACCCTAAACTAAATAAAATAAAATAAACTAAAAATAAAACTAAACCTCAACTAAAAAATAATATCTAAAAATAAACCTAAAATAAAAACCTAAAATTGAAACCCTAAACCCTAAAATCTAAAAGGCTAAAAATCTAAACTTGAACTAAATAAAACCTAAAAATAAAATAAATAAATAAAACTTAAACCTATATGAAATGAAAAAATAAAAAAAATAAAAATACATAAACCAAAACCTAAACCTAATCCTAAACCTAAAAAGAAAATAAAATAAAAAATAAAAACTAAACTAAAATAAAATAAATAAAAATATAAACTAAACTAAAAGAAATAAATAACCTAAATAAAATAAAAACTAAACCTAAAATAAAAATAAAATATAAATATAAATAAATCAAAATAAAAACTAAATAAAAACCTAAACATAAAAAATAATCCTAAAATAAATAACAAATAAAACCTAAACCCCAAACTAAAAAAAACCTAAACTTAAAAAAAAATTTAAACCAAAACCTAAACAAAGATAAACTAAACTAAAATAAATAATACCTAAACCTAATCCTAAAACTAAGCTAAATGTAATAAAATAAACTAAAAATAAACCTAAACTTAAACTAAAACATAATACCTAAAATAAAAACATGAGTCCTAAACCTAAAAAAATAAAATAAAAATCTAAACCTAAACCTAAAATTAAAAAATAAAAGCTAAACCCAAAAAATAAAATTAAATTAAAACTAAACTAAAAAATAAACCTAAACCTAAATCTAAACCTAAAAAATAAACAAAAATAAATAAACCTAAAATAAATTAAATTAAATTAATAAAAGTAAAAATAAAACTAAATAAAATAAAAAAGAAAATAAACTAAATAAAAAAAACCCTAAACCTTAAACCCTAAACTCTAAACATACAACCCTAAACCTTGAACCCTAAACCCTAAACCTTAAACCCTAAACCCTAAGCCCTTAACCCAAATCGTTAAAATCTACAACCCCAAACCTCAAACCCTAAGCCCAAAACCCTAAAGCCTAAATCCTAAACCCTAAACCCTAAACACTAAATCCTAAATCCTAAGATCCTGAAAACCTGAACCTAAACTAAATAAAACCTAGAAATAAAATAAATAAATAAACCTAAAACTAAATAAAAATAAAAAAAATATAAAATAAAATGCAAAACTAAAACCTAAACCTAAACATAAACATAAAAATAAAATTAAAAATGAGAACTAAACTAAAAGAAAATAAATAAAATCCTAAAGTAATATTAAAAATATAAAATAAACCTAAGAAAGTAAAAACTAAACGTAAATTGAAAAGAAAATAAACCTAAAATAAAATAAAATAAAAACTAAATAAAAACCAAAACCTAAAAAATAAATTAAAAAATGAATATAAAATAAAACCTAACCCCTAAACTAGGAAAAAACCTAAACCTAAAATAAACAAAATAAAATAAATCTAAAACTAAACTAAAATAAATAAAACCTAAACTTAAACCTAAAATAAACTAAACCTAAACCCAAAATTAAATAAAAGAAAATAAACTAAAAAAAACCTAGAACCTAAACTAAAAAATAAAATTTAAAAAGAAACCTAAAATAAAACCTAAAACCTAAACCTAAAAAAATAAATAAAAACCTAAGCCTAAACCTACAAAATATAAAATAAAATCTAAACCTAAAAATTTAAATCAAAATAAAACTAAATTAAAAAAATAAACATAAACCATAAGCTAAACCTAAAAAATAAACTAAAATAAAAATCCTAAACTAAAATAAAAACTAAAATAAGTAAACCAAGCTAAATAAAAATAAAAAAAACTTAAATAAAAAGAATAAATAAAATAAACTAAAATAAATAAATAAAACTAAATGAACCTAAACTTACCGATTTACATAATTTTTTTTAAAAAACTCGAAACCCTAAACCCTAAAATTAACCCTAAACCCTAAAGCATAAACCTTAAACCCTAATCCTAAACCCATAACCCTAAAAGCATAAACTGTAAAACCCTAAACCTTAAATGGTAAACCCTACACCCTAAACCCTAAACCTTAAAAACCCTAAAGCCTAAAGCCTAAACCCTAAACTAACCCAAAACCTTAAGCTAACCCCAAATCATAAATTTGAAACCTCAATCCTTAAACCTTAAATGCCCAAAAACCCTAAACCCTAAAGCCTAAATACCAAACCCTAAACCCTAAACCCTAAAATCCTAAACCCTAAAAGCCTAAACCCTAAACCCTAAACCCTAAACACTAAACCATAAACTCTAAACCCTAAGCCCTAAAAACCTAAAAACAAAAACCTAAATAAAAAAAACCTAAAAATAAAATAGATAAAAAAAGCTCAACCTAAATAAATAAAAAATAAAAACCTAAACTAAAACATAAACCTAAACCTAAAAATAAAATAAAATAAAAAATTAAAATAAACTATAATAAAATAAAAATAACCTAAACTAAACTAAAAGATAAAATAAACCTAACAAATAAAAACCTTAATAAAATAAAAACAAAACGTAAAATAAAAATAAATTACACCTAAAATAAAATAAAATAAAAACTAAATAAAAACATAAACCTAAAAAATAAACCTACAAAATAAAACATAAAATTAAAAAAATAAAATTTAAACCCTAAACTAAAAATAAAACCTAAACTTAAAATAAAAATAAAATAAATAAAATAAAATAAACCTTAACCTAAACTAAAATAAACTAAACTGAAATAAATAAAACCTAAACCTAAACCTAAAATAAACTAAACCTAAACCTAAACCTAATCTAAAGAAAATAAAATGAACGAAAAATAAACCTAAAATAAATAAACCTAAAATAAATAAGCTAAACTAAATAAAATTAAAGAAAACTTAAAAAAAAATTAAAAGAAAATAAACTAAAGTAAATAAGAAAATAAACTAAATAAACTAAATAAACCTAAATCTACTAAACTTGTTAAAGTATATATATATATATATATATATATATATATATATATATATATATATATATAATAAAATAAAAACAAATAAAAGAAACCCTAAACCCTAAACCCTAAACCTACAACCCTAAACCTTAAACCCTAAAACCCTAAATCCTAAACCCTAAACACTAAACCCTAAACCCTAAGCATCTCCTCTCCACGCTCCTCTCTGATTTTATGCCTCGGATTGGTCGTTTCGTAATTGGCCGCTTCTCTGCTTCTCTAGCATATCGCTCCCTATGTGATATCCTTGGATTAGAGCAATGGCGAGGCTGGTCTGAATCCCACCGTCCTCGACGCCAAGACCGCTTTGCTTCGACTCTACAAGTTTTGATTGATTACACTGTTAATGCACCGTTGTTAAATCATTCAAAGATGCTTTATCCGGTAAGATCCCTAGCTCAAATGCTTCTAATCTCATTTTGACATCTTATCATGGATCGGTAGTAATGTGTTCGATCGATGTTGAGAAACTTGCTAAGCCCTTCAAGTTTGCTTTGGTGGGTAAATTCTCCCATAGACACCCGACTCTTGATAATATTCGCTCTTTCTTTCATAGTTTAAAATTATCGGGTACTTTCTCTATCGGGCTGATCAATCCCCGTCACATTCTTATTCAACTCTCAAATGATTTAGATTACTCAAGGGTTTTCGCTCGTCATTCTTACTTTGTGCATAATTATCAAATGAGGTTATTGAAATGGTCACCCCTCTTTGATGTCAAAGAGGAATCTCCCATTGTCTCTCTTTGGCTTGCTTTTCCTAACATGTGAATACATTATGTCACTCATCAAGTTTGTTTACTGTTGGCGGCCTTTTTGGTAGGCCTCTCCAAATAGACCAAGCAACAGCCACTAGATCTAGGCCATCTATCGCTCGTATTCTCGTTGAGATAGACATCACAAAAAATATCCCAAAGAGGTTTGGATTGTTCTCAAAAAATTTGGATATAGTCAAAAGTCGTATTCAAAATTTTCCTATCTTTTGCACTCACCGCAAGATTCACCGCATGATCATTCGAATGCTTTGTGCTTCATCCTAATCTCAAAAAATTTACCACGTAATATGAATACCATTAATGGAACTGGGAAAACCAATACTCTGTGCCTAAAGATACTCAAAAAGAACCTCTCCTCCCTACACCTCCTACTGATCTGTCTAGTGGAAAACACTCTGACCTTGGTACTAAAACAGCCATTGAGGGGTGTGACGATACCAATGGCAATTTACCTAACCTCACCCCTACTAGTAATAATTTGGTTTCCCATGATAGCTCTTTGCTTCATTTAAATCCTACTGAAAATTTGAATGGTAGCCTTATATTGGACACCCAATTAAACAATTTGAATGGGAATCATATAATGGAACAAAACAATGATGACCCTATGGCTTCAGAACATATTGAGAAAGATATTTGTATTATGAATGGTGCCGAACTTCCCCATCTATTTCCCTTCGAGTGATAATCAATTGAACCCAATTTCACACTCTATCCGATACGGAAGAAGGTGAAATCCCTTCTAAAACATTGATAGATTCTTCAACTATTCTAGAACCCAAAATCAATCACTTTCGATGGAGATAATTTGGATTCGATAGACCCTTTCAAATTGTTAAAAAAAAACCCTACAAAGCAAAATTTTCTAATAATAACTTCACTAGAACCACTCGCTCTTCTTTCACCCCACACAAGTAATGTGTCATCATTTCTCTCCTCTCTTTCCTTTCTTTTATCCTTTTCCCTTTTAGTTGTCCCCTTATGATTAATTTTTTTATTTGGAATATCCGGGGTTGTGGGTCTCTTCCTGTCCGCAATCGTGTTAGGAGTCTTTGTCGTGTTCATAATATCAAGTTACTTGTTCTTATTCAACCTTTCATTAATTCTTCTAAGATTGCTTTTGTCGCTAGATCCCTTGGTTTTCATAATTTCTTCTTCAATCTTAATAATAAAATTTGGTGCTTTTGGCACAACTCCATCAACATTTCCATCATTGATGATCTTGACCAATTGGTTAATGTCAAAATCTCCTTAGGTGACTTATCAGCTTTTGGCTCTTTTATCTATGCTTCTTGTAATAGAGCTGGTAGGAACATCCTTTGGAATCACTTACACACCTTCACTTCCTCGGCTAACCTTCCCTGGTTGGTTGGAGGTGATTTCAATACTACAATAGCTAGTTCGAAAAGAAGGGGAGGATGTTCTCCTAACCTTCATTCCATGGAGGACTTCTTAAATATGATCCTTGATTGCGATCTGATCGACATTGGTTTCACTGGGTCTAACTTCATGTGGCACAACTCTAGACTTTGGCAGCGTCTTGATAGGACCCTCTTTAATTCTCTTTGGATCAATCGTGGCCTACTACTATTGTTGAGCATTTGAGTAACTTTGTCTCCATGCTCCTCTTTTGATTTCCTTCAAAATCCCCTAACCCGCCTACTCTCTCCTTTTAGATTTCAAAATATGTGGACCCAACATAGTGACTTCACCAATGTCGCTCTACCAATTGGATGGCCCCTGCTTTTCCGGATAATTGTTAAAGGTATGACTCATCTTTGGCTTAAGCTCAAAAGACTTAAACAAAATCTCAATTGGTGGAACAAACATATTTTAAAAACCTTTTCACAAATCTTAAAGCTATGGAACAAGAGGTTTGTTCTCTTGAAGTGGTCGCTCAACCGATCCCAAAGAAACTTGAGGAGTTGAACATTGCCAAGAATAACTTGGTTAATTATCAAAACATGGAAGAAACCTATTGGCATCAAAAAGTCAAAGCAAACATAGTCGATGGTGACGTAAACACCGTGTATTTTCATGCCATTTGTAATAAATGGAAAGCCTTAAACTCGATTAAGAAAATTAAGAACTCTAATGGTGAATGGATAACCGATAATAATGATATTAAGGATTCTGTCATACATCATTTCCAAACTTTATTAAATTCTAATCCGTTGTTGGGAACTTTATCAAACACCCATCTTATCCCTTCTATGATTAAGTGAGGATAATCATTTACTCACTATGTGTCCTTCAAGAGGAGATTAGTAATACTCTTAAGAACATGAACACCGACTTCCCGACGGCTATATACCCACTTCTTTCAAAGATTGTTGGCCATTTATTAAAACCAACTTAGTTGATGTTGTTATTGATTTCTTTGATGGCAATCCTATTCCCAAATACTTTTCAAGCACTTCTATTGTCCTTATTTCCAAAACTAACAATCTTGAATCTTGGGGCGATTTTAGACCGATTAGTCTTTGCACCTTTTTCAAAACTCATTGCTAAATTAATAAATAATAGCTTATTTCCTTCCTAAAATCATCTCCCCAAATCAAACTGGTTTTGTTAAACACAGAGCAATATTGGATAATATTCTTCTTGCTCAAGAGCTGGTTCATGACATTGATGTCCCTTCTAGAGGAGGCAACATCTTATTCAAACTAGACATCGCTAAAGCCTTTGACAATCTCTCATGGGATTTTCTCTTTCAAATCCTGAATTTGTTTGGTTTTTCTGATAGTTTTATCCAGATTATAAAAAGGTGTATCACGAATGTCTGGTTTTCAGTTATCATGAATGGTGAGTCCATAGGTTTCTTTCCTTCTAGCCATGGTTTGAGGCAAGGTGACCCACTATCACCTTCTCTTTTTATCATCGCTATTGAATACCTGTCAAGGAGCCTTAATGATCTTTTCGCTAATAATCCTAATATGTCTTTTAAAACTCATGGAGGTTTCCCTATTTCTCATCTTAGCTTTGCAGATGATTTCATTATCTTTTGCAACGGCTCCCTTCAACATGTTAAAACCATTAAGAACCTCCTAAATGATTTTGGTAAAGTTAGTGGTCTTTTTCTTAATGAAGGAAAATGTAGTTTTATTCCTTCATCTAAGATTCCTAATAGACTTAACTAAATATCCGTAATTACTAATTTTAAGCAAAATCAACTCATTAATTACCTTGGGGCTCCGCTTTAAAGGCCAAAAAAGATCACACCTTTTGATGATCTAATTCTAAAAAATTTCTAACAAAATTTTGGTTTGAATTTCATTTACTCTCTTCTGGTGGTATCTTGATCAAGAGCACTCTAAATTCCATGCCTATATACCTTCTTCAAACCATTATGCCTACCAACTCTACCATCAATAGAATTGAGCATCTCTTAAACAAATTTTTCTAGGGAACCATTACCTCCTCTAAAAGAATGCACTGGTCATCTTGGTCTAAAAGTTGTGGTACTCTTGAAGAGGGAGGTCTGGGATGTAAATCCATCAAAGAAGTTTTCAATGCCTTCTCCTACAAACTTTGGTGGAATTTTAGGAGCAAAAATAGTCTTTAATTTCATGACTTCTAAATATTGTGGTAAACATCCTCTCATTTGTCCCTTTAAATCGGGTGATTCTCCTGGAGAAGACTTTGTTCTCACAAATGGGATGCGTAATCCTTAATTTTTTGGGGCATAAACTCGCAATTCCTTCTTTTGGCAAGACAACTGAGTGGTTGTGGATCCATTGATGACTTACTCTACACTCACTCCACCGCTATTAGAGTTAATTCATTCGGCAAAACCACAAGTGGAACACTAGATTACGATTCTATTCCTTCCACTTTCTTAAATATGATTACTAATATTTCCTATCACCCTAACAATCATGATCGATTATCTTTAAGCTATCTCATAATGGGGATTTCAACCTTAAAATGTGTGGCTTCACACTAAAGACACTCGTGATTCTTCTATTGTGTTCTCCAAAATTTGGAATAACAATATCCCTCTTCTTACTCGCTCTAACTTGGTGTATCCTAAAAAACTTTATTCTTGGACTCTTTGTTGTGGGGTAAAGGGTTTTATTTACCCTCTAAATGTCAATGTTGTTCTCATATGAGAATGTTAACCATATTTTTGTTAATGGGGCTATTGCCTCTAAAATTTGGATTTGGTATGATGATCTATTCAACACTGTCAATTTTAATTGTTCTTTTACTTTATATCAACTTATTGAAGTTTACTTTGACAATGAAATTAAAGGTCATATTAAAATCATAATTGCCATTACTCTTATTTGGTTCATATGGATGGACCAAATAAAAGCTAAACATCATGGGATTCGATGAATCACATGAGGATTATGCTAGAACTAAAAAAACAAAATTTGTGACTTGTTTAAAGCCAATTAATTCATCACAAACATTTTAAAGGCTATAAATCTGTAGCCAATAAACTGGGCCTCAACCTTCCGGACTGCCCTACTATCAAATGATAGAATGGTTTTTTGGAAAACCTCTTGATCATATTATTAAAATTAATACCGATGGCTGCTCTCATAATGGCTCGTTGTGGAGGCATTTTCGGGATTCTAAGGGTATAGTCCCATGTGCATTTGCTTATCCCCTTATTTCCAAAGATCCCCTTATACTGAGCTTATGGCAGTCCACAAAGCTCTAGAAATTTTTCTTCAAAATGGCTAGCTCAATATTTGGATAGAGGTGGACGCTCTTCTACTGATTGACCTTTTGACTTCTACCAATATGAGCAACGCTTGTTTGTACTACCTCAAGCAAACTAGGGCTCTTCTCTCTCAACTGAATTTTACCATCACTCATGTTTGGCATGAAGGTAATGTCAGGCCGATTACCTTGCAAATTTGTAGATTAGACAATATCATCTTCTTTAATCAATTTACATTACCCAAATACTTGCGTCTGTTAACTTGGACTGGGCTTCCTTACCTCGTAATCTAATTCTCCTCTTCTCCCTTTTTTTCTAGTTTTCTTTCCTTGTGTTCTTTATGGATACTCCTCATAGATATCATTGTCTTTTTCTTTGCCATGACTTCTGCCTTTACCCCTTCTCCTTTAGTTGGAAGAATTTGCCATTTACAATATTATGATGTTGAACTATATGCACATCAATATCTTGAATTGGAACCTAGATGAGCCTTGTGTTACCTGCTACTGGTTTTATAACTGCAATCCCACTTGGGACTTTAATTTCATTGATACATTCATTTCTAAACCTGAGAGAATTAACCATTGCTGGAGGAAGTTATCTGTTTTGATGGGCTTAGATTTTAGTACTAACTTCTTTAACCAGTTTTTTCTCTCTGACAATATGGTTTGGAGCATTGCTACTACCTATGTTTCTAAGCAATGGATTAGTGTGCATTATCTTTGCTTTTTATTTTGATGATTATAGTATTTCTTTGGTCGATGCTTACATTCCTTGGGACTCTTTCCTCCTTAAAGGCCTAATTCATAAAGGTTTCAACACTTATGTCGAATGGATTTTGTTGTGGGCTTCAGACTTTCTATACCACTATCCTTGCTTATATAATGCCTAACCTCAAAGATGCTTTCGCTAGGGAAGAAATTGTAATACCTCGGTCTATTTAATGGTTATTTTGGTCCAAATCCTTGTCTGGAATGGATTGGGCTTAATTACTTTTGGGTTTTGAGGTTTCGCCATGGTTGTTTGTTGATTTGTTTGTTGATTTGGTTTTTTAATCCCTTTGGGTTCGGGCTGCCGCAGATTTTTTCTGCTGCTGCTTCTCCCAGTTTTCCTCCTACTATTTTTTGCCATCTTGCTCAAGCATCGATTAGCAAGTTTTGGTTTTGGACCTTTATTGTCTTAAAATCGCTTGGCAATGATGTCTTCTATCCTCAGAATGGATTTCCTTGTTGGTACTCCTTTTGGTTCTTCTGTTTACCTCCTCTTTCTGTTTCATTTTCGCTCTTGTTGTTAACATTTGGGTTGATGTTGGACTTTACTGCAATTTTTTTCACCCTTCATGCTTTGAGGAGATCATGAAAATCCTGAAGACCATTCCACTCTTCTGCTTATATATAACCAATGGTCTATCTTATATGCCTACTGATTATGACTGTCAATATCCTTAGCAATACTGGCTTAATGTGACAAAGCAACCCGCTATCAACTGCTTGTTTTAGATCGCTATATTGAGCACCTATTGGTTGCAATTTTCTTTATTCGTTATTTTGCATTGGGATATCCCATCTCTACACTAATATCTTTGGAATGGAATTGTGTTTTTTTTTTCAATACTAGTCTTGCTTTTGGTCTTGCTTCCATGATCCAGGTTTGGAGTTTTCAAGGATTATCATCACCACGAGATTGTGGGCACTGCTTACTCTGGTGGAAAATCCTTGAACTCATGCATTTTTTACTTTATATCCTTCTTAGTAATATTTCCTTTTCCTAATGGAGTGTTAACAGTAAAATTGTCCATGTTGCTGTTTTCTGGATTGCTGATTTACTTCATCCTTTTTCTGTCAAACTTGTATCTATTGTTTTGATTATACTGGATGAGTGGCATCATGGCAAGCTAACTGGTTTTGTTGTTTTTGTCTCTTGTCTTGGAGATTTACCTTTTGTTTTACCTTGTCACCTGCTTGGCTCTTTCTTTGTTGGTTGTAGAATTTCGTGGTCTCATGCCAAAGTCGCTTCTCATTGTCGATGGGTGAGGGTTTTTGGTGATTTCTGTCTGATTTGCTGCCTTCATGATAACTATTTTTATGCTTTATTTATTTGTTTATCTATTATTGCCATGTCTACTCTTATTGAGGTGTTTTATGGCCAATTTGCCGTATCTTCCTATCTTGATGTTGTCATCTTAAGCTATTTTTGGATTTTAATGTTGAGACTCATTTCAATTCACTTGTTGATTTTTTTATGGCGGGTTCCAATGTTGTATTAGTTTGTTGGGGTTGGCTTTGATTGCTGTAATTTATCTCCTATTTTTCTGATCTTCATCACCGCATTTACTGACTTGGTGCGCCTTATGAGCTTATTCAAAGAATGGTATTATGGCTAGTTTAGTCCCTTCCTATCTTGGATGTTGTTGCCTTTTGTTGTCTTATTCTCTCGGATTGATTGTTGATCCGATTATCTCAATGGAGGCCCCTAATGTCGCTATTGAGTCTTCTAACTATTTTTTTGGGTGCTTATTTTGGTTGGTTGCGCTCATTCCCGTGTTGAGCTATGCTATCTTCCTTACTATTGCTTTCTCCGTGACATTAATAAGGGATTGTTTCTAGGTTGTTTTCTCAATGAAAGATTCATTTACATATCATGTGATTGGGATGGTGTTAATTATAGTTCATTAACTTATTTAATGTGTTTTCAAAGTTGTCTCCTGTAATTTTCTTATAGCAATAATGTAACTGAACTAATTTCTTTCACGAATATGGCTATTCATGAGATTCTGGCTAAGATGGCTCACTCACTTGGGTTTATGTATTCTCATGTCAAGATGACTATATTGATGATATTTTTCTTGAATGAGACTCCTTATCCTTCAGCTCTTAGCAATTACCTATATATTTTAGATATGATTTTGCTTAGGTTTGCAGGTAATAAAGCTCACAAGAATATCAACAACTGGGTGCTACCTTCTCACAGGTTTGTTGGCTATGATGGCTGTGATGATCTCACTCCCTATTGGTTCGGTAGTAGCTCATGTGATGTAACCCTTCTGCTAAAGTTTGGATGCTCATACTTGCATCTGCCCCAACAGGATGTGATTGAGCCTGAGCCTTCTCTATCACAATTCCTTACTAACATACTCATATTATGTTATTTTCCTCTAACTTTTTGTCTGTATTACCTTAACTGTTCTAATCTCCCTCTTATTATAACTTTGCAGGTGATTCTCTCTCCTTCTTTTGTGCTCCATTATCATGCATTCCCACATCCTCGAGCATTGGCTTTAATCTTACTTTAGCTTATTATGTTAATCATCTTGTATCTTTTGATTATTTTATGCTTTCTTTTACTCTTGGATATACTTAGATGGGGATTTACTCCTTAGGCTAATTGTAGCTCTATGAGCGAGTTCGAGTTTACCCCTTTAAGGACCTTATAACCCTCTTTTTTGTAATAAAATACCCTACATGGGGCTCACCCAAAAAAAAAAAAAAAAAAAAAAACCCTAAACCCTAAGCCTTTAACCCTAATTAATAAAATCTACAACCCCAACACTAAACCCTAAACCCAAAGTCCCAAACCCTAAAGCCTAAATCCTAAACCTTAAACCCAAAACCTTAAACCCTAAACCCTAAGAACTTGAAAACCTAAACCTAAACTAAATAAAACCTATAAATAAAAAAAAATAAAAAAACCTAAAACTAAAAATAAAAATATAAACCAAAATTGAAAAATAAAATAAATTAAAAAGAAAAATAAAAACTAAACTAAAATAAAATAAATGAAATCCTAAACTAAACAAAAAAATAAAATAAACCTAAAAATAAAAAACTTATTAAAATAAAAACTAAACATAAATTGAAAAAAAAACCTATAATAAAATAAAATAAAAACTAAATAAAAACTTAAACCTAAAAAATAAACCTAAAAATGAATATAAAATAAAAGCTAACACCTAAACTAAAAAAAACCTTAACCTAAAATAAACAAAATAAAATAAATCTAAACCCAAACTAAAATAAACTAAACTAAAATAAATAAAACCAAAACCTAAACTTAAAATAAACTAAACCTAAACCCTAAACTAAATAATATAAGATAAACTAAAAATAAACATATAACCAAAACTAAAAATTAAAACCTAAAAAGAAACCCAAAAAAAACCTAAAACCTAAACCTAAAAAAATAAAATAAAAAACTAAACTTAAACTTAAAAATAAATAATAAAACCTAAATCTAAAAAATAAAATAAAAGTAAAACTAAACTGAAAAATAAACATGATCCCAAAGCAATACCTAAAAAATAAACTGAAATAAAAAACCTAAAATAAAATAAATAAACCTAAAATAAATGAAACAAACTAAATAAAAATAAAAAATAAACCTAAATAAAAATAATAAAATAAAATAAATAAAAAATAAATTAAATAAACATAAACCTATCGGTTTACTTAATTTAAAAAGAACCCAAAACTTTAATCCTAAATCCTAAAGCCTAAAGCATAAACCCTAAACCCCAAATTAACCCAAAACCCTAAGCTAACCCCAAACCCTAAATCCTAAACCCTAAACCTTAAGCATTAATGGCCTAAAAACCCTAAACCCTAAAAGCTAAATACCAAACCATAAACTTTAAACCCTAAACCTTGAAATCCTAAACCCTAAAATCCTAAATCCTTAAAAAAAAAAAAAAACCCTAAACCCTAATTCCTAAACCCTAAAAACCTAAACCTAAATCTAAACTAAATAAAACTTAAAAATAAAATAGATGAAAAATCCTGAACCTAAATAAAATAAAAAATAAAGTAAAATAAAAACCTCAACTAAAACCTAAACATAAACCAAAAAATAAAATAAAATAAAAAAAACAAACTAAAATAATACAAAGAATAACATCAACTGAACTAAAAAATTAAATAAACCAAAGAATAAAAAACATTAATAAAATAAAAACTAAACATAAAAAATAAATTAAACATACAATAAAATAAAATAAAAACCTAAACCTAAAATATAAACCTAAAAATAAAAACTAAAAATAAATAAAAAATAAAACCTAAACCCTAAACTGAAAAAAAATTCTAAACCTAAAATAAAAATGAGATTAACAAAATTAAATAAACCTAAACCTAAACTAAAATAATCTAAGCTGAATTAAATAAAACCTAAACCTAAACCTAAAAAAAACTAAACTTAAACCTAAACCTAGTCTAAATAAAATAAAATGATCTAAAAATAAATCTAAAGTAAATAAATTTAAAATAAATAAATAAACTAAAAAAATAAAAATAAACCTAAATAAAAATAAAAAAGAAAAGAAACTAAAAATAAGAAAATAAACTAAATAAACTAAATAAACATAAACCTGTAGTTTACTTAAGTTATATATATATATATATATATGAATAAAATAAAAACAAATAAAAAAACCCTAATCCCTAAACCTTAAACCATAAACCTACAAACCTAAACCATAAACCCTAAACCCTAAACCCTAAACTTTAAACCCTAAACCCTAAACCCTAAAACTTAAGCCCTTAACCCTAATCGCTAAATTCTACAACCCCAAACCCTAAACCCTAAACCCTAAGCCCCAAAGCTTAAAGCCTAAATCCTAAACCCTAAACCGTAAACCTTAAGTACATGAAAATAAACCTAAAGTGAATAAACCTAAAATAAATAAACTAAACTGAATAAATATAAAAATGAACTTAAATAAAAATAAAAAAGAAAATAAACTAAAATAAATAATAAATTAAACTAAATAAACTAAATAAACCAAAACCTACCAGTTTACTTAAGTTAAATATATATATATATATATAAAAAAAAATAAATAAAAAAACCCTAAACACTATACCCTAAACATAAACCCTAAACTAAACCCTAAACCTAAACCCTAAACCATAAACCCAAAAAATAAACCTAAACTAAACTTAACCCTAATATAAAATCTATAACTAAACCCTAAATCCTAAACCTAAACCTAAACCTAAGTACAAAATAAACCTAAACTAAATACAACAACAACAACAACAACAAAGCCTTAATCCCACTCCTACATGAATCCTTCTCCTCCATTGTGTCCTATTATGAGTCAAATTCTCATCTAATTCAAGTATACTAAGATCATTTTTATACATCTTAACCAAGTCTTTTTAGGTCTACCTCTACCTTTCTAACATAAAGGCAAATCTAATGCATTCTCCTCATAACGCTTTATATGGCCAAACCATCTAACTCTCCCTAATCTTATCTACCAGGAGCTACTCAACTTTTTCCAACATACTATTTTGCATTCTATCTCGAGTAAAGCCATCATCCACCTAAGCATCCTCATCTAAATAACTTAACTTAGTCTTATGCTTCTATTGGCCAACATTGCAAGTCAACCACCATCTTATAAAATTTTCCTTAAGTTTAAGTGGAACTTTTCTATCACATAATACTATTCCTCCACTTCAACCATCCAACTTGAATTCTACTAATAACATCTCCATCTATTTCACCATCATTTTGAACAATAGAGCCTAAATATCAACCTCACTCTTATTAATGACTTGATCACCTAAAGTCACAACACTATCACTAAAACTTCTACAACTAAAATTACACTCCATATATTCCTTAGATCTACTTAAAACTAAAACCTACTCTAAAGTTGACCTCCATAATTCAAGTTTCTGGACTCTAGTCTTATCAACAAGAAGAATGTCATAAAAAAGCATACACCAAGGTACATCTTCTTGTAAATGCCTAAAGAACATCCATAACTAAAGTAAAAAGATAAGGGCTTAATGTTGATCCTTGATGTAATCCAATAAATAGGAAAATATTTTGTCAATCCTCCTTGTGTTTGGACACAATAATGCTCTAGTATACATATCCTAATGACTTGAATATAACCAATATTAACTTGCTCTAGAACTCTCAAAGAACATCTCTTGAGACTTTATCATAAGCTTTCTAAATCAATAAATATCATATGTAGATCCTTCTTACTTTCTATGCTTATTAAACCTCTTAACAAATGTATAGCATCCATAGTAGATCTACGCATGAAACCAAACTCATTGTGAGAAACTTCGTATAAAAAACCTATGCTCAATTACTCTCTCCATAATTTTAATGTATGGCACATTAACTTAATTCCTCTATAATTTGCACACTCTTGTGCATCACCTTATTCTTAAATATAAACCATAGACTCTTTCTCCACTCATCCGCATCTTTTAGTCTTTAAAACATTAAAAAAGATTTGTAAGCCAAGAAATTCCTTGATCTCCTAAACATTTCCACACATCTATTAATATTATCCTATGCTTTTCCACATTTCATTTTCTTTAAAGCTTAAACTAATTTACTAAACTAAATAGAAATGAAATTCTCTATTTTTGTTTATAAATTGCTAAAATCAATCATTTGGATCCTTCATTGAAAAGTTTATCAAAATATCTCATCCACCTATTTTCAATATCTTTTAAGAAAAGCACTTTATTATTTTCATCCTTAATACCCTCACTTGAACTATGTCTTTACTTCTCCTATCTCTTGCTTAGCTAAACTTATACATACATCTTTCACCTTCTTTGGTATCTAATCTATTGTATAAATCACTAAAGCTAAAGCATCATATATTGCTTTAGAATCTCTAAAACCACTATATCTTTAATTCTCCTAATTTTATATCTAAACCAAGTTTTATAACAATACTTCTTATTTCTTATTTTTCTGCACACTACTCACCACCAACTATTCTTATTAAAAGAAGCTTTTCCTTTTGATTCTCCAAGCACATCTTTAGCAACTTGCTTAATTTCACTTGATATTTTTCCCACATAACGTTACTTTATGAACACCCAAATTAATATCTTGTAGCTTGCTCTTAAAAAATATTTTTATTTGTGTTCTTAAGTGTCCCCATCTAATCCTAGGACAATAATTTAGTTTAGTTTTCTCTTACAATCTTTCATCTTAAAATCTAAAATTAAAAGTCGATGTTGGGTACTTAAAATTTCACTTGGTATGACCTACAATCTTTACAATTTAAACGATCTATTTTTCTTATCGAAAATAATCAATCTTTTACTAGATCTATTTTTATAAGTAATAATATGCTCATCTCTTTTCTTAAATAAAGTATTAGCAACTACAAAATCATAGGCTAAAGCAAAATCTAATATAATCTTACCTTCTTCATTAGCTACCATGAATACTTTTAAAATCTTCTACCACTCTACCAACATGTCCATTTAAATCTCCTCTAATAAATATTTTTTCTTCAAGAGGTACCTGTATTAATCCTCTAATTCATTCCAAAATTTTCTTTGCTACCTCCAAACCTACTTGAGGAGCATAGACACTTATAACATTGATAATCTTAGTATCAACAATACCTTTAAAGCTATAATTCTATCTCCACATCTATTAATACTTATAACATTATCCTTCAAACTTTTATCTATAATCACACCTACACCATTTCTAGTTCGACTTTTACCTAATACCAAAGTTTAAAACCTAAACTATCAATCTTGGCCTTCTACCAACCCATTTAGTTTCTTGAACACATAAAATATTTATCTTTCTATGAACCATAATATCTATTAATTCCATTAATTTACTGTAAGAGTACCTATATTCCAAGATCCTAACCTAATTTTAGTTTCATGGACTAACTTATAAAATGTAACCCTTGCTATTTAACATATAAATAATTTCTAACATTTTAAATAATACAAAACCTCTCCCTAATTAACAAATGATTTAAAGGATTCATGTCATGATTATTTACAAACTGTGACTACCTAAAACCCTCCACTTTTTGCATACTACCTAATAAATTTAAAACCTAAAAATAAAATAAATAAACAAACCTAAAACTAAATACAAAATAAAATAAAATAAAATAAAAACTTAAACTAAAACCTAAACATGAACCGAAACCAAAACCTAAACCTAAAAAATAAAATAAAATAAAACAAAAAATAAAAATTAAACTAAACTAAAATAAATGAAATCTTAAACTAAACTAAAAAAAAATAAAATAAACTTAAAAATAAAAGCCTAAAAAAAGTAAAAATTAAACATAAATTGAAAATAAAAAAACCTAAAATAAAATAAAATAAAAATGAAATAAAACCTAAACCTAAAAAATAAACCTAAAAATGAATATAAAATAAAACCTAACCCCTAAATAAAGAAAAAAACCTAAACTTAAAATAAAAAAAATAAAATAAACAAAATGAAAACTTAAACCTAAAATAAACTAAACCTAAACCCGAAACTAAATAAAATAAAATAAAATAAAAATAAATCTAGAACTTAAACTAAAAAAGAAAACCTAAAAAGAAACCTAAATTTAAAACCTAAACATAAGAAAATAAAATAAAAACCTAAGCCTAAACCTAAAATAAAAAATAAAACTTAAACCTAAAAAATAAAATAAAAACTAAACTAAACTAAAAAATAAACATAAACCAAAAGGTAAACCTGAAAAATAAACTAAAATAAAAAACCTAAACTAAAATAAATAAACCTAAAATAAATAAACTAAACTAAATAATAAAAAATAAACCTAAATATAAATAATAAATAAAATAAACTAAAATAGCTAAAAGATAAACTAAAATTAATAAAAAATAAACTAAAAAACCTAAACCTACTGGTTTACTTAATTTTAAAAAAAACCCTAAAACTTAAACCCTAAACCCTAAACCCTAAACCCTAAACCCTAATCCTAAACCTGTAACCCTAAAAGCATAAAGCTTAAAACCCTAAACCCTAAACCCTAATCCTAAACCCATAACCATAAAAGCATAAAGCCTAAACCTAAACCCTAAAACTATAAACCCTACACTAAACCTAAATAAAACCTAAAGCCTAAAGCCTAAACCCTAAACTAACCCAAAATCCTAAGCTAACCCCAAACCCTTAATCTTAAACCCAAAACCCTAAACCTTAAATGCCTAAAAACCCTAAACCCTAAACCCTATATACCAAACCCTAAACCCTAAGCCCTAAACCCTAACCCTAAACCCTAAACACAAAAATGTTAAACAATAAAACCCTAAACCCTAAACCCTAAATCGTAAAAAACTAAAAACCTAAACCTAAACTAAATAAAACCAAAAAATAAATTAGATAAAAAGACCTCAACCTAAATAAAATAAAAAAATAAAAAATAAAAAAATAAAAACCTAAACTAAAACCTAAACCTATACCCAAAAATAAAATAAAATAAATAATAAAAACAAACTAAAATAAAATAAACAACAACCTAAACTATACTAAAAAATAAAGTACACCTAAGAATAAAAAACCCAAATAAAATAAAAACTAAACGTAAAATAAAAATAAAATAAACCAAAATTAAAATAAAATAAAAACAAAATAAAAACTTAAACCTAAAAAGTAAACCTAAAAATAAATAAAAAATAACAACTTAAACCCTAAACTAAAAGAAAAACCTAAACCTAAAATAAAAATAAAATAAATAAAATAAAATAAACCGAAACCTAAACTAAAATAAATTAAACTATAATAAATAAAACCTAAACGTAAACCTAAAATAAAAATAAAATAAACAAAATAAAATAAACCTAAACATACACTAAAATAAACTAATCTATAATAAATAAAACCTAAACGCTAAACCCTAAACTACCCTAAATTCTAAACCCTAAACACTAAACCTAAAATGCTAAAATTCTAAACCTAAACTAAATAAAACATATAAATAAAATATATAAAAACATAAACCAAAATAAAATAAAAAATATAAAAAATATAAAAACATAAACTAAAACCTAAACCTTAACCTAAACCAAAAAAAGAAAATAAAATAAAAAATAAAAACTAAACTAAAATAAAATTAATGTAAACCAAAACTAAATTAAAAAATAAAAACTAAACCAAAAATAAAAATAATATAAACCTAAAATAAAATAAAATAAAAACCAAAACCTAAAAAAATAAACCAAAAAATATGTAAAAAATAAAAATCTAACCCCTAAACCAAAAAATAAAAACTAAACCTAAAATAAAAATAAAATAAACAAAATAAATTAAAGCTAAACCTAAATTAAAATAAACTAAACTAAAATAAATAAAGCCTAAACCTAAACCAAAAATAAACTAAACCTAAACCTAAACCTAACCTAAATAAAATAAAATAAACTAAAAATAAACCTAAACCTAAACTAAAAAATAAAACTTAAAAATTAACCTAAAAGAAAAACCTAAAACCTAAACCTAAAAAAATAAAAGAAAACCCTAAACTTAAACCTTAAAATAAAAAATAAAAACTAAACCTAAAAAATGAAAAAAATATAAAACTCAACTTAAAAATAAACCTAAACCTAAAAAATAAACTAAAATAAAGAAGCTAAACTAAAATAAATAAACCTAAAATAAATAAACTAAACTGGATAAAAATAAAAAATAAACCTAAATAGAAATATAAAAATAAAATAAACTAAAATAAATAAAAATAAACTAAATAAACTTAAACCTACAAGTTTACTTAATTTTTTTTAAAATAATGCTAAACCCTAAACTCTAAACCCTAAATCCTAAACCCTAAACCTTAAACCTCCAACCCTAAACCTTAAAACATAAAATTAACTCTAAACCATAAACCCTAAAAACCATAAACCCTAAACCTTAAACCCTAAATCCTAAAAACCCTACACCCTAAAGCCTAAACACTGAACCCTAACCCTAAACCCTAAAACCCTAAACCCTAAGCCCTAAACCCTAAACCCTAAAAACCTAAAAACTTAACCCTAAAAAAATGATAAATAAAAGTAAAGTAAAAAATAAACCTAAACTTAAACCTAAAAAAATAATAATAAATAAAAGTAAACTAAAAAATAAACCTAAACTTAAACCTATAAAAAAATAAACTAAAATAAATAAACCTAAATAAAGAACTAAACTAAATAAAAATGAAAAATAAACCTAAATAGAAATAAAAAAATTAAATTAAAATAAAAAAATGATGTAAACTAAATAAACCTAAACCTCCGGGTTTACTTAATTTTTAAAAATAAACCCTAAACTCTATATCCTAAACCCTAAACCTTAAACCAAACACCCTAAACCCTAAACCTAAATAAACAAACCCTAAAACTTCTAAACCCTAAACCTAAAACCTAAACTCTAAACCTTAAACCCTAAACCATAAACCCTAAACCTAAACCTAAACCCTAAACCACTAAACTCTATACCCTAATCCCTAAACCCTAAAACCTAAAAAACCTAAAACCTAAACTAAAAAAACTAAAAAAAAAAAAACCTAAACCTAAATAAAAATAAAATAAATAAAATAAAAATCTAAACAAAAACTTAAACCTAAACCTTAAAATATAATTAAAAAGTAAAAAATTAAAACTAAAATAAAATAAAATAAATAAAAATCTAAAAAAACTAAAAAAATAAAATAAACCTAAAAATTTAAAACCTAAATAAAATAATAATTAAATGAAAAAATAAAATTAAAATAAACCTAAATTAAAATAAAATAAAAATAAAATAAAAACTTAAACATAAAATATAAATAGAATAATAAAACCTAAAAATAAATAAAAAATAAAACCTAAACTTTAAACTAGAAAAAATCTAAACCTATAATAAATAAATAAAAATAAACCTAAACCTAAACTAAAATAAACTGAACTAAAATAAATAAAACCTAAACCTAAACCTAAAATAAACTAAACCTAAATGATAAACTAAATAAAATAAAATAAGCTAAAAATAAACCTAAACCTAAAATAAAAGATAAAATCTAAAAATAAACCTAAAATAAAAACCATAAACTTAAACCTAAAATAATAAAATAAAAACCTAAACCTAAAAATAAATAATAAAACCTAAACCTAAAAAATAAAATAAACCTTGTACTAAACTCAAAAATAAACATAAACCTAAACCTAAACCTAAAAAATAAACTAAAATAAAAAACCTAAAGTAAAATAAATAAACCTAAAAAAAACTAAATTAAAATTAAAAATTAGCCTAAATAAAAATAAAAAATAAATAAAAATAAACTAAATTAACTAAAAAAATCTAAACCTACTGGTTTACCTTATTTAAAGGAGAAAACCTAAAAACTTAAACCCTAAACACTGAACCCTAAATCTTAAACTTTAAATCCTAAATCTTAAACCCTAAAACTAACCCTAAACCCTAAAAAAACCTAAACCCTAAACCCTAAACCCTGAACCCTAAATCCTAAACTCTGAAACTTAAACCCAAACCCTAACCCTAAACCCTAAACCCTAATCCCTAAACCATAAAACCTTAAACCCTAAACCCTAAACTAACCTAAACCCTTAACCCTAAAACCCCTAAAAAAATAAAACCTAAACCCTAAAGCCTAAACTAAACTAACCTAACCCTAACCCTAAACCACAAACCCAAAACTTGAAAAACCTAAACCCTAAACCCTATAACCTAAACCCTAAAAACTTAAAAACCTAAACCTAAAGTAAATAAAACCAAAAATAAAAAAATAAAAAAAAATCTAAACCTGCATAAAATAAATAAAATAAAAAACTAAACTAAAACCTAAACCGAAACTTAAAAATAAAATAAAATAAGAAAATAAAAATAAACTAAAATATAATAAATAAAAACCTAAACTAAACAAAAAATTAATAATACAAACCTAAGAATAAAAAGCATAAATAAAATAAAAACTAAACATAAAATAAAAATAAAATAAACCTAAAATAAAATTAAATAAAAACTAAATAAAAACTTAAAAATAAAAATAAACCTAAATATAAATAAAAAAATAAAACCCAAACAATAAACTAAAAATAAAAATTAAACCTAAAATAAAAATAAAATAAATGAAATAAAATAAACCTAAACCTAAACTAAAATAAATAAAACCTAAACCTAAACCCTAAACTAAATAAAATAAAATAAACTAAAAATAAAACTAAACCTAATCTATAAAATAATACCTAAAAATAAACCTAAAATAAAAACTTAAAACCTAAACCGTAAACCCTAAAATCTAAAAGGCTAAAAATCTAAACTTGAACAAAATAAAACCTAAAAATAAAATAAATAAATAAAACTTAAACATATATTAAATGAAAAAATAAAAAAAATAAAAATACATAAACCAAAACCTAAACCCAATCCTAAACCTAAAAAGAAAATAAAATCAAAAATAAAAAACTAAAATAAAATAAAATAAATAAAAATCTAAACTAAACTAAAAGAAATAAATAACCTAAATAACATAAAAACTAAACCTAAAATAAAAATAAAATAAAAATATAAATAAAATAAAATAAAAACTAAATTAAAACCTAAACATAAAAAAAATCCTAAAAATAAATAACAAATAAAACCTAAACCCGAAACTAAAAAAAAACCTAAACCTAAAAAAAAAAAATAAACCAAAACCTAAACAAAGATAAACTAAACTAAAATAAATAATACCTAAACTTAAACCTAAAACTAAGCTAAATGTAATAAAAAAAACTAAAAATAAACTTAAACCTAAACTAAAACATAATACCTAAAATAAAAACATGAGTCCTAAACCTAAAAAAATAAAATAAAAACATAAAGCTAAACCTAAAAATAAAAAAATAAAGCTAAACCTAAAAATTAAATTAAATTAAAAATAAACTAAAAAATAAACATAAACCTAAACCTAAACCTAAAAAATAAACAAAAATAAATAAAACTAAAATAAATAAAGTAAAATTAATAAAAGTAAAAATAAACCTAAATAAAATAAAAAAGAAAATAAACTAAATAAACTAAATAAAAAAACCCTAAACCCTAAACCCTAAACTCTAAACATACAACATTAAACCTTAAACCCTAAACCCTAAGCCCTTAACCCAAATCGCTAAAATCTACAACCCCAAACCTCAAACCCTAAACCCTAAGCCCAAAACCCTAAAGCCTAAATCCTAAACCCTAAACCTTAAACATTAAATCCTAAATCTTAAGATCTTGAAAACCTAAACCTAAACTAAATAAAACCTAAAAATAAAATAAATAAATAAACCTAAAACTAAATAAAAAATAAAATAATATAAAATAAAATGCTAAAATAAAACCTAAACCTAAACATAAACATAAAAGTAAAATTAAAAATGACAACTAAACTAAAACAAAATAAATAAAATCCTAAAGTAATATTAAAAATATTAAATAAACCTAAAAAAGTAAAAACTAAACGTAAATTGAAAAGAAAATTAACCTAAAATAAAATAAAATAAAAACTAAATAAAAACCAAAACCTAAAAAATAAATCAAAAAATGAATAAAAAAAATAAAACCTAACCCCTAAACTAGGAAAAAACCTAAACCTAAAATAAATAAAATAAAATAAATCTAAACCTAAACTAAAATAAATAAAACCTAAACTTAAACCTAAAATAAACTAAACCTAAACCCTAAATTAAATAAAGAAAATAAATAAAAAAAACCTAACCTAAACTAAAAAAAATAAAATTTAAAAGAACCTAAAAATAAAAAAGAAAACCTAAACTTAAAAAAATAAATAAAACTCTAAACCTACAAAATATAAAATAAAATCTAAACCTAAAAATTAAAATCAAAACAAAACTAAATTGAAAAAATAAACATAAACCATAAACTAAACCTAAAAAATAAAATAAAATGAAAAACCTAAACTAAAATAAATAAACATAAATAATAA
The DNA here is from genome assembly GCA_021442155.1 of Cymbidium sinense. Lineage (NCBI taxonomy): Eukaryota > Viridiplantae > Streptophyta > Magnoliopsida > Asparagales > Orchidaceae > Cymbidium > Cymbidium sinense. The sequence goes on along the minus strand of CM038215.1, from coordinate 5,015,908 downwards.
ACTAAATAAAAATAAAACTTAAATAAAAATAATAAATAAATAAACTAAAATAAATAAATAAAACAAATGAATAAACTACCAATTTAAAATAAATCCTAAATAAAAATTAACTAACCCTAAATCAAATCTAAACTAAACCTAAACCCTAATAAACTAACCTAAAAGCATAAAAAAAAAATCTAAACCCTAAATAAAAACCCTACACCCTAAACCTAAACCCTAAACCCTAAACCTAAACCCTAAACCAATCTAACCTAAAACTAAAATAAAATAAAAACTAAACTAAAAACCTAAAACCTAAACCTAAATAAAAACCTAAAATATAAACCCTAAACTAAAACCTAAACCTAAACCTAAAATCCTAAACCCTAAAACCTAAACCTAAACCTAAACCATAAAAATAAACCATAAATAAACCTAAAAAACCTAAAAAAATAAAAACAAAAACCTAAATAAAATAAAACCTAAAAATAAAATAGATAAAAAAAGCTCAACCTAAATAAATAAAAAATAAAAAAAATGAAAACCTAAACTAAAACATAAACCTAAACCTAAAATAAAATAAAATAAAAAAATAGAATAAACCAAAATAAAATAAAAATAACCTAAACTAAACTAAAAAAATAAAATAAACTAACAATAAAAAACCTTAATAAAATAAAAACTAAACGTAAAATAAAAATAAATTACAGCTAAAATAAAATAATATAAAAACTAAATAAAAACATAAACCTAAAAAATATACCTACAAAATAAAACATAAAATTAAATAAAAAATAAAACTTAAACCCTAAACTAAAAATAAAACCTAAACTTAAAAAAAACAAAATAAAATAAACCTAAACCTAAACTAAAATAAACTAAATTAAATAAATAAACATAAACCTAAACCTAAAATAAAATAAACCTAAACCTAAACCTAAACCTAAAAAAAAATAAATAATAAAACTAAACCTAAAATAAATAAACCTAAAATAAATAAACAAAACTAAATAAAATAAAAAAAAACTTAAAAAATTAAAGAAAATAAACTAAATAAAAAGAAAAATAAACTAAATAAACTAAATAAACCTAAACCTAAGTTTACTAAAAAAATATAATAAAAAAAAAAATATATAATAAAATAAAACAAATAAAAGAAAAAACCCTAAACCCTAAACCTAAAATAAACCTAAACCCTAAAAAACCAAACCTAAACCCTAAAATAAAATAAACCCTAAACCTAACCCTAATTAATAAAATCAAACCCTAACACTAATAAACAATAAACCCTAAATAAACCTAAACCTAAACTAAACTAAACCTAAAATAAAAACCTAAACCTAAACTAAATAAAACCTAAAAAATAAATAAATAAAAAAACCTAAACTAAAAAATAAAAAATAAACCAAAAATTGAAAATAAAAAAATAAAAAATAAACTAAACCTAAATAAATAAATAAATAAACTAAATAAAAAAATAAATAAAACCTAAAATAAAAAAAATAATAAAATAAAAACTAAACATAAATAAAAAAAAAACATAATAAAATAAAATAAAACTAAAACTAAAAAAATAAAACCTAAAAATAATAAAAATAATAACCACTAAACTAAAAAAAAAATAACCTAAATAAAAAATAAAATAAATAAAAACCCAAACTAAAATAAACTAAACTAAAATAAATAAAACCAAAACCTAAACCTAAAATAAACTAAACCTAAACCCTAAACTAAATAATATAAAATAAACTAAAAATAAACATAGAACCAAACCTAAAAATTAAAACCTAAAAAGAAACACAAAAAAAACTGAAAACCTAAACCTAAAAAAATAAAATAAAAAACTAAACCTAAACTGAAAAATAAAAAATAAAACCTAAATCTAAAAAATAAAATAAAAGTAAAACTAAACTAAAAAATAAAACATAAAAATAAATTAAAAAAAACCTAAATAAAAACCCAAAATAAAAAATAAATAAATAAATAAATAACCAAACTAAAAAAAAATAAAAAATAAAACTAAATAAAATAATAAACTAAAATAAATAAAAAAATAAACTAAATAAAATAAACCTAAAATAAAAAAAATAAATAATAAATAAACCTAAAGCATAAAAAAAAAATAATAAAATAATAAAAATAACCTAAACCTAAACTAAAAAAATAAAACCCTAAACCTAAAATAAATAAAATAAAATAAATAAACCTAAACCTAAAAAAAATAAAAAAATTAAACCTAAACCTAAACTAAATAAAACCTAAAATAAAATAATAAAAACCTAACCTAAATAAAATAAAAAATAAAATAAAAATAAAAACCTAACTAAACCTAAATAAACTAAAAAAATAAAATAAAATAAAATAAACTAAAATAAATAAAAAAACCTAAAACTAAAAAAATAAATAAAAAAAATAAAATAAAAAAATAAAACTAAACTAAAAAAAAAATAAACCTAAAATAAAAAATAATATAAAATAAACCTAAAAATATATATAAAAAATAAAATAAAAAATAAATAAAAATAAAATAAAAAATAAAAAAAAAACCTAAACCTAAAATTAAAATAAGATTAACAAAACTAAACCTAAACCTAAACTAAAATAATCTAAGTTGAATTAAATAAAACCTAAACCCTAAACTTAAAAAAAAACTAAACTTAAACCGAACCCTAAATAAAATAAAATGAAAAAATAAACCTAAAGTAAATAAACCTAAAATAAATAACTAAATAAAAAAAATAAAAAATAAACTAAAAATAAAAAAAAGAAATAAAAAAAAAATAAAAATTAAACTAAATAAACTAAATAAAAAACCTAAATTTATTTATTTAAAAATATATATATAAAAAAAAAAAAAAAAATAAAAATAAAACTAAATAAAAAAACCCTAAACTAAACCCTAAATCCTAAACTAAACCCAAACCTAAACCCTAAACCTAAGCCCTTAACCTAATCTAAAATCTAAACCCCAAACCCTAAACCCTAAAACCCTAAACCCAAACTAAAACCTAAACCTAAACCAAAAACCAATAAAATAAAATAAACCTAAATAAATAAACCTAAAATAAATATAAATAAATAAAATAAAATAAACTTAAAAAAAATAAAAAATAAAATAAACTAAAATAAATAAAATTAAACTAAAATAAATAAATAAAATAAAATAAAAAAAATAAAAAAAAAAAATAAAAAAATAAAAAATAAAATAAAATAAAATAAAAAATTAAACTAAATTAAATAAAAATAAAATAAATAAATTAAAATAAATAAAATAAAATAAAATAAATAAAATAAATAAAAAAAATAAATAAAATAAAATAAACAAAAATAAAAAAAAAAATAAATAAATAAATAAATAATAAAACTAAAATAAAAAATAAAAATAAAACCTAAAATAAAATAAATAAAAAACTATAAAATAAAATAAATAAAAAAAAAATAAAAAAATAAATAAATAAAAAATAAAAAAACTAAATAAACCTAAAAAAAAATAAAATAAAACTAACCTAATAAAAAAAATAAATAAACTTAAAAAAAATAAAATAAAAAAAAATAACTAAAAATAAAATAAAAAAAAACTTAAAAAATAAACTAAAATAAAAAACCTAAACTAAAATAAATAAACCTAAAATAAATAAACCAAACTAAATAAAATAAAAATAAACCTAAATATAAATAATAAATAAAATAAACTAAAATAACTAAAAGATAAACTAAAATAAATAAAAAATAAACTAAAAAACCTAAACCTACTGGTTTACTTAATTTAAAAAAAACCTTAAACCCTAAACCCTAAACCCTAAACCCTAATCCTAAACCCGTAACCCTAAATGCATAAAGCCTAAAACTCTAAACCCTAAACCCTAAGCCCTAACCCTAAACCCATAACCATAAAAGCATAAAGCCTAAAACCTTAAACCCTAAATTATAAACCCTACACCCTAAACCCTAAATCATAAAAACCCTAAAGCCTAAACCCTAAATCCTAAATTAACCCAAAATCCTAAGCTAACCCCAAACCCTTAATCCTAAACCCAAAACCATAAACCTTAAATGCCTAAAAACCCTAAACCCTAAACCCTAAATACCAAACCCTAAACCCTAAGCCCTAAACCCTAACCCTTAACCCTAAACACAAAACTGAAACATTAAAACCCTAAACCCTAAACCCTAAACCCTAAACCCTAAACTATAAAAACTAAAAACCTAAACCTAAACTAAATAAGACCTAAAAATAAATTAGACAAAAAGTCCTCAACCTAAATAAAATAAAAGAATAAAAAATAAAAAAATAAAAACCTAAACTAAAACCTAAACCTAAACCCAAAAATAAAATAAAATAAACAATAAAAATAAACTAAAATAAAATAAAGAACAACCTAAACTATACTAAAAAATAAAGTAAACCTAAGAATAAAAACCTAAATAAAATAAAAACTAAATGTAAAATATAAATAAAACCAAAATAAAATAAAATAAAAACTAAATAAAAACCTAAACATAAAAAATAAACCTAAAAATAAATAAAAAATAACAACTAAACCCTAAACTAAAAGAAAAACCTAAACCTAAAATAAAAATAAAATAAATAGAATAAAATAAACCTAAACGTAAACTAAAATAAACTAAACTATAATAAATAAAACCTAAATGTAAACCTAAAATAAAAATAAAATAATCAAAATAAAATAAACCTAAACATACACAAAAATAAACTAATCTATAATAAATAAAACCTAAACCCTAAACCCTAAACTACCCTAAATTCTAAACCCTAAACACTAAACCCTAAAATGCTAAAAACCTACACCTAAACTAAATAAAACCTATAAATAAAATACATAAAAACATAAACCAAAATAAAATAAAAATATAAAAAAGTAAAAACATAAACTAAAACCTAAACCTTAACCTAAACTAGAAAAGAAAATAAAATAAAAAATAAAAACTAAACTAAAATAAAATAAATATAAACCTAAACTAAATTAAAAAATAAAAACTAAGCCAAAAATAAAAATAATATAAACCTAAAATAAAATAAAATAAAAACCAAAACCTAAAAAAATAAACCAAAAAATATGTAAAAAATAAAAATCTAACTCCTAAACTAAAAAATAAAAACTAAACCTAAAATAAAAATAAAATAAACAAAATAAATTAAAGCTAAACCTAAATTAAAATAAACTAAACTCAAATAAATAAAATCTAAACCTAAACCAGAAATAAATTAAACATAAACCTAAACCTAACGTAAATAAAATAAAATAAACTAAAAATAAACCCAAACATAAACTAAAAAATAAAACTAAAAAATAAACCTAAAACCTTAACCTAAAAAAATAAAAGAAAAACATAAACTTAAACCTTAAAATAATAAATAAAAACTAAACCTAAAAAATGAAATAATTATAAAGCTCAACTTAAAAGTAAACCTAAACCTAAAAAATAAACTAAAATAAAGATGCTAAACTGAAATAAATAAACCTAAAATAAATAAACTAAACTGAATAAAAATAAAAAATAAACCTAAATAGAAATATAAAAATAAAATAAACTAAAATAAATAAAAATAAACTAAATAAACTTAAACCTACAAGTTTACTTAATATTTTTTTAAAAAATGCTAAACCTTAAACTCTAAACCCTAAATCTTAAACCCTAAACCTTAAACCTTAAACCTTAAACCTTAAAACATAAAATTAACCCTAAGCTTTAAACCCTAAAAACCCTAAACCCTAAAGCCCTAAACCCTAAAAACTTAAATTTTAAAAACCCTAAAAACCTAAAATCCATAAAAATGCTAAACTCTAAACCCTAAACCCTAAAAACCTTTAAACAAGTTTACTAATGGTTCTATTTTTCCAAACAAATATGGCTATGGTGGAATCATTAGGGATTCTAAAGGCATTGTCATTTATTCTTTTGCCTACCCCCTCAAAGCTTATTCTATTATTTATGCTGAACTCATGGTTGTTAACAAAGCTATTGATATTTGTTTAAGCAAAGGCCTCTTTAATAATTGGATTGAAGTTTATGCTCTTCTTTTACTTGATATGCTCAATAATAATAAAATGGGAAATGTTGACTTGTTTTATCTTCTAAATCACACTAAAAAGCTTCTTTCTCAAGTTTGTTACAAAATTTCTCACATTCTTCGTAAAGGTAATGCTTGTGATGATTTCTTGGCTAATTTAAAAGAGGAATTAAATGAGTTCATTTTTTTTATAACCATAGCTTACCTAAGCATCTACGTGGTCTGGTTAATCTGGATAACATTGGACTTGCTTACCTAAGATTTTAACCTTATGCTCTTTTGTTGATCTTTTGCTATGGTGGTTTTATTCAGTCTATTTTTTGTAGTTTATTTTGTGCTCCCCTCACTAGGAAGTGGTTTTTTCTAAGTTTATTTCTATACTTAAATCCCCTTCCTCTTTACCCCCATTCTATACTTTCCTAACATTTTTTTGGGTCGTAGTGGTGCTATTTTTAATTTATTTCCCTATCCTTTGAGCCCGGTGGTTTTGTTTTTGTGGCTCAGGCCTTGTGTCTCCTATTGGGTTGTGACTGTGCTAGATTTTAGCCTACCCCTTTTATCAATGAATGTTGGGTTTGCCTCTGATTTTGGCTAATTGTGGCCTTTTTTGAATTGGATTTATGGATGATATGGTTGGCTCTGCTAGTTGCTGCTATTTGTTTCTTGCATGCTATTTTGGGTGGTTATGTTTTCATGGCTCTCCCTCTTGCTTGGTTTTGGGATTTTGGTGGTTGTAGTTCTCCTTACTTAGTTTGGATTGGTGGTTTCTACTGGTTGGTTCCATCTGCCTTGTGAATTGGAGTTAGCTATGCTATGGTTATTGTCTCCCCATTTTCTCATTTATGTAGTGATTATTTGCTATTTGGGATTTAAAAGGGGTTTTGTTTGCCTCTGGCCTTGTTACTTTCCTTACAGTTTTATTCCTTGTGGTTGGGTGGTCCTCCTTGGCCTTTTCTAGTTTGGTTGGATGACTACCATTTTTATTTCTTAGTTATTTTGGAGATCTCCAGGTGGGTTGTCGCTTTGTCTATTGTTGTACTTTTCCCTTATTTTGGGCTCTATATTGGCTCTTTGTATTTGTTGTTTTGCTGGTTGATTAAGTTGGTTGTCTATTTTAGTTAGCTGGGTGGATGTTGGCTGTGTTTAATGGTTGGTTTAGGTGCTTTTGGTTGGGTTCTTTTGGTTGGGTTTTTAGCTCTTGGGTTAGTTATCCTATCTTGGGTGTAGCCATTTTTCCTTTATTTTTGCTTCCTGGTTTGGGTGTTAATTTTCCTACTGCTCATCCTATTGGTTATTTTCCTGGGTGGTTTTAGTTGTTATTTTATTAGTCGAGGATATGAGCTCTTATTATTGTTTTGGTTTTATTTTAGGACTTGTTGTTGGGGGTTGGCTGGTTGAGAGGTTTTTTATGGCTTTTGTCTTGCCTTGGATGCTTGTGTCATGGCTTGGTGTTTTGGGATTTCTATTGATATTGACTCCCTTTAATTTAGTTGGCTCTCCTTGCTTCCTGATATTTGCCTCTCGATTGGTGATGGTGAATTTGCTTTCTTTTGGCCTACCTTGGTGGTGGTTTTGATAGTAATTTATGGATGCCCTCTTGGACTCTCTATGCTATGGCTTTCCTCTCTTGGGTGCTATTTATTTTCTACTATTTTGCTATTTGGGATGAGGCTTTGCCCTTGGATTTGGACCGTTAGTGCTATGGAGATAGTTATGGGTTATTTTCAACCACTGACCCTGCTATAACTTTTGGGATGTTCGCTCTATGTGCTTGGTCTGTTATGGGATTTTGTTGGTAGGTTAGCTGCTGGCTGGCTTCTAGCTTGCTATTTTTCTCTATGGATTATTTTTCCTTGGATGGTTTCTTATCGGGAATGCTATCTATGATGGCTTTGATGTTTCCCCATATCTTCTCTCTGGTTGGAAGAATGCATATGATTATAACCCTTCTCATGATGTTTGGATGCTCATATGAATTGTTTCCCCTTGAGATGATCTTAATTGAGCCCCACCCTCCTCTTTCTCAGCTCTTTCTAAATTATTTACTTTATCATTTTCCCTTGAGCTATGACCATTGCCTTTGTAGTGTTTTGTAGATTTCTTTTGTAGGTTGGAATTTCACAGATGGAATGATCTTTACTCAACAAACTCAAGTACTACTAATATGGATCTTGCTTATCTTCCCTTCTCAAAGGGATCATGAGCTCACTAGTCCTTTACTATTTTCTTAAGTTTTATTAGTCTTTTGTGTCTTCACTCATTTGCTTTTATGTTGTTGCTTTCGCTATTTTATTTTCTTTTCCATTATACTTAGATGGGGGTTTAGCTCTTTATGTTTCTTGTAGCTCTGTGAGTAGTAGAAATTTGTTCTTTAGCCCTTTTAAATACATTGTATCCTTTATTTTTATGGCAATAAAATTCTAACTTTCATTGAAAAGAACCTAAACCCTAAGAATGGGAAAAACCTTGATGGCAAGAACATCACTGTCAACCAGGCTTAGTCTAGATCTGGCGATGGAGGCGAACATAGGGTGACAATTATCATAGTGGCGGTGGGGGATCTAGAGGTGTTGATCGATATGGAGGTTGTGGCCAGAGTAGTGGTGGTTATGGAGGCATGCAGAGTGACATAGGTTACAGCCATGGTGGTGGCAGTGGGAGAGATCTAGGATATGATGGTGGATCCAAATACTCAAGAGGCTGGGGTGGTTTTAATGAGAGCTGGAGAAACTGAAGAATGGCCGATCCGATCTACTACTTATGGAACTGTGTCATTATAGTAGAGATTCTTCTAGTTATCTAGGGTTTTTCATTTACCCTATACATGCTCATTTTTATCTACATTGTCGCTTGTGTCTTAGAAAACTTGGTGTGTTACATGGTTGATGAAATCGAAAAGAAGAAATGTTGAATTTGAATTTATTCTCTGTTAAAAAAAACCAAAAACCCTAAACTCTAAACTAAAACCTAAACCCTAAACCTAAAATGTAAACCCTAAACCTTAAACCCTAAACCCTAAACCCTAAAACCCTAAACCCTAAAACCTAAACCCTAAAACCTAAACCCTAAACCTTAAACCCTAAACCCTAAATCCTAAATAAATAAAAATTAAACTAAATATATTAAATAAACAAAACTTACTAGTTTACTTAATTTTAAAAAAATACCTTAAACCCTAAATCCTAAACCCTAAACCCTAAGCCCTAAACCCTTATACTAACCCTAAACCCTAAACCTACAACTCAGCTTAATAATAATTGGAATGAAAACAAACTAGAGAACATTCCTATTTCTATTTTTGATAAGTTTTACAACATCACTATCTTTTATAATAAAGTAGGATAAATCCTTTTCAAGCACTCTTACAATCGTGATTTCATTATGAAAGAGGATTGGAATTTTATCAGAAATAAATAGAACACCTCTAATTATTTAATTAAACTTTAGAAAATTATCATTCCCATTTCTTATTTAGTTTTAGCTTGGAGGATTTTGAATAACTTCATCTAGTTGATTCCTTGCTCTAGCTTAAAGGGATTTACTTACCTGCTCAGTGCTATTGTTGCTTACATATTGAAAATGTTAATCATGATTTTTTTAATGGTTCTATTGCTTCCAAACTATGGGTACGATATGATGATTTATTTAACACTAACTATTTTCACGGCTCTCTTTCATTATATCAACTTTTTAATGTTTTTTTCATAAAACTATGAAAGGTCATATAAAAGTTTTAATTTCTACTATGCTTATTTGGTTCATTTGGATGGATAGAAATGATGTTGGATATCATGGCATCCCTATGAACTATAAAAGGATCCTTTCTAGAACTAAAGAAAAAATTCATGCTTTGTTTAATGCAAATTTAATTAGAAAATTTTACTTTAGAGGTTATTAATTTGTTGCTAAAAACCTAGGTATCACTTTGCATGATGATCCTTCCTACAAGAGTATTAGGATTACACATTGGATTAAGCCTAAAGAAAATTCTATTAATATCAATACTGACTGTTTTGTTTTCCCAAACAAATATGGCTGTGGTGGAATTCTCAAGGATTATATAGGCACTGTTTGTGCTTTTTCCTACCCCCTCAAAGTTTGTTATATTATTTATGTTGAACACATGACTATTAACAAAGATATTGATATTTGTTTAATCAAAGGCCTCTTTAATATTTAGATTGAAGTTGATGCTCTTCTTTTACTTGATATGCTCAATAATAATAATATGAGAAATGCAGACTTATTTTATCTTCTTAATCACACTAAAAGCTTCTTTCTCAAGTTTGCTAAAAAATTTCTCACATTCTTCATGAAGGTAATGCTTGTGCTAATTTCCCAGCTAGTTTGGGAGGGGAATTAAATGAGCTCACTTTATTTGATAACAATAGCTTACCTAAGCATCTATGTGGTCTAGTCAATCTAGATAACACCGGACCCTTACCCATTTTAACCTTCTACTCTTTTGTTGATCTTTTCCTGTGGTGGTTTTATTCAGTCTATTTTTTGTTGTTTTTTTTTATGCTCACCTCACTACGAAGTGTTTTTTGCTGAGTTTATTTCTATGCTTAAACCCCCTTCCTCTTTACCCCATTCTATACTTGCCTGAACTTTCTTTGGGTCATAGTGGTGCTAGTTTTATTTAGTTTCCCTATCCTCTGAGCCTTGTGGATTTCTTTATGTGGCTCATGCTTTATTTCTCCTGTTGAGTTGTGCTTGTGCCAGATTTGGGCCTACCCCTTTTACCAATGAATGTTTGGTTTGCCTCTAGTTTTGGCTTATTGTGGGCTTTTTTGAATTGGATTTGCGGATGCTATGGTTGGTTCTGCTAGTTGTTGCTATTTGTTTTTTTCATCTGCCTAGATGTTTTGGGTGGTTATTTTTTCATGGTTGATGTTGGCCTCTTCTAGCTTGGCTTAGTTTTGGGGTTTTTGGTGGTTTGTGTTCTCCTTTCTTGGTTTGGCTTGGAGGTTTCTGCTGGTTAGTTCCATCTACCTTGTGAATTGGAGTTAGCTATTATGTGGTAATTATCTTCCCATTTTCTCCTTTGTAGTGACTGTCTAGTCTTTAGGATTTAGAAGGGGTTTTATTTTCCTTTGGACTTGTTCCTTTCCTTACAATTTTGTTGTTTATGGTTGGGTGGTCTTCCTTGGCCTTTTTTAAATTGGTTGGGTGACTACCATTTTTATTTCTTGGTTATTTTGGTGATCTCCAAGTGGGTTGTGGCTTTGTCTGTTGTTGTTCTTTTCCCTTATTTTGATCTCTTTATTGGCTCTGTCTGCTGGTTGGTTTTATTGGTTGACTGGGTTGGTTGGCTGGCTATGTTGGTTGGTTGGGTGGATGTGTTGCCTGTGTTTGATGGTTGGTTTAGGTTCTTTAGGTTGGGTTTCTAGTATGCTTTTAGGTTGGTTATCCTCTAGCTATTTTTATTTTTTGCTTCCGGGTTTGTCAATTTTTCTCATGAGTCGACTTCTACTACTCATCTTGTTGGCTACTAGCATGGGTGGTTTTTGTAATTATTTTGTTGGTGGAGGATATGAGCTCTTGTGGTTTTTTTGGTCTTATTTTAGGACTTGTTGTTGGAGGTTGGCCTGAGGGGTTTTGTGGGTGTTGTCTTGCCTTGGATGTCGTGGTTGCGTTTTGGGCTTTTATGTTGGTATTGACTCCTTTTTGTTTAGTTGGCTCTCCTTGTTTCCTGATATTTGCCTCTTGGTTGGTGATGGTGGATTTTCTTTCCTTTTGCCTACCTCTTGGTTGGTGATGGTGGATTTGCTTTCCTTTTGCCTGCCTCTTGGTCTCTCTATGTTATGGCTTTCCTCTCTCTGGTGCTACTTATTTTCTACTATTTTGCTATTTGGGTGTAGGTTTTTCCCCTGGATTTGGATTGCTAGTGCTCTAGAGATAGTTGTGGGTTCTTCTTGGCCACTGACCCTGCTGTAACTTCTAGGATACTGGCTTTATGTGTTTGGTCTATTGTGGGTTTTGGTGGTTGGTGGTTATTCTGGCTACTAGCTAGCTATTTTCTCTATTTTTTGGGTGCAGGAACTGGAACACTTTTGGAATATTTTGCCTTGTATGATGGCATAGATCAGGTATGCTAGCTATGATGGCCTTGATGTTTCTCCATATCTTCTCTCTAGTTAGTAGCATGCATTTGATTATAACCCTTCTCATGATGTTCATGCTTATGTCATAGAAAACTTGGTCTGTTACTTGGTTGATGAAATCGAAAAGAAGAAATGATGAATCTTAATTTATTTTATGTTAAAAAAAAACCAAAAACCTAAACCCCAAGCTAAAGCCTAAACTATAGACCTAAAAGTTAAACCCTGAAATCCTAAACTCTAAACCTTAAACCCTTGACCCTAAATTCTAAACCCTAAACCATAAGCCCCAAACCCTAAACCCTAAACTCTAAACCTTCAACTAACCCTAAACCCTAAAATGCTAAAAACCTAAACATAAACTAAATAAAACCTCAAAATAAAATAAAATAAATGAACCTAAACCAAATAAAAAATAAAAAATAAAAATAAAATAAAAACCTAAACCAAAACCTAGAAAAAAGTAAAATAAAATAATAAAAACTAAACTAAAATTAAATTAATAAAACCCTAAGCTAAACCTAAAACTAAAAAACCTAAATATAATAAAAACAAAACCTAAAATGAAATAAAAATAAACCTAAAATAAAATAAAATAATAACCTAAACCCTAAACTAAAGAAAAAAACATAAACCTAAAATAAAATATAATAAACCTAAACCTAAACTAAAATAAATTAAACTAAAATAAATAAAACTTAAACCTAAAGATAAAATAAACTAAACCTAAACATAAAATCTAAATCCTAAATAAAATAAAATAAACAAAAATTAAACCTAAATCTAAACTAAAACCTAAAAAATGCTAAAATAAAACCTAAAACTTAAACCCAAAAAAATTAAAAAAATAAAAACATAAACCCAAACCTAAAAATAAAAAATAAAACCTAAACCTAAAACCTATACAAATAATAATCCTAAAGCTAAACTTAAACCTTAAAATTAAACAAAATAAAACCCTAAAGCCTAAACTTCAAACCCTAAAACTTATACACTAAACCCTAAACCCTAAACCATCCCAAACCCTAAACCCTAAACACAAACCCTAACTCAATCCCTAAACCCTAAACCCTAAACCCTAAACATAACACTAAACCCTAAAGAATAAACCTAAAACTAAACTAAAACCCTAAACTATAAACTAGCTCTAAACTCAACTAAACCTTAAACCTCAAAACTTGAAACTAACCTAAAGTATAAACCTAAACCTTAAACTTTAAACTAACCTTAAACCTTTACCCTAACGCTAAACCTTAACCTAAACTCCTAATATTAATCCTAAACCTTAATTAAACCTTAAACCTTAAAACCTAAACCCTAAAGCTAAACACTAAACCTAAACCTAAAGTTTAAATCAGAATCATAAAGTCCTAAACCTAAAACCCTAAACTTTAAACCCTAAACTTTAAACACTAACCATAAACTCTAAACCCTAGAAATGTAACTTGAAAACCCAAAACACTAAACCATAAACCCTAAACCATAAACTTAAACCCTAACCCTAAACCTCAATCCCTAAACCTAAACCTAAAGTAACCAAATAAATTAAAAAATAAACTAAATCCTAAATCCTAATAAATATAAACACTTAGAATTGGAAGAACCTTGATGGTAGGAACATCATTGTCAACCATGCTCAGTCTAGATTTGGCAGTAATTATCGTGGTGGCGGTGGGGGATCTTGAGGTGGTGGTGGATATGGAGGTGGTGGTTGGAGCAGTGGTGGTTATGGAGGCAGGAGGAGCGATGGAGGTTACAGTCATAGTGGGGATGGAGGGAGAGATCAAGGATATGATGGTGGATCACTCTACTCGAGAGACCAGGGTTGTTCTGATGGGAACTAGAGAAACTGAAGAACGACCGATCTGATCTACTTCTTATGGAATAGTAGAGGCAGTTCTAGTTATCTAGGGTTTTTGATTCACTCTATGCATGCTTATGTTTTATCTATGTTCATGCTTGTGTCTTAGAAAACTTGGTCTGTTACTTGGTTGATGAAATCGAAAAGAAGAAATGATGAATCATAATTTGTTCTCTGTTAAAAAAAACCAAAAATCCTAAACCCCAAACTAAAGCTTGAAGTGTAGACCTAAAACTTAAACCCTAAACCCTAAACCCTAAAACTTAAACCTTAAAGTCCTAAACCTGAAACCTTATATCATAAAACCTAAACCCTAAACCATAGACCCTAAATTCTAAACCCTAAACCATAAGCCCTAAACTCTAAATCCTCAACTAACCCTAAACCCTAAAATGCTAAAAACCTAAACATAAACTAAATAAAACCTCAAAATAAAATAAATAAATGAACCTAAACCAAATAAAAAATTAAAAATTAAAATAAAATGAAAACCTAAGCCTAAACCTAGAAAAGTAAAATAAAAAATAAAGATAAAACTAAAATCAAATTAATAAAACCCTAAGCTAAACTTAAAACTAAAACCTAAATACAATAAAATAAATCCTAAAATGGAAAAAATAAACCTAAATAAAATAAAATAAAACCTAAACCTAAAAAATAAACCTAAATCCTAAACTAAAGAAAAACTTAAACCTAAAATAAAATAAAATAAAATAAAATAAAATAAACCTAAACCTAAACTAAAATAAATAAAACTTAAACCTAAACCTAAAATAAACTAATCCTAAACCTAAATGTAAACCCTAAATAAAATAAAATAAACTAAAAATATACCTAAATCTGAAATAAAAAATATAACCTAAAAACAATGCTAAAATAAAAACCTAAAACTTAAACAAAAAAAAAACTAAAATATAAATGTAAACCTAAACCTAAAAATAAAAAATAAAACCTAATCCTAAAAAAAACTAAACAAAAAATAAACCTAAAGCTAAACTTAAACCTTAAAATTAAACTAAAATAAAAATCCTAAACTAAAATAAATAATCCTAAAATTAATAAACTAAACTAAATAAAAATAAAATAAACCTAAAGAAAAATAAAAAAAATTAAATAAACCTAAACCTACTAGTTCTCTTAATTTAAAAAAATAAAAAAATTTTAAAAAACAAAAAAATTTGAAAAATAAAAAAATTTTAAATAAACCTAACGCTAAACCTTGAACCCTGAACCTATAAACCTAAACCCTAAATCGTAAACAATAAAACCCTAGACCCTAAACCTTAAACCCTAAACCCTAAAATCTTAAGCCCTCAACTCTAAATGCTAAACCCTAAAACATACAACCCTAAACAGTAAACCCTAAATGATAAAGCCTAAAACTAAAATCCTAAACCCTAAAAACCTAAAAAACCTAGAAAACTAAACATAAACTAAATAAAACCTAAAAATAAAATAAATGAATAAACCCAAACCTAAATATAAATAAAATAAACTAAAATAAATAAAATCCTAAATTAAAACTTAAACATAAACCTAAACCTAAACTTAAATGTAAAAATAAATTAAAATAAATAAAAACCTAAACTAAACTAAAAAATAAAACAAACCTAAAAATTGAAAACTTAAATAAAATAAAAACTAAATGAAAATTAAAAATAAAATAAAACTAAATAAAATAAAATAAAAACTAAATAAAGACCTACACCTAAAAAGTAAATCAAAAAATAAAACCTAAAAATAATTAAATAATAAAACCTAAACCCTAAACTAGAAGAAGGCCTAAACCTAAACTAAACAAAATAAAATAAACCTAAACCTAAACCTAAACTAAAATAAACTAAACTAATATAAAAAAAACCAAAACCTAATATAAACTAAACCTAAACCCTAAACTAAATAAAATAAAATGAACTAAAAATAAACCTAAACCTAAACTAAAAAATAAAACCTAAAAATAAACCTAAAATAAAACCTGAAACCTAAACCTAAAAAATAAAATAAAAACTTAAACCTAAACCAAAAAATAAAAAATAAAAATAAACTTAAAAAATAAAATATAAAAAAACTAAACTAAAAAATAAACATAAACCTAAAAAATAAACTAAAATAAAAAAAACCTAAACTAAAAGAAATAAACCTAAAATAAATAAAGTAAACTAAATAAAAATAAAAAATAAACCTAAATAAAAATAAAAAATAAAATACACTGAAATAAATAAATATAAAATAAACTAAATAAACTAAATAAACTTAAACCTACCAATTAACTTAATTTAAAAAAAAAACCCTATACCCTATACCCTAAACCCTAAACCCTAAACCTTATATCCTAAACCCCAAACCTTAAACCCTAAACCTACAACCCCAAACCTATAACCTAAACCTTAAACCCAAAACCCTAAAAACCCCTCAACCATAAACCCTAGAGTGCCACAGCCCCTCTCTTCTTGATCTCTCGCTTTATCTGATGGATCGCTCGACATTACATTTCTCTCGTTGGGGTTTCTCTTCTTCTCCTTTCTCTTCTTCCGTCGCTTCTA
This sequence comes from Cymbidium sinense, assembly GCA_021442155.1. Classification (NCBI taxonomy): domain Eukaryota; kingdom Viridiplantae; phylum Streptophyta; class Magnoliopsida; order Asparagales; family Orchidaceae; genus Cymbidium; species Cymbidium sinense. Next base: position 4,999,384 of record CM038215.1, on the reverse strand, counting down.
ACTTTTAGCCTCCTCAATTTCTCTGCTCTATTTTATTGCCTCATATAACAGAGTTAGTGCTTGTATGCCATGCCATACTTTTAACTATGGATTCAACTGTGGCTCCCCATGGGGAATCCATTTATCTCATCTTATATAAGGATTCGATAGGAAAAAATGGTACTAATCCTATCATAGCTTCTAAATCATTTAGGGATGTGTGAATAACATCGATGAGTGTTTTGATCTCATTCCTACTACATTTTGGGGTGTACATTGTTATGTGTTGATGTTGTGGAAAAATTGGCTAAGCCTTATGAGTTTGCTTTGGTTAGTAAATTTTCTCTTAGCCTCCGCTAATAGAGAATATTCGAAGTTTTTTTCATTCGTTGAAATTGACAGGTGTTCTTTCGGTGGGTTTAATTGATTCTTGACATGTTTTGATTCAATTGGCTAACGATTTGGATTACTCTCATGTTTTTGCAAGACATTCTTATTATGTGTTCAACTGCTAGATTTGTTTATTAAAATGGACAACCTTTTTTAACATTAAAGAGTAATCTCCTATTGTTCAAGTTTGGTTGTTTATCCCTAACCTTCGTGTGCATTTCTTTAACCATGAATTCTATATGTCACTGCTCACGACCTCTCCAATTGGGTCAAGTTAGCTTATAGCTCTAGACCTTTTATTCTGTGTTCTTGTGGAAGTGGATATTACTAAAAAATATCCTAAGGAAATTTGGATAGGATCAGAAAAATATGGATATTTACAGAAACTAGAATTTAAAATTTTCCTATATTTTGTTCTCACTGCAAAATTCAGGGACATGGCTTTACTGAATGTGTTTTGTAGCTCATCCACATTTAAAAAAAAATTCTTTGGTCTCCAAATCTACTCTTAGTACTAATGGAATTTTGAATGAAACATCAAAGGAGATGGCCACCCAAATAATTGATAAAAATGACCCCCAAACTCTTAGGCATGAAACTGATTAGAAGCTGAAAATGGCTGACCAATCAATCATTGGCACAAATCTAATGAAGGATCAATTTCCTCATGGTGGATCCAAGTCTAAAATCCAAAATAGATATTAATGTTTCCAATTCTGATTTAGGATCTCCTCTTATTGTTTGTTCTCTTAATAATGCTAATTGTATTGCTATGTCATCTCCAATAGCCCAAGATCAGTTGAATGATAAGGTTGGTTTGGAGGAGGTGCGATTTAGAGATAACTTCCACCTGCATCTAGGGGTTTGTGTTACGCCTCATTTTAACCCATCATCCAATTCTTACGCTAATGTGGACCAAAATCTAGAACCTAAGATGCATCGAGATGAACAATTAGTTGGAAGAAGGAGAAGAGATAGTTAATCTTCGTGCATCTGGTAATAAATAAATTGGAATTTCTTTATCTCGGATGGTGAGGTTGGTTTGGAAATTGATTTTGTACAAATAGGAAAACAAAGCACATAAATTTAAATCTCCAATCTATGCAGATCCGCTCTCTTCATCCTATGTAATGGCCTCTTTCTTGATTTGGAATGCTAAGGATAGGCTCTCTGTTCGTAATAGACTTAGCAATTTAGTTCGCATCCATAACATTTCTTTTCTAGCAATTTTGGAACCATTTATCCTTCCTTCTAACATCCAATCTATTGCTAGAATGATTGGCTTTAGTAGTAGAACTCAAGTAATTTTGGAAAAATCATTTTGCATTCCATATTATTGAGGACCTTCACCGGGTCGTGAATACTAAAATCTCCTTTGGCAATTAGTCCTGCTTTGGATCTTTTATCTATGCTTCATGCAACGTGTATGGTAGAAGGAACACGTGGGATGATCGATTAATTTCTCAACCTCGATTAATGCTCTGGTTTGTGGATGGGGATTTTAATATTATTATTTCCTCTAAGAATGAAGGGGTGGAAATCCCAACCCTTTATCTATGGAGGAATTTAATAATATGGCTCTTGATTGTCACTTGACTAATCTGGCTACCAATTCAAGAACAACCACGTAATGTGTCAAAGACTTGATAGGATCCTATTTAATGATCTATGGATAAACTCCTTTCCGAATACATCTGTTTAACATCTTAGTAGAACCCAATCCGATCATTCTCCTCTGCTTATTTCTATTAAGGTTAATACGGAGTCCCCATCCCTCTGTACTCCTTTTCATTTTCAAAATATGTGGTTGCCGGATACGAGATTTGTGAAGGTGGTGGCTACTAATTGGGGAGATCCTCTTTATCCTGATGATACTATTTCGGGGATGAAGAGACTTTGGCTGAAATTTAAAGGCTTAAAAGTTGCTCAAATGGTGGAACAAAATAACTTCAAAAACATTTTCACTAACTTAAGAGAATTAGAACAAGAGGTCATATTGTTAGAGGAAGAGGTTATCTGGATAATTGTAAAATTATTTTATTAAACCAAGCCAAAGATAAATTAACCAACTATCAAGATATGGAGGAAACTTAGCAAAAGGCTTTTGCTAAAAAACAATCGAGAGAGATAGGAACACTAAATATTTTCATGCATTATTCAATAAGATAAAGGCCTTAAATCACATTAAGAAAATTAAAAATTCGATAATACGATTTGATGAAAATAAACTTATCGATTCTTACTTCAATAACATGCTTAATAATCATGTGATGTTTGAGGAATTGGCAAGTCCTGAGGTTATCCCTAAAATCATCACCGAAGATGACAACACAATGATTACATCCTTACCCTCTGAAGCAGAAACTACATCGACCCTTCAGAGTATGAATTCAGATTCTGTGTCTGGCCGGGAGGGATTCACTCCACTCTTTTTTCAAAAATGTTGGAATATTATCAAAGATGATGTGGTTAAAGCAATTCTTGATTTTTTTTTAGAGTGACCACCCTCCCCAAATTCTTCTCTAGTACTTCCATTGTACTAATTCCTAAAATCGAAAAAACGAACATTGGAATCAATTTAGGCCCATAAGTCTTTGTACTTTTTTCAATAAGCTCATTTGAAGATCTTAGCCAAAAGATTAGGTATGCTACTTCCCAAAATCATTTCTCCTAATCAAGTTGGCTTTGTTAAAGGTTGTTCTATTTTTGATAATGTATTATTTGCTCAAGAAATTGTCCACGATCTAAACACTAAAGTTCGAGGGAACCTTGTCCTTAAGTTAGACATATCTAAAGCATATGATAACATTAGTTGGTCATTCATCTACAAAATTTTATCTTTATTCAGCTTCTCCGATTCATTCATTAATTTAGTAAAAAATGATATTGAAAATTCTAGGTTTTCTTTACTTATTAACGGCAAGATGCACGGCTTCTTTTCTTCATTGCATGGTATCAGGCAAGGGGACCCCCTTTGTAAACCTAAAAAGAAGAATAAAATTAAAGCCTAAACCTAAACCTAAAAGAAAAATAAAACTTAAACCTAAAACTACAATAAAAAATAAAAATAAACTAAAAATAAACCTAAACCTAAACCTAAACCTAAACTTAAAATAAAGTAAATAAAATATCTAAACTAAAATAAATAAACCTAAAATGAATAAAATAAACTAAATAAAATAAAATTGAACCTAAATAAAATTTTTAAAAAAATAAACTAAATAATATAAATAAACCTAAACCCTAAACTAACCCTAAATCTTAAATCCTAAACCAACAAGTGAACCTAAACCCTAAACCCTAAAAAAATCCTAAATCGTAAACCTTAAACCCTAAACAAATAAAAACCTAATCATAAACTAAACAAAAACCTAAAAATAAATAAAAAATTTAAACTTAAATAAATAAAAATAAAAACCTAAACTAAAACTTAAACCTAAACCTAAACCGAAACCTAAATTAAAATAAAATAAAAAATAAATAAACTAAAAATAAAATAAATAAAAACAAAACAAAAAAATAAAATAAAATAAACCTAAATTTAAAAAAACTAAATGTAAAATAAAAATAAAATAAACTAAATAAAAACCTAAACCTAAAAAAACCTAAAAATTAATAAAAAATAAACCTAAACACTAAACTAAAAAAAAACCTAAACCTAAAATAAACAAAATGAAATAAACTTAAATCTAAACTAAAATAAAATAAAAAACTAAACCTAAATCTAAAATAAACTAAACCTAAACCCTAAACTAAATCAAATAAAATAAACTAAAATAAAACTAAACCTAAACTAAAAATTAAACCTAAAAAAAGCCTAAAAAACATAGAACCTAAATCTAAAAATATAAAATAAAACCTAAACTAAACCTAAAAATAAAAACAAAACCTAAAAAAAAAAATAAAATAAAATAAAATAAAAATAAAACTAAACTAAAATTAAACATAAACCTAAAGCTAAAGCTAAGAAATAAATAAAATAAATAAACCTAAAATAAATAAACCAAACTAAATAAAATAAAAATAAACCTACACAAACATAAAAAATAAAATAAATGAAATTAAATAAAAAAATATACTAAATAAACTAAATAAACCTAAACCATTTGCTTCATTTTTTATAAAAGCCTAAACCCTAAACCCAAAACACTAAATCCTAAATCCTAAACACTAATGCCTAAATCCTAAACCTAAAAATAAACAAAATAAATAAACCTAAAATAAATAAACTTAACTAAATAAAAATAAAAATTAACCTAAATAAAAAAATTAAAATAAATAAAAAAAACCCTAAAGTCTAAAACCCTAAACTCTAAAACCTAAATCCTAAAAAAAAACTAAATATAAAAAAAAAAATAAATAAACCAAACTAAATAAAATAAAAAAATAAACCTAAATAAAAAAATAAAATAAACAAAACTAAACAAATAATTAATTAAATAAACCTAAACTACCTTATTTCATTTTCTTTTAAAACCTAAACCCTAAAACTAAAACTTAAACCTTAAACCATAAACAAATCTAAACCATAAACCTAAACCCTAAGCCCTAAAACTAAACACTAAAGCCTAAAATCCTAAAAACCTAAACATAAACTAAATAAAACCTAAAATAAAATAAATAAAAAAACTTAAACTTAAATAAAAAAAAAATAAAATAAAATTAAAAAACTAAACTAAACCTAAACTAAATAAACCTAAACCTAAAAAATAAAATAAAATAAAATAAAAAATAAATATTAAATTAAAATAAAATAAATAAAAGCCTAAACAAAAAATAAAATAAAACTAAAATTAAAAAACCTAAATAAAATAAAACTAACGTAAAATAAAATTGAAATAAACCTAAATAAAATAAAATAAAAACTAAATTAAAACCTAAACCTAAGAAATAAACCTAAAAATAAATAAAAAATAAAACCTAAACCCTAAACTAAAAGAAAACCTAAACCTATACTAAAATAAACTAAACAAAATAAATAAAATAAACCTAAACCTAAATAAACTTAAAAAAAACTAAATAAATTAAATAAACAAAATAAACCTAAACCTAAAAAAAATAAAACTTAAAACCCAAAATTAAAACCTAAATCCTAAACCTAAAAATAAAATAAAACATAAACCTAAACCTAAATAAAAAAAATAAAACCTAAACCTATAAAATAAAATAAAATAAAATAAAAAAATAAACATAAAGCTAAACCTAAACCTAAAAAATAGACTAAAATAAAAAACTAAACTAAAATAAACCTAAAATAAATAAACCTTAAACCTAAGAATCATAAACCCTAAACCCTAAACCCTAAACCCTAAACCCAAAACACAAACCTTAAACCCTAAAAGCCTAAAACCTAAACCTAAACTAAATAAACCTAAAAAACAAATAAAACCTAAACATAAATAAAATAAATAAAATAAAATAAAATAATAACTTAACCTAAACCTAAACCCCACAACCTAAACCTAAACCTAAAATAAAATATATAAATCTAAACTAAACTAAAAAAATAAACCTAAAATAAAAATGAAAATAAAATTAAAATTAAAGGTAAAATAAAATAAAATAAAACTAAATAAAACCTATATCTAAAAATTAAACCTAAAAATCATACTCTAAAAAAAAAAACCTAAACCTAAAATAAACAAAATAAAATAAACCTAAACCTAAACTAAAATAAATAATACCTTAAACTAAAATAAATAAACTTACACCCTAAACAAAATAAAATAAATAAAATAAACCTAAACCTAAACTAAAAAAGAAAACCTAAAAATAAAAAATAAAACCTAAACCTATAAAATAAAATAAAAGTAAAACTCAACTAAAAAAATAAACCTAAACATAAAAAATAAATAAAAGAAAAAAGCAACACTAAAATAAATAAACCAAAATAAATAAACTAAAAATAAAAAAAAAAATAAACCCAAATAAAATTAAAATAATAAAACTAAAATAAATTAAAATAAAATAAAATAAATAACCCTAAGTTTACTTACTTTTTTAAGAAACCCTAAACCCTAAACTAACCAAACCCTTAACCTACCTTCTTTCCCTCATCCCTAAAACTCTTGTTATCCCCAGGGTGACATTAAACCCTAAACCAAAACCCTAAACCAAAGCCTGGCTTAGAATCATAGGCTACCCTAACCCTAACCCTAAACATAAACCAAAACCCTAAACCCTACCACTCTAAACCTAAACACAAAACCCTAAACCCAACCCAAAACCTAAACCTAACCTAAATAAAACCTAAAAATAAAATTAATAAAAAAAACCTAAAATAAAATAAAATAAAATAAAAAATAAACAAAACCTAAAATAAAATAAAAATAATAATAAAATAAACTAAAATATAATAATTAATAACGAAATTACAAAAATAAAATAAACCTAATAATAAAAACCTAAATAAAATAAGAACTAAAAGTAAAATAAAAATAAAATAATCCTAAAATAAAATAAAATATGAACTAGAAAAACCTAAACTTAGAAAATAAACATAAAATAAATAAATAATAAAACCTAAACCCTATATTAAAAAAAACCTAAACCTAAAATAAAATAAAATAAACCTAAACCTAAACTAAAATAAACTAAACCAAAATAAATAAAACCCAATCCTAAATCTAAAATAAACTAAACCGAAAGTAAATAAAAAAAACTAAAATTAAGCCTAAACCTAAACTAAACATTAAAACCTAAAATGATAACCTAAAACCTAAACCTATAAAAATAAAATAAAAACCTAAATCTAAAACTAAAAATAAAAAAATAAAATCTAAACCTTAAAAATAAAATAAAAATAAAACTCAACTAAAAAATAAACCTAAACCTAAAATTCTAAACAAAAATAAATAAGCCTAAAATAAAGACACTAAATTATATAAAATAAAAGATATACATAAATAAAATTAAAATAAAATAACTTTAAATAAAAAATAAAATAAATAAACCTAAACCTACTAGTTTGCTTTTATCTAAAAAACCCTAAAAAAAAAATAAAAAAATAACTTAAACCTGCTTTGCTTAATTTAAAATAAACCTGGCTAAAAAACCTAAACCTAAAACCTAAACCCTAAATCCTTAAAAGTGCTGGCTCTAAACCATAAACTTAAAACCCTAAACCCTAAAGTCTTGAACCCCAAACCCAAAACCCAAAACCCTACCCAAACCCTAAACCCAGCTAAACCCTAAACTTTAAACAAAGCCTAAACACTAAACCCTAAACACTAAACTCTAAACTCTAAACTTAGAACACTAAACCTAAAATCCTAAACCCCCAAATCAGAACCAAAACCCTAATCCCTAAAACCCTAAATCTTAAAGCTAAACTTTAACCCCTAAACCCTAAACCCTAAACCTTAACCCTACCAAAACCTAAACCCCCCTAAAACTCAAAAGCTAAAGCTAAAGATAAAATAAAAATAAAACTCATTAAAACTAAACCTAAACTCTTGAACCTAAAATATAAATTAAAATACAAACCCTAACAAAAAATAAATAAACCTAAAATAAATAAACTAAACTAAAAAAAATAAAAAATATACCTGAATAAAAATAAAAAATTAAAAAACTAAAATAAATAAAATAAACTAAGTAAACTAAATAAACTTAAACCTGGGTTGCTTAATTTTTTTTAAAAAATCCATAAACCTTAAATCCTAAAACCTAAACAATAAACCATAATCCCTAAACTACCACCTAAACTTACAATCATAAAACCAAAACCCAAATCCTAAACCCTAAAAACCCTAAATTATAAACTCTAAACCATAAACACTAAACCCTAAACCCTAAACCTAAAATTATAACCCTAAAGCATAAATCCTATAACCCTAAACCTTAAACACTAAACCTTAAACCTAAATCCTACAACACTAAACCCTAAACCCCAAACCTTAATCTTAAACCTAAAGTAAATAAGCAAATTTAAAAATAATTATAAATCCTAAAACCTAATTATCCTAAACCTAAAACTAAACCTAAACCCTAAGAATGGGAAAAACCTTGACGGTAGGAACATCATCATCAACCAAGCTCAATCTAGATCTACCAGTGGAGGCAAAGGCTCATATGGTGGTGGGGATTTGGGGGTTATGGAGGTGGTGTGGTGTAGTGGTGGTTATGGAGGAGGGAGGAGCGATGAGGTTACATGGTGGTGGTGGAGGGAGATTGGAGATATGATGGTGGATCCCGCTACTCGAGATTGTGGGGTAGTTCTGATCAAAACTAGGGAAATTGAAGAACGGCCAATCCGATCTGCTGCTTACAAAACTATGTCTTTAATAGAGATGGTACTAGTTATCTAGGGTTTTTGATTTGCTCTATGCGTGCTCATTTTTTATATATGTCATCGCTTGTGTTTTAGAAAACTTATTGTGTTACTTAGTTGATGAAATTGAAAAGAAGAAATGTTGAATCTGAATTTGTTCTCTGTTAAAACAAAAAAAACAAAAAAAACAAAAACCCTAAACCCTAAACTAAAACTTGAGCCCTAAATGTAAAACTTAAACTGTAAATCGTAAAGCCTAAAAACCCTAAACCATAAATCTTAAACCTTAAACCCTAAATCCTAAACCCTAAACCTTAAAACTCTAAACCATAAACCCTAAACCCTAAAACCCTAAACCTAAATCAAACCTAACCAAACCTTAAACCCAACCCTAAACCTAAAACCTAAACCTAAACCTAAACTAAACTCTAATAAACTCCACTACTATAAACCCTAAACCCTAAACCATAAACTAAACCTTCTAAACCCTAAATAAACCTAACTCTAAACCTAACCTTAAAACCCAAACACTAATCCCCCTAAACCTAAACCTAAACCTTAAAACTCTAAACCCTAAACCATAAATGACCCTAAATAAAAAACTAAATAAAATAAATAAAAAACCTAAACCTAAATGAATTAAAAAAATAAAATAAAATAAAAATGTAAATTAAAACTTAAACCTAAACTTAGAAATAAACTAAAATAAACTAATAAAGAAACTAAATTAAAATATATAATACCCTAAACTAAACTAAAAATAAAATAAATCTAAGAATTAAAAAAAGTGAATAAAATAAAATTAATAGTAAAATAATAAAGGTAAAATAAACTTAAAAAAAAATAAAATTAAAATTAAATAAAAGCCTAAACCTAAAAGATAAACCTAAAAATAAAAAAAAAATAAAACCTAAACCCTAAACTAAAAAAACTTAAACCTAAAATAAAAATAAAATAAACAAAATAAAATTAACTTAAACCTAAATAAAAATAAACTAAACTAAAATAAATAAAACCTAAACCTAAACCTAAACTAAATAAAATAAAATGATCTAAAATAAACCTAAACCTAAACTAAAAAATAAAACCTAAAAATAAAAACTTAAAACCTAAACCTAAAAAAATAAAATAAAAACCTAAACCAAAACCTAAAAATAAATAATAATACTTAAACCTAAAACATAAAATATAAATAAAACTCAACTAAAAAGCGAACCTAAAGTTAATAAACAAAACTAAATAAAAATAAAATAAACATAAATAAAAATAAATTAAACATAAAAAAATAAAAAATAAAATAAATTAAAATAAATAAAAAATAAACTAAATAAACCTAAACTTACATGTTTACTTAATTTAAATAAAATCTTTAACACTAAACAAACCTAAAATCCCTAAACTCTAAAGCATAAACACTAAACCCTAATCCCTAAACCCTAACCCTAAACCATAAAATAAAACCCTAATCCTTAAACCCAAAAAAAACCCAAAACCTAAAACCTAAAACCTAAAATAACCTAAAAATAAAATAAATAAAACTAAACCTAAATAAAATAATAATAAAATAAAATAAAACCTAAACCTAAATCTAAAAAAATATATTAAACTAATAAAATAAAGTAAAATAAAATAAATAAAACCTAAACTAAAGTAAAATAATATAACCTAAGAATAAAAACTAAATAAACTAAAACTAAATGTAAAATAATCATAAAATAAAATAAATCAAAATAAAATAAAATGAAAGCTAAATTAAAATATAAACCAAAAATAAACCTAAAAATAAATAAAATAAAACTTAAACCTAAACTAAATAAATGTAAACCTAAAATAAAAATAAAATAAAGAAAATAAAATAAAACTAAACTTAAACTAAAATAAACTAAATAAAAAAATAAAACAAACCCATACTAAACAAAATAAAATAAACTAAAATAATCCTAAACATAAACTAAAAAATAAAACCTAAATAAGCCAAATAAAACCTAAACTAAACCAAAATAAAATAAAACCTAAACCTAAACCTAAAAAAAAACATGAACCTAAAAAATAAAATAAAATAAACAACTAAAAAATAAACCTAAACCTAAAAATAAACTAAAATAAAATCCACACTAAAATAAATTAACCTATAATAAATAAACTAAACTAAATTAAAAAATCCTAAAATAAATAAAAACTAAACTAAATAAACCTAAACATATGAGTTTACTAAATTTTTTTAACAAAAAAAACCATAAACCATAAATCCTAAACCCAAAACCATAAACCTACTACCCTAAACCCTAAACCTCAACCCGAAGAACCATAAACCCTAAACCATAAACCCTAAACCCTAAACCTAAAGCTTAAACCTAAAACCCAAAACCCTAAACCCTAAACCTAATCATTAAACCCTAAACATACCAAACCCTAGTATAAACCCTAAAAATGCCAAACCCTAAACCTAAACTTAAAGTAACTAATTAAATTAAAAATAAACCTTGATGGAAAGAACTTCACCATCAGCCAGGCTTAGTCTAGATCAAGTGATGGAAGTGAAGGAGGAGGTGGCAGTTATCATAGTGGTGGTGGGGGATCTGGAGGTGCTGGTGAATATGGAGGTGTTGGTCGGAGTAGTGGTGGTTATGGAGGTGGGAGGAGTGATAGAGGTTACAGCCATGGTGGTGGCGGAGGGAGATAGATATATGATCCACTCGAGGGGTGGTGAAAACCAGAAACGAAAGAAAGATTCGATTCTGGCTTATGGAATTATGTCTTTCGAGATGATTCTAGTTATCTATGGTTTTGATTTTCTCTATGTCTCATTTTATCTATGTCATCGTGTTAAAGAAAACCTAATGTGTTACTTAATGAAATCGAAGAAAAAATGTTGAATATGAATTTGTTCTCTATTAAAAAAAAACTCTAAACCCTAAACTAATACCCAAGCCCCAAACCTAAAACCTAAAATAAACCCTAAGCCCAAATCTTAAACTCACAAACCCTAAACCATAAAACCTAAAACCCCAAACATTAAGCTTAAAATTAAAATAAATCCTAAACCTTTAAAAACCCCCCCCTAAACCCTAAAACCTAAAACCTAACCCCACAAACCCTAAACCTAAACCCCAAATCCTAAACCCAAAAAAAAACCCTAAACCCTAAACCCTAAACCTAAAAAGTTAAAAAAACTTAAACTAAATAAAATGTAAAATTAAAATAAATAAAATCTAAAATATATAAATAAAATAAAATAAAACATAAACTATAACCTAAATTTAAACTAAACCTAAAAAGAAAATAAAATAAAAAAAATGAACTAAAATAAAATAAATAAAACCTAAATTAAAAGTAAAAAATAAAAACATAAATAAAATAAAAATAAAAATAAAAAATAAAAATAAAATAAACCTAAAATAAAATAAAATAAAAATTGAAACCTAAATAGTAAACTTAAAAATAAATCAATAAATAAAACATAAATGCCAAACTAAAAAAAAATCTAAAACTAAAATAAAAATAAAATAAACCTAAACCTAAACTAAAATAAATTAAACTAAAATAATAAAACCTAAACATAAACAAAAAAATAAAACCTAAACCTAAACATAAAATAAATAATATAAAATTAAACAAAATTAAACCTAAACCAAAACTAAAAGAAAGCCAAAATAAACCTAAAATAAAACCAAAACTAAACCTAAAATAAAAACCTAAACTTAAACCTTAAAATAAAAAATATAACATCATCCTAAAAATAAAATAAAATAAACTAAACTCAAAAGAAACCTAAACCTAAAAATAAACTGAATTAAAACTTAAAATAAAAAACAAATAAACCTAAAATAAATGCTAAACTATTAAAATAAAAAAATAAACCTAAATCAAAATAAAACAAAATAAAATATAAAATAAAAAATAAACTAAATAAACCTAATCATCAATTGGGTTAATGTAAAATAAATAAAATAACAAAAACTAAACCCTAAACCCTAACAACCCACAAATCAAAACTAAACCCTAAACATAACCCTACAACCCTAAACCCTAAAACCCTATAACCACCCTAAACTACCACTACCTACCTTAAACCCAAAACCCCAACCTAAAATCTAAACTAAACCACTAAAACTGAAACCATAAATGACCCCTGAACCATACCACTAAACCCTACTAAAAACTTAAAAAAAAAAAACCCTAAACCTAAACCCAAAATTTAAACCTAAACCTAAATAAATCCTAAACCATAAACCCAAAACCCTAAACCTAAACCCTAAAAGCATAAACTAAAACACTAAACCAAACATTAAACCCAAAAACAACCCTAAACCCAACACTAAACCAAACCCTAAACCTAAAGTTAAAAAAATAAAATAAAAAAATAAACCTAAATCCTAAATCTAATAAACTTAAACCTAAATATAAAAAAATGGGCTATGATGGGAGGAACAACACCTTCAACAGTAAGATGTAGAGGTGGTGGAGAAGGAGGAGGTGGTGGGGGATCTCAAGGTGTTAGTGGATATGGAAGTGGTGGTCCAAGCAATGATGGTTATTGAAGCGGGAGGAGCAATGATGGTTACAGCCTTGCTGGAGGCAGAGGGAGAGATCGGGGATATGATCGTGGATCCCTCTGAGATGGTGGTTAGATGGGAACTAGAGAAACTAAGAACCTAATCGATCTGATGGAATTATGTCTTCACAGTAGAGTCAGTTCTAGTAATTTAAGGCTTTTTATTTGCCCTATGCATGACCATTCTATATGTATGACGCCACTTGTGTAATAGAAAACTTGGTGGTTACTTGGTTGATGAAATCGAAAAGAAGAAATGTTGAATATGAATTTATTCTTTGTTAAAAAAAATAAAATCAAAATTCCTACACCCTAAACAAAAATCTGAACCATAAACCTAAAACCTAAACCCTAAACCCTAAAATCTCACAAAAATAATAATAAATAAAAAATAACTAAATAAACCTTAACCTTAAATCATAAATCATAAATCTGAACCCACAAACCTACAAACCCTAAACCAAACCCACCCAACCCTAAACCCTAAACCCTAAACCCTAAACCCCAAATCAAACCCTAAAACCTAAAATCTAAACCTAAACTAAATAAAACCTAAAAATGAAATAAATAAAAAAAAACCTAAACCTAAATAAATTAAAAAATTTAAATAAAGTAAAAAACCTAAACTAAAACCTAAAAAGTAAACTAAACTTAAAGAAAATAAAATAAAAAATAATAAAAACCTAGATTAAACTAAAAAATAAAAAATAAAAAATAAAAACTAAATAAAATAAAAATAAAATAAAGGTAAAATAAAATAAAATAAAAACTAAAGAAAAATCTAAACCTAAAATGAAATCCTAAAAATAAATAAAAAAATAAAACATAAACCTTAAACTAAAAAAATCCTAAACTTAAAATAAATAAAATATAAATTTAAACCTAAAATTAAATTGAACTAAACTAAAATAAATGTACCTAAACTTTAACCCTAAACCCTAAACTAAACCATCTAACCCTAATAAACCCTAAACCTAAACCCTAAAACTTAATCCCTAAACCTAAATCTTAAACTATAAAACCTAAACCCTAAAACCCTAAACCCAAGCATAAACCCTAAACCTAAACCCAAAAAAAACCTAAAGCCTAAAGCCTAAACCATAACCCTACATTACACCCTAAACCTAAAACCACAAACCATACAAAAACCTAAACACTAATTAAAACCTAAAATAAAATAAATAAAAAAACCTAAAAAAATAAAAAATAAAACCTAAACTTACACTAAAATAGAATAAAATAAATTAATTAAAATAAACTAAAATAAAATTAATACTTAAACTAAGCTAAAAATAAAATAAACCTACAAATAAAAATGTAAATTTAATAAAAACTAAATGTAAAATAAAATAAAATAAAATAAAATAAAATAAGATCTAAAAAAAACCTAAACCTAAAACCTAAAACCTAAAATTAAATAAAAATAACCAATACCTAAATTAATAATAAAACTAAACCTAAAATAAAATAAAATAAAATAAATATAAACCTAAACCTAAACCTGAAATAAATTAAACCTAAACCCTAAGCTAAATAAAATAAAATAAACTAAAAATAAACATAAAAATAAATTGAAAAAATAAAACCCAAAATAAAGTTAAAATAAAAACCTCAAACCTAAACCCTAAACCTAAAACATTAAAAAGGTAAAAAACCTAAACCTATGCTAAATAAAACCTAAAATAAAATAAATAGAAAACCTAAACAAAATAAAATGAAAAACTAGAATAAAATTAAAACATAAACTAAAACCTAAACTAAACCTAAGAAGATAAAATAAAAAATAAAACTAAGCTAAAACAAAATAAATAAAACCTAAACTAAACTTAATAAAATTAAAACTAAACTTAAAATAAGAATAAAATAAACCTAAAATAAAATAAAATTAAATAAAACCTTTACCAAAAATAAACATACAAAGAAAACTTAAAAATAAATACAAAATAAAACTTAAACCCTAAACTAAAAAATAAAACATTTACCAAAAAAATAAAATAAATAAATTAAACTTAAATCTAAATTAAAATAAAGAAACTAAAATTAAAAAAAGCTAAAATAAATAACTAAAAATCTAAACTATATAAATAAAATAAACTTAAACCAAAACTAGAAAATAAAACTTAAATAAACTAAACCCTAAACCCTAAAATAACTAAATAAATAAATAACCTAAAATAAACTTAAATTGACTTTAAACCACAACCTAAACTTAAACCTAAACCCTAAACTACCCACCCTACCCCTACTAACTCTAAACTCCTAATAACCCCAGGCCAACCTAAATCCTCCAAATCCTCTCAAACTACACCCACTACTACCTTAAAACCTAAACCTAAACCCTAAATCTTAAATAAAATCCTAAACCCTAAACCACTTTAAACCCTAAACTAAATCTAAATCCTAAACCCTAAACTAAACTAAACCCTAAACCCAAAAAAACCTACTAAACCTCATTAAACCAAAACTACCTAAACCCCAACATAAACCCTTAAAATAACTAATTAAAATAAAAAATAAATGTAAACCTAAATCCTAATAAACCTAAACCTAAAAATGGGCACTGGAAGAACAACACCTTCAACCGGGCTATCTAGATCTGAGGTGGAGGACAAGGTGGAGGTGGTGGTTATGGCAGTGGTGGTGAGGTGGATATGGAGGTGGTGAAGATGATGGTTATGGAAGCGGAGGAGCAATGATGGTTCTGACCTTGGTGGCGGCGAGGAGAGGGGGATATGATCGTGGATCCCGCTACTTGAGATGCTCGGGTGGTTCTGATGGGAACTAGAGAAACTAAAGAACCACTGATCCAATCTGCTACTTATGGAATTGTGTCTTCACAATAGAGGCAGTTCTAGTTATTTAAGGTTTTATTTGCCCATGAGTGAACCATTCTATGTATGATGTCGCTGTAATAGAAAACTTGGTGTGTTACTTGGTTGATGAAATCGAAGAAATGTTGAATTTGAATTTATTCTTTGTTAAAAAAATAAAATCAAAATCACCACTAAAAATCAACCATAAACCTAAAACCTAAACCCTAAACCCTAAACCATAAAATCTCAAAAATAATATTAAATAATTAAATAAACTAAATAATAAATAAGCCTAAAACCTACAACCCTAAACCAAAACCACAAAACCCTAAACCCTAAACCTAAACCTAATCCCAAAACCCAAAACCTAAAATCTAAACCTAAACTAAATAAAACTTAAAATAAAATAAACAAAAACCAAACCTAAATAAATTAAAAAATTAAATAAAATAAAACCTAAATAAAACTAAACCTAAATAAAATAAAAATAAAAAATAAAAACCTAAATTAAACTAAAATAAAATAAAAATAACAAACCTAAATAAAATAAAACTAAAAATAAAATAAAATAAATAAAATAAAATAAAATAAAACTAAAGAAAAATCTAAACCTAAAATAGAACCTAAAAGAAATCCTAAAATAAATAAAATAAAACATAAACCTAAACTAAAAATATAAATAAATATCTAAACCTAAATTAAATTGAACTAAACTAAAATAAAATAAAACTTAAACCCTAATCAACCCAACCCTAAGTTTAAACTCAAACTAAAATAACCTTATCATAAACCTAAACCCTAAAATCCCTAAACCCTCCACAAAACCCAGCCTAAAGCCTAAACTCTACTATCCAAAACCCTAAATCCATACCAAACCCAAACCTAATCACAAAACCTAAACCTAAACTAATTAAAACCTAAAATAAAATAAATAAAAAACTTAAACCTAAAACTAAACTAACACTAAACTTAAACCTAAAATAGAATAAAATAAATAAATTAAAATAAACTAAAAGTAAAACATAAACTAAGCTAAAAAAATAAAACAAACCTACAAATGAAAAACGTAAATATAATAAAAACTAAATGTAAAATAAAAATAAAATAAAAATAAAATAAAATAAGATCTAAAAAAACCTAAACCTAAAAAAACCTAAGCATTAAAACCTAAAATTAAATAAAAATAGAACCAATACCTTAAATAAAAAATAAAACTAAACCTAAAATAAAATAAATTAAATTAAATCTAACCTAAACTAAAATAAATAAAACCTAAACCTAAAATAAATTAAACCTAAACCCTAAGCTAAATAAATAAAATAAACTATAAATAAGCCTAAAAATAAATTAAAAAAATAAAACCTAAAAATAAACCTAAAATAAAAACTTAAAACCTAAACCCTAAAGCCAAAATATTAAAAAGCTAAAAACCTAAGCCTATGCTAAATAAAACCTAAAAATAAAATAAATAAAAAAACCTACACATAAATAAAATGCAAAATAGAGATAAAATTAAAACATAAACTAAAATAAAACCTAAACCTAAACCTAGAAAGAAGATAAAATAAAAAAATAAAACTAAGCTAAAATAAAATAAACAAAATAAAACTAAACTAAAAAAAAAATTAAACTAAACCTAAATAAAATAATAAAACCTAATCCAAAATAAAATAAAGAAAACTTAAAAATAAATACAAAATATAACTTAAACCCAAAACTAAAACAAATAAAACCTTTACCAAAATAAACAAAATAAATTAAACTTAAACCTAAACTAAAATAAAAACTAAAATTAAAAAAACCTAAACCAAAACCTAAATAAACTAAATTGAAACCCTAAACTAAATAAAATAAAATAAACTAAAATAAACTTAAAAAACTATAAAACCTAAAATAAATCTAAAATAAAAAACCTAAAACCTAAACCTAAAAAATGAAATATAAAGCTAAACTTAAAAAATAAAAATAAAAAAAAAAAAATAAAATAAAATAAAACTAAACTAAAAATAAACCTAAACCTAAACCTAAACCTAGAAAATAAACTAAAATAAATAGACCTAAAATAAATAAACTAAACTAAATAAAAGTAAAATAACCTTAAATAAAATAAGAAATAAAATAAACTAAAATATAAATTAAACTGAATAAACTAAATAAATCTAATACTACCAGTTTACTAAATTTAAAAAATGTGAACAAATAAAAATAAATATGACCCTAAACCCTAAACCCTAAACCCTCAACCCTAAACCTACAACCCTAAACCTAAACCCAAAACTCTCCTCCCCGAAGTGCTCACTTGTTCTCTACTAATATTTGAATCCCTCTTGGTCGTGCACACCCGATAAGGGATTTCTATGGCTCTGGCTTTGATTTTGACCAATTTCAAAGGCTTGAATGACATCTAGTTATTTGCATGATGTTTTGTGATTGACCATTGCTGCGGTGAGTTCTATTCCTTGGGTTCCACCTCAAAATATGGATGTTTCGGCTATGACATCGACATTTTGGGGATTGGCATCCCTAATGCTGCATCTTCTACTAAATCTTTTAAGGAAGCACTCTCTGGTAAGATTTCTCTCTCTATTGGTTTGGTTAATGTCATTTTGACATCTTTTAGAGGTTTTCCAGCAATAATGTGCTCTGATGTGGATATTAAAAGTTGACAAAACCCTTTGAATTTTCTCTTCGATAAATTTTCTTTGTGTCATCCAAATTTGGATAAGATCCACTCTTTTTCCATAATCTCAAGCATATTGGTGCCTTCTTGATTGGTCTTATTGACTCTTAGCATATCTTGATTCAACTTTGTAATGATTATTCATGTGTTTTTTCACATCATTCTTATTTCATCTTTAATTATTAAATATGTTTGCTGAAGTTGTCACCACATTTTAACATTAAGGAGGAATCTTCTATTGTCCCTATGTGGTTATCTCTTCCTAATATGTGCATTCATTTTTTTACCCATCATGTGCTTTTTGCTTTCAGGGCTTTATTTGGTTGGCCTTTGCAACTCGACCGGCGTGAGCGATCTTTTCTCGGATCCTCATGGAATTAGGCATAATTAAATAATACCCTAAGGAAGTTTGGATTTGCTCTAAAAAATATGGGTATTTGCAAAATGGTTGAATTGGAGAACCTTCTAATTGTTTGTTCCCACTGTAAAATACATGGTCATGATAATTCAAAATGTTTTATTCTCCATGCCCTCTTAAGAAAATGAATTCCTCCTAAGGAAAATGTTGTCTCTACCCATAAGCTAATTCCTACTTATGTTCAGAAATTAGCCTCGGATCCTAAGGATGGTATGAAGGCTGTTATTGAGGGTGATTCCTTGGATATTGGGGTTAATCATGTTGAACATGTTTCAACTTTTAATGTTGGTAGGGATTCAGCCGATATTCAAAATTGGAAGGAAGATTTACCTTTTATTCCTTCTTTGAATTTGAATTTTTCTAATGTGAAGAATAGTAAATTCTCTAAGTTATTAGAAGATGATTTGATTTCCTCTGATTCTTTCCCTGCATCTATGCTGGCTTTGATCGATTAAAATGAAGCTTTTAATGAGGATTTAAATGATGTCGAGCATGTTGAAAACATTTTTGATCTGGATTTTACTACATGTGCTTTTAATGGTTCTAAATCATCACCATCTCTCATTTATAGTATTGATATTCATGTTAATCCTACTTTTCAACAAAATATGGATTTGGAAGAAGGTGAACTGCCCTCCAAACACATGGATATTTCTCTTAAATCTATGACCAATGTTACTAAATCTTACTCGGATGATGGCTCTAATGGAAAAGAAAATGGCTTCCAAACTTATCATGCTAAAAAGAAAAAAAATGTTAAAAATTTAACTCCCAAATTTTTTGAAAATACTAGATCTGATGCGGCCTCCCACTCCTCTCTTAATTAACCTTTGCTTAACCCCTTTATTTTTTATGTTTAATTTTTTTTTTTATTTGATCGATACCCTCTCTATTTGTAATCATATTAGAAATCTTTATCACATTTATAATATTTCTCTTCTAATTGTTCTAGAGCCTCTTATTCATGCTAATAAAATTAACCATGTCGCTAGAATGATCAGTTTCAATGAATTTTTCTCTAATTTTAGTAATAAGATTTGGTGTTTTGAAATAATTTTGTTGAGGTCTCCATTCTTGATGATTTTCATCAAGTTGTCACTCAAATATCTTATGGTGATTATTATGTTTTGGGCTCTTTTATTTATGCATCTTGTTATAGATCTGGTAGAAATCTTCTTTTTGACAATTTAAGGAATTTTGCTACCTCTGAAAACAAACCTTGGTTTGTTGGTGGTGATTTCAACACCATTTTATTCTCTTCTGAATGAAGTGGTGGTTGCTCCCTCAATATTCATACCATGGAAGATTTCTCCAATATGATCCTTAATTGTAATTTGGCTGATATTGGCTTTAACGCTAATTATACTTGGCAAAACTCTAGACTTTGGCAAGGTGGCATTCTTTTAATACTCATTGGATTACTCAATGGCCTATTACTTATGTTGACCATTTAAGTAGAACCTTGCCAAATCAAGCTCCTCTTCTAGTTCCTATTAAAGATAATTCAAATAGACTAAAAACCCCCTCTCCTTTTAGATTTCAAAACATGTGGATTCAGCATATTGATTTTTTTAATGTTGTGGCTAATAATTTGAAAGCTCCTTTACATCCTGATAATTTGATTATGGGGATGAATAGACTTTGGTTTAAACATAAAGGACTTCAACAAAATTTGGTCTGGATCAAGCATTAGTTAAAACCATTTTTGCTATTATTAAAGTTATGGAAAAGTGGTTTGTGATCTTGAAGTCTCTTATGTCTAATCCTTCTAAGATTACAAACTTAACTGAGGTAAAAGATAAACTTGTTAACTTCCAAAATATTGAAGAGACTTATTGGCTCCAAAAAGCTGCTAGTAAATATATTACGAATGGTGACAGGAATACTAAGTATTTCCATGCTTTGGCTAACAAAAAGAGGGCTTTAAATAATAATCAAAAAATTAAAAATGATAATGGAGATTGGATTATGGAGAATAATGATATTAAGGAATTAGTTATTAATTACTTTAGATATATGCTTAATAAGAATTTCTCTTATGAAGCTATTTATCTATCATTGTTAATTCCTTCTATTATTACTAATGATGATAATGATTTGCTTACCATTGTACTAATGAAGATGAAAATTTCAAAGTTATGAATACCATGAAAATAGATTCTATCTGGTTGAGGGTTTCACTACTCAATGTTTTCAAAATGTTGGTTTATCATTAAAATGATTTGATTGAGGTTCTCTTGGTGCTCTTGGCATAAATCTTGTGGCCCTTTGGGAGAAGGTGCTCTTGGTTGCAAGCCTATTTGTGAAGCTATCACTACCTTCTCTCATAATCTATGGTGAACTTTTAGAAAGAATGATATCCTTTGGGCTAATTTTTTGATGGAAACATATTGCCAAGGTAAATGCCCCCTTAACTCTGCTTATAAAGTTGGTGACTCTCTGGTTTGGAAATGGCTTTGCTCCATTAAATGGGTTATCAAATCATTAATATCTTGGGATATTTAGTCAGATTCTTCCTTCTTTTGGCAAGATAATTGGATTGACAATGGCTCCATTGACACCCTTTTATCAACCCACTCTATTGTTGCTATCAAAGTTAATTATTTTGACTTAATAAAATTGGAATGAAAGCAAACTTGAGAATTATATTCATATTTCTATTTTTGCCAACTTTAGAAATATCCCCATTTCTTCTAACAAACTTGACCAAATTATTTTTAAGCTTTCTTATAATGGTTACTTTGTTCTTAAAGAGGTTTGGAATTTTATTAGAGATAAACAAAACCCCTCTAATTTTTTTTATTAAACCCCATTTTTGATTTGGTTTTAGCTTGGAGGATTTTGAATAACTTTATTCCTATGGACTTTTGCTCACTAAAGGGTTTTACTTACCTTCAAAGTGCTATTGTTGCTTTCATATTGAAAATGTAAATCATGATTTTGTCAATGGTCCTATTGCCTTTAAATTATGGTTTTGGTATGATGATTTATTTAATACCAACTATTTTCAGGGTTATCTTTCTTTATATCAACTTCTTGAAGTCTATTTCAAAAATACAGTGAAAGGTCATATCAAAGTTTTAATTGATATTACCCTTATCGTTCATCACGGATGGATAGAAAAGATGCTAAATGTCATGGAATTTCTATGAAGCATAAAGGATCCTAGATAGAACTAAAGATAAAATTCATGTTCTTTTTAATGCCAATCTTATAAGTAATATTCATTTTAGAGGTTATAAATTTGTGGCTAAAAAATTGGGTATCATAAAAGTGGTCGAATTATCCATTGTATCAAACCTAAAGACAATTTGATTAAAGTGAATATTGATGGTTCTGTTGGCTCTAATAAATATGGCTGTGGTGGTATCCTTAGGGATTCTAAAGCTACTATCATTTGTGCTTTTACCTATCCTCTCAAAGCTTGTGTTATTTTTCTAAGCTTATATGCGTTAATAAAGCAATCAAAATTGTTTGAAAATAGGTTTCCTTAACATCTGGATTGAAGTTGATGCTCTCTTGCTTCTTGACATGCTTAATTCTAATAGAAATGGGAATGCTAAATTATTTTATCTTCTTAGTCATATAAAAGTCTTCTTTCTTAAGTTTGTTTTAAAATTTTCCACATTCTCCGTGAAGGTAATGCTCGTTCTGTTACTTGGCTAACTTTGGTGCCAACTTAACTGAGTTCACTTTATTTGACAACCAAACTATGCCTAAACTATTAAGAGGTTTGGTTAATCTGGATAATACTAGATTGCCTTATCTCAGATTATAAATTCTTGGCTTGGTTTTTGATGATATTTTATGTTTGGTTGTCCCTTATTAAACTCTCTTTGGGTTGTGGTTATCTACTTATTTTCTCTCTTTGGCCTGAGATGGGTTATGTTTTTGATCTATTACTTTTGGATTGGCCTAGTTTTTGCTACTTGATGGTTATTATAAGTGCAGCCTAGGTTATTTTGTTTTTTCAAGCTTAGTTGCTTCTATCTGTCTGGGTGGGTGTTTACCACAATTTTCCCTAGGCTATTTTTTATATCCTCCTTTGGGTTATGGCTATGGTTGTTGTAGTTTTTTAATTCTATATGTGTTTTTCTTCTTTTCTAGGCTGCTTGCTAACTTACTAGAGTTGGATCTACTGCTGTGGTGGTTGAGAAGGAGGCTTTGTTGGCTGGCTGGGTTGGCTGGCTATTTTGGCTGGTTGGGTTGGTTGGATGCCTGACTATTTTGGCTGCTTTTTTATTTTCTATTGGTGATGATCTTGGTGGTTTATCTTTGGCTTGATTTTGGCATGGTGGAGGTTGTTGGTTTGCTAGTATTTTCTCTATTTTATTGACTGGGGCTTCGTGGTTGGTTTTATTGATTTTGTTTTGTTTCTTTTGGTTATGGTTTTGACCTCCTCCTATATTAGCCATGCTCTCTTAGCTGCAGAGGCTTTGGGTTTGGGTATTGTTCTGGATTGGCTGGTTGAAGGCTATTTTATGGTTGTAAGTTGGCCTCATGTGCTAGTGGCTGGGTTGTGTGCCTTTATTGTTGATGTTCCTATTGGTTGGCTTGTAGTCTGTCTTATTGGGCTTTGTACCTTTTGGTCTTTGGATAGTTGTTCTACTTTCCTAGATTAGATTTTCTTTTGCCTTGGTTAGGCTTGGTGGCTACTATCTGCTTCTACCCATTCCCTAGCTATCTTGGCTGATTTCAACTTGATGAATGTTGTTGGTCTTTACACTGACTTGGGTCCTTCTACTGATGGTGTGGTTGGCTAGGAGGACATGTTGGCTAGCTGGTTTGGTTAGTTGTATTGGCTGGCTGGGTTGATTGGAGGGGTGGTTGTTTTGGCTGATTTTTCATGCTCCTTTGGTGAATGTTCTGGGAACCTACTGGTGTTCTTTTTGTGACCTATATTTTTGGTTTCCTCCTACTTTATTTTTTCTCTCTTGCCTACAACTGACCCCCTTTTTACTGTTTGGGTGGTAGCCTTGCTATCCACCCATTTTGCGGTTAGACTGGGTGTCTTTACTTGCTCTTTTTTTTTCTTTGTTGGTGGAAGATATGAGAACTTGTGTTTTTCATTTTTGCTCTTGTTTGTCTCTAGTTTGGGTTGTTACCCCTTTCATGATGCTTCCTCCTTTTGATTTTGTTATTCCTTTTTGGTTGTGGCTTTGGTTGTGCTCATACTATATTGCTGCTATCCTTGATGGTTGTTTGATTATCTGGCTTCTTGGGCTTGATTGTATAGGAGGCTTGGTGGTTGGCTGTTATGTTTATTATTTGGAGGATTTTGCAGCCTTACAGGATGATGGACTTTGGATGATGGGATACACGATGTATGATGTCTACGATGGCCTTGATGTTTCCCCCTCTTTCTTCTTCTAGCTGGTAGCATTATATGTAATTGTAACCATTCTTCTGAAGTTTGGATGCTTACATATAGTGTTGCGCCTTGAGATGATTGTAACTGAGCCTGAGACTTTTCTTTACTTTACTCCTTTTATTTGCTCTTACTATTTATGCTTCCTTAATTGTACTTATCCTTTCAAAAGTATGTTGCAGATTTCTTTTATAGGTTGGGAGAGTCTTATAGGTGGATCTTGCTGGTATCAGACGGACCAAATGAAGTTTGCTGCTGCTCACATGGATTTTTTGCTATTGATTTTATGGTTTTTCTTTTGTTTCTTTCCTTCATTATTGTAACATTTAGGGGGTTTATCTCTTTAGGATTTATTATAGCTCTTTGAGCATTAGCTTAGAAATTTAACCACCCCTAAAGACTTTGTACTTTTTCTTTGTGGAAATAAAATTTATCTTTCCTAAAAAGACTCTAAACCTAAATCCTAAACCCATTTAAACCTAAACCCTAAACCCTTTCCTAAATCTACAAACTAAACCCTAAACCACAACCCTAAACTAAACACCTACCTTAAACCTCTAAACCCTAACTAATCCTAATCACCATAAACTTAAACCTCACCCACTAAACTCTAAACCCTAAAAAAAACCTAAAATCTAGCCTAAACTAAATAAAACATAAAAATAAAGTAAATAAAAAAATCCAAAACCTAAATAAAATAAAATAAAATAAAACAAAAATGAAAACCTAAACTAAAACTTAAACCTAAACCCAAACTTAAACTTAAACTTAAAATAAAATAAAATAAAAAAACTAAAATAAAATAAATAAAAAAACTAATAAATAAAATAAAATAAACTGGAATTAAATACCTAAATAAAATAAAAACTAAACGTAAAATAAAAAAAATAAATCTAAAATAAAATAAAATAAAAACTAAACAAAAACCTAAACCTAAAATATAAACATAAAAATAAAACCTAAAGATAAATAAAAAAATAAAACCTAAATCCTAAGCTAAAAAAAACATAAACCTAATATAAAAATAAAATAAATAGAATAAAATAGACTAAGCTAAAATAAATAAAACCTAAACATAAACTTTAAATAAATTAAACCTAAACCTAAACTACATAAAATAATATAAACTAAAAGCAAACCTTAACTTAAACTAAAAAAATAAAACCTAAAAATAAACCTAAAATAAAAACCTAAAACCAAAACCTTAAAAAGTAAAATAAAAACGTAAACCTCGACCTAAAAATAAAAATTAAAACCTAAACCTAAAAAATAAAATAAAAAAAACTCAACTAAAAAATAAATCTAAACTAAACTTAAACCTAAAAAATAAACTAAAATAAAACACGTACACAAAAATAAAAAAATAAACTCAATAAAAATATGATAAAATAAAATAAAATAAATAAAAATACACTAAATAAACTTAAACCTGCCATTTATTTAATTTTAAAAAACTAAACCCTAATAACCCTACCTAACATTAAACCCAAAAAATAAATAAACTTACTTGGTTTGGTTAATTGAAATAAAGCTAAACTAAAACATGACCCTAAACTTAAAACATAAAACCTAAAAAAAATAAAAAAATATATAAAATTAAAACCCCCCTAAACCCTAAACAAATAAACCTAAATCTTCCACCTAAAACAAACCTAAACCCTAAACCCTAAATCCTAACTAAACCTAACCCACTACTGACACTTATACCTACCACTATCAGACCTACACTACCAACTAAAACTTAAACCTTAAAATAAGATAAAACTTAACAAAATAAACCTAAATCTAAACCTAAACCTAAAAATAAACTAAAATAAATAACCTAATAATAGTAAATTAATATAAATAAAATAAATAATAAAAAAGCTAATTAAAATAAAAATAAAATAAACTAAAATAAATAATAAATAATCCTAAACCTATTTTTGCTTAATTTTGTTTAAAACCTAAACCCACATTACTACTTAAACCCTACGGATCATAAAAACCCAGGCCACTGACCTAAACCCTAAACTCTAGGCCCTCAACAAAACCACTCACCTACCTACTAAACCCTGTGCCCTACCAAACCATAATAAACCCTAAATCCTGACCATGAACCTCCACATACCATAAACCCAAAACCCTGGGCCTAAACCCAAAACCACTGACCTCCTGGGCCCTAAACCCTAAACTTAAACCCTACCATCCCTAAAGCTACACTAAACCCTAAGCTTAAACCCTAGCCAGGCCCTCCAAGACCCACCCAAACCCTTAACTAAACTAAATAATGAAACCTAAACATATACCTAAAAATAAAAGAAAATAAACTCAACTAAAAAATAAACCTAAACCTAAAATAAAAATAAACTAAATTAAAAAAGAACTAAAATAAATAAACTTAAAATAAATAAACTAAACTAAATAAAATAAAAAAAATAAAACTAAATATAAATTAACCTGTAAAATAAGTAAACTGGGTTACTTTTTAAAAAATACTAAACCCTAAATCTGACCCTAAACCTAATCCTAAAAATAACCTAAACTCCTAAACTAACATAAACCCTAAACTAAAACCTAACCACCCCACTCTAATCCTCTAAACCCAAACCAAACCCTAAACTCAGCATAATCACTAAACCTTAAACCCCACCCACCATAAACACTAAACCCTAAATGCAAACCCTAAACCTAAACCTAAAGTTACTAAATAAATTGAAAAATAAACCTATACACTAAAACCTAATAAACCTAAACCTAAACCTAAACCTTAATAATGGGCAGAACCTTGACGATAACAACATCATGGCCGGGGAGATCAAGGTGAGGAGAGATGGCGATTATCAGCATGGTGGTAGGGGATCTTGAGGTGCTAATTCATATAGAGGTGGTAGTCAGAGTAGTGGTGGTTATGGAGGTAGCCAGAGAGATAGAGTTTATAGAGTGGTGGCGAGAGGAGCGATCAAGGATATGATGGTGGATCTCACTACTCGAGAGGACAGGGTGGTTCTTATGGGAACTAGTGAAACTGAAGAACGGTCAATTCGACCAACTGCTTATGGAACCATGTCTTTACAGTAGAGATGATTCTAGTTATCTAGGATTTTTGATTTGCTCTTTGTGTACATATTTTTTCTCTATGTCGTCGCTTGTGTCTTAGAAAACTTTGTGTGCTATTTGGTTGATGAAATTGAAAAGAAGAAATGTTGAATCTTAATTTGCTCTTTGTTAAAAGGAAACCCTAAACTAAAACATGAATCCTAAACCTAAAACCTAAACCCTAAACCCTAAACCTTAAACCCTAAAAAAACCTAACCCTAAAACCCAAACACATTAAATCCTAATCACTAAACCCTAAAAATCTAAAACATAAACCTTAACATAAATAAAAAAACATAAACCTAAATAAAATAAAATAAAAAGTTAAACTAAAACCTAAACCTAAACATAAACCTAAACTTAAACCTAAACCTAAACCTAAAATAAATTAAAAAATAAAAACTAAACTAAAATAAAATAAATAAAAACCTAAACTAAACTAAAAAAAATAAAATATACCTAAAAATAAAAAACCTAATTAAAATAAAAATAAATGCAAAATAAAAAATAAAATAAAATAAAAACCTAAACCTAAAATATAAAAAAAATAACCTAAATCTTAAACTAAAAAACCTAAACCAAAATTAAACAAAATAAAATAAACTTAAACCTAAGCTAAAATAAAGATAAAATAAATAAAACCAAAACCTAAAATAAACTAAACTTAAACCCTAAACTAAATAAAATAAAATAAACTGCTAAACTGAAAAATAAAACCTAAAAGAAACCTTAAATAAAATCTAATACATAAATGTAAAACTAAAATAAAATGTAAACCTAAACTTAAAAATAAAATAAATCCTAAACCTAAAATAAAATAAAATAGAACTAAACTAAAAATAAACCAAAACCTAAACATAAACCTAAAAAGTAAAATAAAATAAAAAACTAAACTAAAATAAGTAAACCTAAAATAAATATAATAAACTAAACACAAATAAAAAATAAACCTAAATAAAAATAAATAAAATAAAATAAACTAAAACAAATAAAAAATAAACTAAATAAATTAAAATAAAAACCTAAACCTAATGGTTTACCAAATCTAAAAAATCCATAAACTTTAAACCTAAACCCTACTCAAATTCTAAACCCTACCCAACCTAAAACCCTGAGCCACAACACCCTAACTTAAACCCTGACCACAACCCTACCAGGCCCTGAGCCCTAAAACCCCTGGGCCCAACCTAACCCTAACCAAATGTAACCCTAACCATGGGCTCAAACCTAAACCATAAACCATAAAACTATAAACCAGCCAAGCTGAGCCTAAACTAAACTTTAAATAAACACTACCAGGTTAACCCTAAACTCTAAACCTAAACCCTAAACCCTCAAAGCCCAGCCCTAGTCTAAACCTAAATGCTACCCACCCTAAACCACAAACCTAAACCTACCAAACACTAAAACCTAAAACCTTAAACCCTAAAATTTATTCTCTGGTGGTTATTTCTTGTCATGGATATTTTATTTTTTTGGTTTTCGGGACTCATGTTGGCTCCATCCTAGGTAGGACTTACGGGTCCTATGTTCAGTTAAGTTTCGACATTCGTTTGATGGTTTTGGTGATTCACGGGTTCGCCTTCCTACCTATTTTTATGCTCTATCTACTTGGTTATTAACTATGGCAATGTCTACTCTGATGAAGAGGTTTTATGGCCAACTTGCTATCGCTTCCTATCTTGGATGTTGTTGTCTTAAGTGTTGCTATCTTGGCTGGTTTTTGCCTTGGTTATCTGCTGTCTTGCTTTTTCTGGATTCTAATGTTGATATTCATTTGAATCAATTTTTTGATTTTTCTTCTAGTGGGTTCCAATGTTACATTAACTTATTTCTTTGTTGGGGTTGGTTTTCAAATCTGTCTTTGTTTACATTAATTGTTCATCTCGATTATTGTGATCTACATTATCATTGTCTCTATTCCCATCTCGGTTTGATTAGGTTGTTTTGCTATGCTTTACAATTATTATTACAGATATGGATATTAATAAATAAGTTGCCTCCTCTCTTACTTTTCCCTGGAGGGCCTATATGTTGGCCTTTTTCTCTTCTTGGATATGACTTTTTATGAGGTTATGGAAATGATGGCTCATGATCATATGTTTATGCATTCTCATGTCAGGGTGATTATATTGATGATACTTCTCTTGAATGGGACACCATATCGTTCAACTCTTTGTAATTTCCTCTCTATATTAGATATGGTTTTGTTTAAGTTTGCAGGTGATTCTCTCTTATCCTTTTGCAAGTTTGCTCCATATTGTCATGCATTCTCACGTCCTCCAGAGCATTGGCCCTAATCTTCTTTTGGCTTATTATGTTAATCAACTTGTATCTTTTGATTGCTTTAATGTTTTCTTTTGCTTTTGGATGTACTTAAATAGGGGATTCACTCTTTAGGCTGATTGTAGCTCTTTGAGCAGTAGTTTTGGAGTTTATCCCCTTTAAGGACCTTGTAACCCTTTTTTGTGGCAATAAAATACCCCTACATGGGGTTTCCCTAAAAAAAAAAAACCCTAAACCCTAACAACTTAAAAACCTAAACCTAAAGTAAATAAAACATAAAGTAAAATACATAAAAAAATCTTAACCTAAATAAAATGAAAATATAAACTAAAATAAAAACCTAAAATAAAACCCAAACCTAAACCTCAAAATAAAATTAAAATAAATTAAAATAAATTAAAATAAAATAAATGAAAGCCAAAACTAAACTAAAAAATAAATAAAATTAAGAATAAAAAACTAAACGTAAAATAAATATTAAATAAATTTAAATTAAAATAAAATAAAAACTAAATATAAACCTAAACCTAAAAAAATAAACCTAAAAATAAATTAAAAAAAAAACTCAAACCCTAAATTAAAAATAAAAAGTAAACTTAAAATAAAACTAAAATAAACAATATAAAATAAACCTAAAACTAAACTAAGATAAACTAAACTAAAATAAATAAAACCTAAACCTAAACCTAACCCTAAACCTTGAACAAAATAAAATAAAATAAACTAAAAATAAACCTTAACCTAAACTAAATAAAACATAAAAATAAAATTGTATAACATAAAACCTAAACCATAAACCCTAATAAGCTAAAAACCTAAACCTAAAATAAATAAAACCTAATAAAAACCTAAATAAAAAAGAAAAAATAAAATAAAATAAAAATATAAACTAAAACTTAATTTTAAACATGAACCTAAAAAATAAAATAAAATAAAAAATTCAAAATCAACTAAAATAAAATAAATAAATGCCTAAACTAAATTTAAAAAAATAAGTAAAATAACTAAACCTAAAATTAAAATAAAATAAAGATAAAATAAAAGCTAAATAAAAACCTAAACCAAAAAAATAATCCTAAAAATAAAATGTAAAAATAAATAAAAAAATAAAACCTAAACCCTAAACTAAAAAAAACCTAAACCTAAAATTAAAATAAAATTAACCTAAACCTAACTAAGATAAAATAAATTAAAATAAATAAAACTTAAACCTAAACCTAAAATAAATTAAACTTAAACCTAAATTAAATAAAATAAACTAAAAATAAACCTAAACCTAAACTAAAAAATACCTATAAATAAACCTAAAAAAATTATAAACCTAAACTTAACCCTAAAAATAAAAAATAAAACCTAAACCAAAAAATATGGAAGAGACTTAATGGCGCTAGAAAGCTGTTAGAAAATATATTGCAGATAGTGACTGGAATACTATGTATTTCCATGCTTTGGTTAATAAAAAGAGAGCTTTAAATAATATTCAAAAAAATAAAAATGATGATGGAGATTGGATAATGGATAATAATTATATTAAGGAATCGGTTATTAATTACTTTAGAAATATGCTTAATAAGAATTGCTCTTCTGAAGCTATTTATCAATCGAAGTTGATTCCTTTTATTGTTACTAATCATGATAATGATTTGCTTACCATTGTGCCTAATGAAGATGAAATTTACAAAGTTAATACCATGAACATAGATTCTATTGGGGTCCGAGGGTTTCACTACTCAATGTTTTCAAAAATGTTTATTTATCATTAAAAATGATTTGATTGAGGTGCTCTTGGTGCTCTGGCATAAATGTTATGGTCCTTTGGGAGAAGGTGCTCTTGGTTGCATGCTTATTTGTTAAGTTATCACTGCCTTCTCTCATAAGCTCTGGTGGAATTTTAGAAAGAATGATAGCCTTTGGGCTAATTTTATGATGGAAAAATATTGCCAAGATAAACACCCCCTTAACTGTGCTTATAAAGTTGGTGACTCTCTGGTTTGGAAAAGGCTTTGCTCCATCAAATGGGAATATCTTGGGGTATTCAGTTAGGTGCTACCTTCTTTTGGCAAGATAATTGGATTAGCAATGGCTCTGTTGACACCCTTTTATCTACCCACTCTAATCGCTATCAAAGTTAATTCTTTTTGACTTAATAATAATTGGAATGAAAGAAAACTTGAGAATTATATCCCTATTTCTTTTTTGACAACTTTAGAAATATCCCCATTTCTTCTAACAAACCTGACCAAATTCTTTTTAAACTTTTTTATAATGGTGGCTTTATTCTTAAAGAGGTTTAATATTTTATTAGAGGTAAACAAAACCGCTCTAATTTTTTTTATTAAACTTTGGAACAATATCATTCCCATTTCCTATTCAATTTTAGCATGAAAGATTTTGAATAACCTTATTCTTATGGACACTTTGCTCTAGACTAAAGGGTTTTACTTACCTTCAAAGTGCTATTGTTGCTTTCATATTTAAAATGTAAATCATGTTTTTGCCAATGGTGCTATTGCTTCTAAATTATGGCTTTGGTATGATGATTTATTTAATACCAACTATTTTCAGGGTTATCTTTCTTTATATCAACTTAATGAAGTATGTTTAAAAAATACAATGAAAGGTCATATGAAAGTTTGAATTGCTATTACCTTTATCTAGTTCATTTGTATGGATAGAAATGACTCAAGCCGACCATTAAAGGTAATTCAATCTTCTACGACATGGCCTCACATGTGGCGGTAGGGGCAATAGTTTAGATCATGGCTCTTGCCCACTTCTTCTGGCCTCTTAGGCTCTAATAACTGGAAATCAGGCTTCTTTAAGAGATTCTTAAAAATTTTTCTAACTACCTCTCTCTTGAATGAATAAGGCTTATTCAATTATCGGCAATAATAGGTAAGTAATAGCTACCTGGTGGTGGGTAGGACTACTACTACTGAGGATGCTAATGAGGAGGCAGAGGCGGTGGCCGTTGTGGCAACTGAGGTGGTCGATATGATGACCGAGGTGGTGGCAAAGGAGGTGATAAAAAAGCCTATTGAGCTTGAGGCTAGATGTTTCCCCTTATCATCTATTGTGACTACCCCTGACTTCCTCTCAAATGCCTTCTAAGATTTGGGCTTAGTTGATTGGTCCTAGAAAGGTAGCTATTTGGCTTCCTCTTGTAGACTAGCCACCTTTGTTGATTAGTTTCTCAATGGTTTTGAATGGAAAACCCTTGAGCATGAAAGACGGGCCATAAATGTTCTTCAGGAGAATCTCTATGGCATGTTTTCCAGACAATTGTGGTTTGCATATCATACTTAGGTTTTGCCACCTAAGAATGTAATAAATAAGGGACTCATTGAGATTTTGCTTTGCTACAATGAGGTCGCCTATAATAACCCTTTGCTGAGCTTCAACAAACCTTCTAAAGAAGAGGTGCTCCAACTAAGTAAATGTCTTTACCGAACCATTGGGTAGTTTGGCATACCAGTCAAATGCAACACCCGCTAAACTACTAATAAACAATCTGAAAAGAAGGGTGTCACTACCTCCGATGTTGCAACAATCGGCCCTGAAATGTGCAATATGTTGGCGAGGTTTCCCACTGCCATCAATTATTTTGAAAGAGTGAGGCACAGAACCCTTAGGATATTAGACCGCATCAAATTCCTCTGGGTAGTGTCTACCCTTTGGAACAAATGAACCACCTCGGGCTTGTGCCAGTTCTTTCCTCACCTATTGTTCCACCATGTGCTTGATATCCTTCTCATGCATGGAGGTACTATCCACGACCTTCCTATGCAAGCTACCATTATTCTGATCTACTAGAGAAGTGCTCTTGGCCTGATCTAGGATGTGTGCTAACTCAGGATGATCTACCTCTATCAGTATATGCTGCAGGGCTGAGGCCTAATTTTGGAGTGCATGGATGACTACTAATAAGTCTTCCATCCTTCTCTCCATCCAGTTGATCTAATCATCTTTCTATCTAATTTGTTGAAGGAGGTGCTCGGTTGAATGGATGGCATCATCTTCTTCAACTACAATAGCTTCCTAACTCTACTGGTCTCTATTGAGGGAACTCCTATTATCGACCATGTGGACTTCAGTTGAGTCCTCCAACAAATAATCCTCATCGAGGATGAAATTGACCCTTCTCTCCTCATAATTAGACTAATCGCTTCCTAGGATTTTCCTTTTTTTTGCAAAATACTGTGCTAGAATTTTATCCAGGAATGATCTAACTATACTGGTACAAACACTCATTACTGATCGGTAGAAGAGCTATGTTCTTGACAAAATGCATCGACATGCGCCTTTGAGTGTTATCTCTGAAAAGGCTATGCTCGCTAGAAGATACATGCTCATGATTGACTACCGATGGAGTATTGTCTCTATGGGGATCTACTACCATAGGAATTGTGGAACTGTCGCCCTCCCCTTCTGCTACTACTACTACTGCCAACTATGGTGAGGGTGGTGGAATGACTATGTCGCTCTTGGGTCACCATTTCTTCTTCACCATAGTGGAAGTGGAAGGAGAAGGAGAGCTCGACCTCACCTCAACTGGTGGAGTAGATGGAATGGGACCCTGAGGTTGTAGCTAGATCACCAATAAGGCTTTCTTCTCCCCCGATGCTGACTTAGGTGCCTTGGCTAGCATAGGAGATGCACATGTACTGGAGAATGTAGACAATGAGCAGTGCTGTGTGGTGGAGACATCGCTTCCGTTCAACAGGAGCTCTCCTCCTATGATTGATTGTGCATGTGAGTACTATACTATCAATATGGTCAGCTCTAGTAGCCTGCCGACCTAGGAAATCTACAAGAATGAAGGCTGCAGACTACTGGGAATACCTCCTCCTCTCTCTCCTATCTACCTGCACTGCCACTCAGGCCTCTGTGTATCTGATCACTGATGCTCTTAGAGATCAAAGTCCATAGGTCATACAATGCACCAAACTTCGAGCATCCTTGGACTCTTTCTATCTAGCGATAACTGACCGTAATTTGGCATAGGGCCTCCTACTGTCCCTAGTCGGTACCTCATAATAAGTTGGTGGTGGAGGTAATATTACAATCTTCCTATAGTCCTCCTCTCTATCTGAGCCTGAGAGGGGATATAATCTATTACCACTAAGTAGGGGGGAGACCTCCCGGGGTGAACCCTCTTTTACAACATGGGATGTTACCTTTGCCTCTATAGCTGCTCACTCATGATGTCGCTTAACCTTTTGGCTCTTATTGTGGCATTGAGTGTAGGTGAGTTGAGCAGGGCAAGAGCTGGAACCTACCTCGGTAGGGAAGACTATCTTGGAGACCAAGATAGCCTTCCCCTTTGAGGGGACCAATGAGGAGGTGTCAACCCTCGTCGGGGCAACAGGATGAACAACTAATGGACCAGACAAGGGAACCACTGACACTACTCATGCTACCACTAGAACTGAAACTAATTGTGCTGAAGCTACTGCTCTCACTGGGGACCTCTACTACCTTCCTCTTTAGTGGAGGGAACTCAGAGTTAGAAGGCATGTCAAAGCGAATAAGTGGTGTCTGTCCCGCCACCTCCTCCTTACTAACTATCATGAGGATAGTTCCCTCATAAGTAATTTGGATAGCCTAGAATCTATGACCAAACTGAATCAAACATGTAGTGGTCGAGGTGAGCTTGTCCTGATCAAGGGCCATGTCAAGACCCGACGTGATGGAGAACTTAAACTTGCTAGGAGCCTTGTGTAATGAACTAAGCTAAATAGAAAGTGACTGGGCTAAAACTCTGCATTTACTGTAAATATAATTGAATCAGTCCCTTGCTTTGGTATTCACCTTCAGAAATAATTTATCGACTTCATTTGGAAATTTGAACCCACACTCAACAAATTTAGTTATGTTAAGTAGGGATCATTGGAGAGATTTTGATATGTGAGGAGAATCTTTGCCATATGATTTTGATTTATAACCCATACTCAACAAATTTAAGTAGGTTGGGCGGGGCTCAAATATGTGGAGAGACCTTTGAAAATATTTGTGCTGTGTATCTTGTTTGAAAATTTTGATTTTGAGAAAACTTTACTTAGCAAATTTATGTATGCTAGGGAAAGGTTGTGATTTTTTAGAAATTTTATGAAGAAAAACTTTGCTTGTGGTGGTTGATTCTGTGTGTGATATATGTTGATTTGATTTGAACATAGGGCTTCTTACTTAACAAATTTGGTATGTTAAGTAGAGGTCAAATGTGTTTGACATGTGTTTTAAAATGAGACTCTCACTTAACAAATTTGGTATGTTAAGTAAGAGCCAAATGTGATATGATTTGTGTTTGAAAATGAGACACTCACTTAACAAATTTGGTATGTTAAGTGAAAGTCAAATGTGATATGATTTGTGTTTTGAAAATGAGACTCTTACATAGCAAATTTGGTATGTTATGTGGAAGTCAAGTGTATTTGAATAGTGTTTGAAAATGACTCTCACTTAACAAATTTGGTATGTTAAGTAAGAGCTAAATGTTATTATGATTTGTGTTTTGAAAATGAGACTCTCACTTAACAAATTTGGTATGTTAAGTGAAAGTCAAGTGTATTTATGATTTTTTTTGAAAGAGGAGAAATCTATTTAACAAATTTGGATATGTTAAATAGAGTTCAATATATTTTTTAAATTTTGGAAATGGGACTCTCATTTGACAAATTTGGGTATGTGAAATGAAGTCTAAATGTATTTTGATTTTCAAGACTTTGGAAAAGAGGAACCTTATTTGACAAGTGTGTATGCCAAATGGATTTCAAAATATGTCTTGATTTTGTGTGTTGATTTCTTGCTTTTGAAATAGGAAACTTCAACTTTAGCATATGTGGAATATGTTAAGTGGAGTTTCAATTTTATGTTATGGTTTTATTTGAAAATAGAATCTTCATTCAACAAATTTGAGCATGTTGAATGGAGATAGTAATTTTAAAAGTGTGCTTTTGAAAAGAAACTCCACTTTAGCATATGTGAAATATGTTAAGTGGAGTTTCAATTTTATGCTATGATTTTATTTGAAAATAGAATCTTCATTTAACAAATTTGAGCATGTTGAATGGAGATAATCATTTTCAAAAGTGTGCTTTGAAAAGAGGGAAACTCAACTTTAGCATATGTGAAATTTGTTAAGTGGAGTTTCAATTTTATGCTATGATTTTATTTGAAAATAGAATCTTCATTCAACAAATTTGAGCATGTTGAATGGAGATAATCATTTTCAAAAGTGTGCTTTTAAAAAAAATGATTTTTATTTTGATTTTGAAAAGAACCTCCATGTGACAATCATGGGGATTGCTAGATGAGGAATGGTTATATGAGTTTTATGCTTTTTGAAAATTTTTTGCAAGATTATTTATTTCGTGAGTTTTGAAAAAGTCTTTTGGAAAGTGGCATTTTGTAGAAGAGTTTATTTTCTTAATCATTATGATGAACCTTGCCTCACCAAGCTAGTGGTAAGGCAGTTCTAAATTTTTGTCATCTCCTTTCATTAATTAATTTTATTTATTTATTTACCTATTGGGAGAAATCTAATAGGGGTTTCAAGACCTACAAGGAGTGAGGTGCTAAAACCTAGAGGATGTTGGCTAGCTTAGCTTAAGAATGAAATAAGCTAAGTGTCAACAGAAAGAAAAATAGTCTTAGACTTATATGAAATATAAGTCCACTATCGATGCTTGGAGACAATAATTATCTACAAGAGATGGAGAGAGGAACCATCCACAGCGGAGTCGCTAGAAAAATATGTGGTATTTATTTTTAATTCTATATGTGTGAGTGTGTGTGGGTGGGATACCTTGCACAACTGAGGGTGTACTTATTGAAGTGATCAGGTATGACATCAAAGAATAGTACACTATCTTGAAAGATAAAAATATCTACCCTATAATGGACCCAATCATCTAATAAGAACTCCTAAGGCATGATGGGTCTTCAAATGTATTAGATATTTTTCCCTACTTTACATGGATGAATAAAGTAGGGATTATTTAAACTAGGTTCTAAAGTTTCCTATAGGGGTAAGACCCCATAGTTAATTACATCTTAAGGAAGGTGAGTTCTTTAGGAATACTCACGATTAAAGTAAGAAATTATTGTCTCCAAAGAATTCAAAGGTAGGACTATTAATAAATTGGTTATATTTCGAAAATCAAGTGAGATAGATCAAAAGGAAAGACTTATTATTGAAGCCAAAAGGAAATGAGTAAGGGATGCTCATGATATTAGGAGACATAATGAGCATTCCAATCTATCTTATTATTAGGCTTTATATGTTTGAAATTGAAGGGAATTATTCATTTGAGTTGAAATTTATTAGAAAGCTAGGACTTATAATCCCACAATACAAGATTATGGAAATGCTTAAGAGGTGAGGATTTATGCTTATAGCCTTAGGGGAAATGGTAACCTCAGATCCTAAACCTAGAGATCTTTGGTGAGTGCCAAAGCACGTCCTAAATCTAAGGAGAAAAGTGGGTATACTATTTAGCTCCATAGGAGAGAGTAAATCACTCGACTATTGGACTTATAACTGCCTGGAGTGGCAGCTATCTAACTCCTACATTTTAAAACCATGTGGTCAAGTCATATGTTTTGCAAGATGGTTGAGATGTTATTATTTAGAAAGAAACTAAAGTCTTTAAACCCACTCTCTAAGAGACTAGAGCATGAGTGGTATGAATAATGACTTTGTCTAATGCAAATTTTATCAATTTTTATTTGATTTTGGACTCTTTATTTGACACAGGCCATAGGATTTTATATGCTTAAATGCATGATAAAATAGGATTATTGGCTAAATCAGAGAAAAATAGGTGTTTTCCACCATAAGGGGTTAAGTATTCCCATATCGTGCAAGGATGGAAACCCTCTCTTAGTAAGAATGAAACAAGATGATATGCATGATATTAAACCTACATCATTTAGCTAAGGGGTTGCTAAATATTTTAATTATTTGATTTAATACCTAGGCTTTAAATGATGTTATGAGCTATTTTAGAAAATTTAGTTATGAGTTATGATTGGGGTAAAAAGTTTATTTTTCCCTAAGAGCCTAAGCAGATCCAGGCCACACATTAAGTCATCATATATCAAAAAACTAGGAAAATACATGCCATTTCTATT
The DNA here is from genome assembly GCA_021442155.1 of Cymbidium sinense. NCBI lineage: Eukaryota > Viridiplantae > Streptophyta > Magnoliopsida > Asparagales > Orchidaceae > Cymbidium > Cymbidium sinense. Next base: position 4,960,413 of record CM038215.1, on the reverse strand, counting down.
ACACAATTGTAAACAAAGTATTAAACAATTTATAGATTCAACGTCAAAGAATAACAGGCTGGTACGATCGGGTACCTCCATACAATCTGAAAAGAGAAATGGATAGCTAAGCTCTACCCTTATTCATCCTGGTAATGCAGAAGAATAATTACAATTATAAATGAATAAATGTTATGGGGGGTCTTCACATCTTCATATCTTCATATCTCCTCTATTCCATCATTTGGATTTGCTTGGTTCAAAGGCATCATGGGGCCTCCTAGGCCAAAGCCTTATAGCCTCCGCTCATCCTAATCCCCACATAACACTTAACCAAATTCTTAATGCATAATTACATTAAAAATAAGAAAAGTAAATCTACCTACACTTGCAAAATAAGTGTTAGCTAAACACACCATACAACCCAAGAAGTTATATATATAATTTAGACTTAGCATCCTGTACATGGGTAATCAAGTCCACCTGTCCTAGTATAGATTATGGTAAGGGGTTAACTAACTTGCAAAAGAGAGCATTTTATACTTATTTTAAGCACCCCTTAAGCATAATATCCTATAGAAAAAATAATTAGGCTAATCACAGTCTAACATCCAGTCTACGAGCATACACCCTAACATCTAGTCTACAAGAGTATATCATAAAACCAAACATACATCAAACTATGGACCACCCTAACATAAAGCTATAAGTGGTGACTTAATCTAATATGTGTGTATTAAGGCCCGTGTGGTATGTTCTTACTAGGATTTAGAGTTGTCATTCTCTAAGTATGGAGGACATTTAATTATAAAGGGTGGTTTTAATTTAAATGATTTAATTGATTTGTAAATTTTACTTAATCTTTTATATTGTTTCATTTGTCTTATACTAAACAACTAAGAGTTATAAAGGGAAGAAAAGAGAGGATCGCTCTCTTTCATCCCTATCTTAAGTCACATCCAAAACAAATTAATTAATGAATTCTCTTTAATGAATGGCTTATTACATATTTTACTTAGTCCTAGGTTTCTGTTCACTTTAAATAATCTCATTCAATAAGAAAGGCATCTTAAGATTAATTAGAGTTAATTATTATCACTTAACACATTTTTGTTCATTTCTTTCCATCATATATAACATGCATATGATTAAGTCCTAAACATAACTATACATGCAATTTATATCTTAGCACACTTAAATGATGAAAGTAAGCAAGTGTACTTGGAATTAATGTCTCATTTGGTTGAATTATTTATCATAGTAATTTAAAGCTCTATCTAAATTCTTATACAAAAGCACAAGAAAAGAACTCTAAATCATATGACTAATCAACCCAACCACTTGAACAAAATATAAATGCATGAATTTTAATAGAAAGAAGAGAGGGTTTTCATTTATTAGCTAAATACACATTCAAATGTATGAAAGTTTTAAACAACTAGATTGCCATTATTCTGCACCAGGGGAGTGAGGTAGGAACCTCCTTGTGGCTACTTAAAGTTGTGCATCCTCAAAATGCTCAGACTAATATACTTGCTATTCTTAAATACATATGGATGTATAAACAACTATAAGAATAGAAAACACCATGCAAAAGTAGAGTTTAATTTATTCAATCTATTTGTGTAAATGAATTAAGTTCTATATAAATTTTAATGTTAAAGTGCATAAGAATGAAATCAAGCAGTGCATTAAGCCATTATTCACTAGGGGAGTGAGGTAGGAGCCTTCTTGGGGATACTTAAAGCCGTGAGTCCCCAAAATGTCCAGACTAATATACCCATTAACATTCAAACTTATGCAAGTCAACATATGAATGTAAGAAAGAGACTTCATTTCATACACTAAGCTTATATTCACATGCATCTCTTATGTATGTGTAACTATAATCACAATATATATATCATTATTCATTAATAAGATTTTAAAATTACATTTGAGATTTAATAGTGATAATAGCCACACATATTTTTAATTAAGCCAACACATGCAAATTGACAGAAAGGAAATCATCTTCATTTAATTAATTTGAAGGAAATGAATGCATGACTACAAGTGGCATACAATATTTTAACATGATTGGAAAGAAATAAAATAACTCAAGCATGTGATTTCATTCAATCCAACTAATTCCTAAGGACAATCACATTAAATAAGCTTATTTAAAATAAATGAAAGTTTCTTAAAACAATTTTTGATTTTATGTTGGATTTGATTTAAGAAATGTGAAAGAGATTTGGTAATTTTAATCTCATTCCCCATATGTGTGAGTTAAATTTATTAAATGAAAAGCAATTAGGTTGATTTTATGGCTTAATTAGGTTGAGGTATGAATTAAATCAATTAATTAAACCCTTACCTATATCACCTTAAGTTAAATAACTAATTAATGATGAGACAACATGATATGCAACAACATGAAAAGTAAATTAGTAATGCTCCTAAGAACTGAAAGGGGCCTAATGCAATTGGCTCATAATTAATAATTAATTAATCTTAAGTGATGTAATTAATCAATTTTATGATTTTCTCACACATATAAGCTAATCAGAATTACATTAAATTGTAGACTATTAAACATCTAAAGAAGTACCCAAGATTGATTAATCAAAGTTAGGAATGAATTGGATTTTAAATTAATTTAATTAAGCCCTTAATTAGTTAATTAAATCCTTTGATTATATTTTAATTAGGATAATGAAATTAACTAAGGGAAAGAGATCAAGAAAGAGGACTCAATCTCAATCCCTAAGTCATTTCAAACAATTAAGCTCTAAAATAATTAAATTCTCTTTTCTTTTAATTGATTAATTAAGTGGCTAATTAATTAATTAAACTTTAATTAATTTGAAACAAATGAAGAGGGTTAATAAAATGGTCATAAAGAATAAACCTATTTCCTTAAGACTTTTCAATGTTAGATGGAAATAAGCAATTAATTAATTAATCCACTATTCATTTACTTAATTATCATTAATTAAGGTAAGAGAGTAATTAAGGCTTAATCAATCAATTTTCCTAATTAACTATCCAATAAATTCTAATAAAAATAAGGGAGCTAGTGGTCATCCCCGTAAATATCTCTAGAAAGTTTAAAATTAAATGGATAGTTAATTAGAGAGTAATTAGGCTAATTAAAATTTTAATTAAACCTTAATTAAGCATGAATTATTGTTTAGAATTAATTAATAATAATTTCATGGATTCCCCTTTAAAATACCTTTAAATAAGCCCTCATTTATATTTGTTGGATTTTTCTCATATTAGTTATGAATTTTAGAAGTTTTAGCCTCAAAATTAGTTTAATTAAACTTAATTAACTTCCTAACTTCATCGGCATGCATTAATGCGACCTGCTCGACATGACATGCTTTCCATATGGTGTGATGGGATAGGCCATTTATGTTGTCAAATCAGGATGTTGACTCGAATTATGGTGGACATGCTTTCCTGTGGACCATCTGATCTAAGTTGGATGGCCATGATTAAATCTGCAGTTAAGGAGGATTAAATTAAGGGTTTTGACATGATTTGATCATGGCTGTCTATTCCAATCACATGAAATGGATGGCCCATGATCCATCTTCATACGAGCGATGAATGGTAGAGCTCGTCTGCCATGGATCACTTGATCTAAGCTCACTCGAGATCAGATCCACTCCAAACTCAACCCACACCTGCATGTGAAGGATCCACAAGGATCCAATGGCTATGATGGGCACAAATGTAAGATCACTTCAAAAAGGACCAACATATTTTTATTTAAGGATCAATTTTGAGAAATTACCTCATCGGAGCTTATGATCAGCAGTTCCAATGATTGAGGTAGTTTGATTTGGTAGAAATGAAGCTCTGTTGAGCCACACGAGCTTTAATTTAAGGTGGTTTGCTCTATGGACCAAGGCCCTCCCTTTGAGCATTCAATCTTGATCAAAGTATGGCTTCTAGTGGCTTTGGAACTCAAGGGATGATTTACTTGGCTTCGATTAGGTATGGTGAAGGTGTGTGAAAGTTTAATTGATGTTTGGTTAAGGGATGGATGGGTTTGAATCAAGGGAGGCCTCCCTTATTTTAGTTTCACACACAGAGAATAATGGTCGATTGAGAGAGGTTTAAAAATGCTCTTAGGGATTTTGTTTCTCACTTGGGGGCTCAGAGAGTGTAAATGGTGATGAATCCCGCTAGAATTGAGGGAGTATACGCCTCAATTTTGTGTGATGGACAGATGGGGTCCGTCCCTGAATTTCTATTGATTCATCATCATTGAAGCATTGAAGGGGTCACCGTCAGCTCCATGTGGCACGTTAGGGTTGGAAGAAGTTATGGTAGGGAGCTTAAGGAAAGATTTAGCACGATTGGGTTGGCTTGGTCCTTTGGGTGCTCGATTTAGGTTGAGATGGGAGGAGGTGAACTCCCATTGGTCCATGGCTGATCCTAGCTATTATAGGGTGGGATAGAAATCTTAGGGACACCCCATTTGGCACTAGGATGGCTGCCCAAGTGATGGAAGAGTGGAATTTACTTGTTATGGAAAGAATCCAATGTGGGGAGGTTTGTCCAATGGCTAATTCCCTTGTGTGGGATCCACTTGGATTTAGGCTAGTTTGGGAGTGATCTAGGACTAGTTTGGGTCGAGTTTGGCCAATTCCTATGGTCCCATGGGTTGGTTTGGGGTGGTTTGGCTTCATTTGGTCAAATGGGCTCATATGGGTTCATGTTGGATCAAGTTGACCAATTGGTCAAATTGGGTCAAACCAAAGCTTGGGTTAAGTTTAAATGATGATTTTAAGAGTTTTGGTTCAAGTGGTTTAGATTAATTTGTCTTAGCTTCAATTTTGGCTCATTTTGATTCAAATAGATCAAATGGGCAAAGTTGACCAATTCAACAAATTTGACCAAATTGGGTTAGGTTAGGTGTTGGTTCATGTTCAATTGGTTGATTGAAAATGATTGTAGGATTTGGTTTGGTTTGATTTGGGTTTAATTTATATTTTGGCCAATTTGACCTTTTAGATCAATTTGGGCTAGGTTGGGTCAAGTTGACCAATTGGTCAAATTAGGCTCAATCATAGCTTTGGTCGGTTCAATAAATGATTTGGAATGAACTTGAGCCATTGGTTGCAATCAATTTGGATCAAATCATGATTTGACCCATTTTGGCTTTTTAGGCCAATTTTGGTGAACTTAGGTCAAATTGTCAGTTGGACTTGGTTTGTATCAATTGAGGGTTTGATCGTATTCAATCATTGATTATGAATTGGTTTGAATCAATGGTTTCAATTAATTTGGTATATGGTGGGTTTTGGCTAGTTTAATTTTCATTTGGGCTAAAGGTTGACTTGGTCAAAGGACCAAGTTGGCTTTATTTGACCCAATTCAAGGAAGTTAATCACCCTAAGATGATTGTTGATCATGATATGAGGTTTGGATGGGCTTGGTTTAATATAATTTGGGTTGGATTAGAACTTGCCTCAAAAGGGTCTTTTAGGTCATTTTGGGTCAAGTGGACCTAAATGGGTAAATTGGTTTGGTTTTGGCTTGATTAAAGTTTAGTTGAACTCACATATGAGCCTAGGATGAAAATATAAATCCAATTGCAATTTGTTTGGAGTCAAATGGATTTTGGTTCATTTGACAATTTCAAGTCAAACGGGGTCAACATGGGCTTGACTTGAGTTGACTTTGATTTGGTCTGATAATTATTATTTATGTTTATATTTGGGTAGCTGATTGAAGGAATGATTGATTCATGAAGAAATCCATGGTTTTGGGTTGATTTGGATATCATTTAGCCAAGTTCAAGAAATTAGCTAAAAAGGCTAAAATTGGAAATTTGATTTGATTTGGGTTTTGGTTTTGGCAATTTGGATTTATATTTCATTTATATTTGTGAATATAAATGATGATATAAATGGGTTATGAGAAAATCACTTGAGTTTGGAGTGATTTGGAAGCAAATTTGACCAAGTTTAAGGTTGTAAGTCAAAATTAAGTGGGGTGATTTGGTTTGATTTATTTTTTGGTCATTAGAGGGTAGGTTTCATTTATACTTGAAAATAAATAAATGAAGAAATAATTGATTTATAAAGAAATCAATTGAATTTTGATTGAAAACTTACGGAGGTAAGTCTATATGGCTTAAGAAAGGTCTTGATTCAGTTTGATTTAGTTTGATTTGGTTTGGCACATTTGAATTTGGATTTAATTTATATTTGTGAATATAAATGAAAGGATGATTGGTTTATAAAGAAATCAATCAAGTTTAATTTGGTTTAAAGGGGGTTTTGGTTAAGCATATTAGGGTGGTTCATGGAAGGAATTTTGGAATTTGAATTTAATTTTGGGTTCTAGTCATTTGATTTCGAATTGATTTAAAATTTGATTTGAGATTTAATAGATATTTGAGAAAATCAATTGAATTGGGGTTGATTTGAATTTGGTTAAGGCTAAGTCCATAAGATAAAATCAAAGGGCTTAGAAAGATTTTTTTAATTTGAATTTGATTATGGATTTCAATCATTTGATTTGGAATTGATTTATGATCTGGATTTGAATTGGTAGTTTGCTTTGAGGAAGGAAGCATGGATTAGGTCTAAGGATATAGGGTAGGCAAGCTTTCCTAAATCCCTAAGGCATGATCTATTCTCATGGCTAATCCTTCTAAGTCTTTAGGCTTAGGTTAAGTGTTCACCTAATCACTAGAAGTGTTAAGATTAAGAAACTCTTGGTGTCTATAAGAGTCAGATCTATGATGAGGAAGTTGAGAACTCACTCCAAAAGTGAGGTCAATAGAGATTTTTAGGGTTAATTTTAGGGTTTAGGGTTTAGGATTATGGTTTATAATTTAGGGTTTAGGGTTTAGGGTTTAGCGTTTAGGCTATTTTTCTTAAAATTAAATAAATCGATAGGTTTAGGTTTATTTAGATTATTTTTTATTAATTTTAGTTTATTTAATTTTTTATTTTTATTATGTTTCTTTTTTAGTTTAGTTTTATTTTTATTTTACTTTTTAAGATTATGATTTATTTTTTATTATTAGGTTTATGTTTAGGTTTTTATTTTATTTTTTTAAAGTTTTAGTTTTAAGTTTTTATTTTAGATTTATTTTTAGGCTTTTATTTTTAGTTTAGGTTTAGGTTTATTTTAGTTTATTTTATTATTTAGTTTAGGTTTGAGGTTTAGTTTAGGTTTTATTTATTTTAGTTTAGTTTAATTTAGTTTAGGTTTATGTTTATTTTATTTTGTTTATTATAGGTTTAGGTTTTTTTTTAGTTTAGGGTTTAGGTTTTATTTTTTATTTATTTTTAGGTTTAGTTTTTTATTTGATTTTATTTTTGGTTTACTTTATTTTATTTTACATTTAGTTTTTATTTTATTTAGGCTTTTTATTTTTAGGTTTATTTTATTTTTTAGTTTAGTTTAGGTTTTTATTTATTTTATTTTATTTTAGTTTTATTTTATTTTATTTTTAGGTTTAGGTTTAGGTTTAGGTTTTAGGTTTCAGTTTAGGTTTTTATTTTATTTTAGTTTTTTATTTTATTTAGGTTTAGATTTTTTTTTTATTTTATTCTTATGTTTTATTTAGTTAGGTTTAGGTTTTTTTGGTTTTTAGGGTTTACGATTTAAGGTTTAGGGTTTAGGGTTTAGGGTTTAGGGTTTAGGGTTTAGGGTTTAGGGTTTAGGTTTAGGGTTTAGGGTTTTTTGATTTCTTTTTTAACATGGAACAAATTCAGATTCAACATCTCTTCTTTTCGATTTCATCAACCAAGTAATAAACCAGGGAATTGATGTAATCAAATGACCTCCTTGGGGCTAACTAAAGCATCATGTTCCTGAGATGTCTAGACTATATACCCATTACCATTCAATCTTATATAAATCAACACATGAATAAAGGAAGGAGAACTCAACCTTACACTTAAGCTATAAGCACATGCATTTCTTATGTATTTATAACTAGCATCATAACACATATTATTATTCATTTATAAGCTTTTGAAAAATACATTTGGATTTAGTAGTGATAATAGGAATGCGTATGTTACGCCAACATGATATGCATGAAAAATAAACTTGCAATGATCTTGAAAATGGATGCATGAATTCATGAATAATAGTTAATAAGATTAAGGGACTTAATTAATTACTCTTATGGTTTTCCCACACATGTGGGCTAATCACAATTTTATTAAACTCTTTTAGGTTATTAAACACCATAAGATCTATCCCATGATTTAATTAATTAAGGTCTAATGTGATTATGATTTCAATTTGATTAAGTGATTTAATTAATTAGCTAAATCTTAATTAATTTCATTTTAAAAAAGGATGAAATGAACTTAGGGAAAGGGATCCCAACCCTTTTCCTTAGTTCACTTACTATTCAACAATGATTAATAAACTTTATTAACAAATTTTTTATTGTTCATGGGATTAATTAATCATTAATTAACTTAAAAAAGTAGTTAAAGTTTAATTAGTCAATTTTCCTAATAAATCCTAAGAAAATCATTGGAGGCAGAGGTCATTCCATTAAATTAACCCAAAAAATTTGTGATTAATTGCATAAGTAATTAAAAAGTAATTATGCTAATTAATTTTGTAATTAAACCTTAATTACTACTCAAAATTAGTTAGAATCATTTTTAATTAATTCTCTTATGAAATACCTTTAAAATGAGTATTTATTTGCATTTTTTTTATTTCTCTATGATGTTTTATGTTTTAGAAGTTTTTCACTAAAATGATTAATTAAACCTAATTAAAAATCTATTGGCATATGGCCTTGCTTCGATGTTAATTAATTACTTGAAGTTATTCAACTCAACACCTACATGGCGGCAGTGGATGCGCTTTCTTATCCTCCGTCCAATCTAAGATCAGATGACTATGATTAATTCCATAGCTTAATAAGATATAATCATATCGATCTAGTAGATCTAATCATGATTGTCCATTCTGATCATGTGGAATGGTCAGTACATGATATAACTTAACTCAAGTGAGGTAAAATGTAGTCCGTCCATCATTGATCATTTGATCCAAGCTTACTCAAGCTTAGATCTGCTCCAAAATGATCCCACACCTTCATGACATTGATTAGAGGGGATCGAACGGTCAACATCACATGAGATGTAAGTTTTCTTCAAAAAGCTCCAACCCATTTTTTCCCTAAGGATTAGTTTTGGAAGCACACCTCGCCAGAGCTCAAGATTGGTGGCTTGAACAATTAAGAAAGCTTCATCTAGTGGAGATGAAGCCCTATTGAGTAGGTAATTGGATCAATTACTCAACATTCGCTCAGAAGGCCATGAACTGATGATTTGGAGCTCAACTTTGATCGAAGTCCCACCTTCGGTGCTTGGGAAGCTTGGGAGATGATTAGTTCTTACTCGATGAGGCCTAGGGATGGTTCGTACAAAGTTAATTCGAGTTTGATGGAGAAATGGGGAAGTTAAGTCAGAAATGGTAGTGTCCTATTATAAGATAGACGGGAATGGCATTTTCTGATCGAGGAACGAGCTTGAGAGCTTAGGGAATGGCTCTAGTGGCTCATTTTAGGTAGGTAGGGCTTTGAGGAATGATTTTTGTGTGTGTTTGAGTAGAAATGAGGGGGTGTATACCCCCTTCATCTTGAGATAGTGGGATCAGTTTTGGCTTCTAATGGCCATCCGACCATATCAGGGAGTCGTGGGTGGTATGGAGGAGGTGAGTTGGCTCGGCTTGGTTGGTTGAAGGTGCGAGGTGGCTGCCAAGAAGGAATCATGGGTGTCCTATGGGTTTCAAATGCTCTAATGGTGAGGGTGAGGTGATTTCACCTCCCATGGGTCATGGCCGATCCAACCACCCCTTGGGTCAGGTTAGGCAGTGTTCTAGGTTCTAGGTGGACCATTGGGAGAGTACCAAGTGGCCAAGGAATGGAAATGACCACTTACATGAGTGATTTGTCTTATGTGATGCATTTTACCTAGGGTAGAATGATCATTTGGCATTGGATTTGATTTGGGTAGATTTGAAATGAGCCAAAAGTGGGTTAGCCCAAATTTCACGTCAATTGGAGTTTATTTGGTTAAGTTTGGCTCAATTTGACTCATTTAGTTCAAATTGGGTTAGGTTGGGTCAAGTTGACCAATTGGTCAAATTAGGTCAAACTAAGTGTTGGGTCAAGTTCATGTGATCATTTGGGAAGTTTTGGTTTAATTGGCTTGATTTAGTTTGACTTAGATTTGATTTTAGCTCATTTGAATTCATTTGGGTCAAATGGATTAAATTTACCAATTTGACCAAGTTGGCCAAATTGGCTTGGGTTGGGTGTTGGTTTAGATTTAGTTGACCAAATGAAGATGATTATAGGCTTTGGTTTCAATTAATTTTGATTTGGTTTAGATTTAGGCCAACTTGAACCTTTAGGTCAATTTGGGCTAAGTATGTCAATTGGGCTCAATTGGGTCCTATCTTAGCTTTGGTCAAGTTTAACAATCAATTTAGAATGAACTTGAGCCATTGGTTGTAATCAATTTGGTTTATATTTTGATTTGATGTAATTTGGTCTTTTAGGTCAATTTAGGTCTACTTGGGTCAGGCGAGCCAATTGGGTTTGGTTTGACTCAATTGATGGTCAAGTCATATTCAAATATCGATTTTGATTTGGTATGAATCATTAGTTTCAAGGGATTTAGCATGGGTTGCAATTTGGCTAGTTCGTGTTCATATGGGTTAAGGGTTGACTTGGTCAAATGACCAAGTTGACTTGGTTTGACCAATTTATGATAATTGATCAACTTAGGTGATCAACAATCATGATGGGAGGTTTTGATGGCTTGGTTCAATCCAATTTGGGTAGGATTAGAACTTAGCTAAATAGGTCAAATTGGCCACTTTGGGTCAAGTGGACCAATTGGGTTTAGTTGGCTTGATTTTGGGTTGAGTTTGATTTAATTGAATTTATATAAGGATTTGAGATTGATATATAAATTCAATTTACAAGCTACTTTGGTTCAAATGGGTTTTGGTTTATTTGAAAATTTTAAGTCAAAAGGGTTAAGTTGGGTTTGGCTTGATGATTATAGATTTCATTTATATTTGTGAATATGATTGAAGGTATGATTGATTCATGAAAAATCAATTGAATTTGGGTTTTGGAATGATGGAATTTGGCTAAGTCCATGGATTTGAGTCATGTGGCTTAAGTTTGATTTTGGTTTGATTTAGTTTTGATGATTTAAATGTATATTTCATTTAAATTTGTGAAGATGATTTAAATATGAATGATTTGTGAGAAAATCAATTGAGTTTGACTTGATTTGGATTAAGATTTGGCTAAGTTCCATGGGATAGGTCATATGGCTTAGGAAGGGTTTTGATTTAATTTGATTTAGTTTGATTTAGTTTTGATCATTTAAATGTAGATTTGATTTTATTTAGGAAGATGATTGAAGATATAAATTGATTATGAGAAAATCAATTGATTTTTGATTGATTTGGATTAAAATTTGGCTATGTCCATGGGATAGGTCATATGGATTAGGAAAGGTTTCAAGTTTGGATTTGATAATGGGCTTCAATCATTTGATTTTCAAATTTGGTTTGGATTTGGGTTTGAATTTGATGTTTGAATTGAACTTGAGGTTTGGTTTGAGAAGGTGAACATGGATTGGATTTGGGTTGTAGGGTAGGTGGATTACCCTAATCCCTAAGGCATAACCTAATCTTATGGTTAACCCTTTTAAGTCTTTAGGCTTAGGTTAAGTGTTTACCAAATTATTAGAAGTGTCTTATGACTAGGGAAGTCTTAGTGTCTAGAAAACTCTAAGTCTAAGATGGGAAGAAGATTGAATCGCACTCTAGAAGTGAGGTCAATAGGCTTAGGCTCCATAGTGTTGCCACTTGGCGATAGATGATTGGAAGAAGCGAAGCCAAGTTTCACATTATATAGACTTGAATACATCTTTCAATGCTTTACTTGGGAGACCATGGATACATGAGAACAACATAGTTCCATCCTCTCTACATCGTGTATAAAGTTTGTGAGAGGTGGGATCATATTGTGTCAAAGGAGATCTCAAGCTATTTACGGTTCACATGTATGAGGATGCGGTTTACTACCTCCCTCAAAATCAATAAATCTATTCTTATGAACTTGGCCAAAGTTTAAAAATAAAACAAAAGAGAAAAAAAAATAAAAGGAAAAGATAGAGAAAAGAAAAGAAAAGAAAAGAGAAAATGAAAAAGAAAATAAACGGGAGCAGAAAGAGACTTGAAGGAGGAAGTGGAGCTTGACATTAGATTCCAACCATAATTCATTACTCCATTCAAACATATGGGTAGGATGACCTGACCTCCACTAGGCAGAGGAAGAGGCCAGTTCAGTGGCAGTCTTAGGGCTAGAAAACCTCCTTATTGGCCACACAATAGAAGATATGTCCTACCAAGAGTACACCACTATCCATATAGACAGAATCTAGTTCATAGAATGATTCTTATATGGTTAGCACACCATCAAACTCTTCTCAATAGTAGATTCCAGTGGAGGTGATACTTGAGCTAGATAGAGATGAAGACCGGGAACCAAAGCAAAGCATAAGTATATCCAAGTCTATATGTGAAACAATTAGGAATCGATTGGGAACTCTAGCTCTAACCTCACTTTCCTCTCAAAAGGCTGAGGGTTCGGTAGTTAAGGAAGCCCCTAAATCATTCATAGGTGTGAAGACACAAAGGTTCTTTCTAGAGCATCATCCTCAAGTCAAGAAGTTAATGTAGAACTTGAGAATGATTAATATAAAGATTTAATAGAATTATCTTTTGGTTGGTACTTGCCTTGTGTTCATAATTTAGCAAAGAAAGGGTTAATTCCACATACATGGTCAAAGCACAGGTTAGACTACTTCAAAAGAATATGGAAGAACAAATGCAAAAGCTCTCAATCAAGACTAGGACTAAGATTCCATATAGTGGGTCTAGTTGATGATGATGATTGCTGCTAAGTCATCACTAATCATTAGGAATCTGATAGGTTCTTTTCAAGTCATATTAACTCATATGAGAAGCTATGCTTAGAAATTTCAGAGATGATCTAGATGATTCTGAATTCAAAGATGCACCGAGTTTGAAGAAGAGATCAAGTCAACAATCGATGAGCTCAAGGAAATCAACTTAAGAACTGAAGAAGATCCACGCTCGACATGTATGAGTTCTTTGTTGAATGAAATTGAAACCAATGACTTAGGCTATTAACTGAGTTTAAGGATTGCTTTCCATGGAGTTATGAAAAGATGCTTGGATTAGCTTTTGAGTAGTGGTCCATTAACTAGCAATAGAGCCTACTACTAACCATATCTAGTAAGCTCATAGATGCATGTGATTAGACATAAAATAATAGGTCATTTCTGAAGTCAAGAAATTGATCGATACTGGCATCATCCGGGAAGAAAAATACCCTACCTAGTTAGCCAGCGTCATCCTAGTTAAGAAAAAGAATGGTCAAATTCACATATAACCAAATAAAGATTTAAATAAGACATGTCTAAAAGATGAATTCCACTACCAATCCCGAAGCTAATGGTGGAAATTGCCTCATGGATGGCTCGTATGGATATAACCAAATAAAGATGGCCCCTGAAAATGAAAAAAACATTGCTTTTAAAACCCTGATCGAAATCTATTTCTATAAGGTCATGCCTTTCGCCTTAAAATGCTTTGCTACATACTAGCGGGTGACTTGAATCTTCAACAAACTGTTTATTCATCAAGTCGAGTGCTATGTCGATGATGTCATGGTCAAAAGTAGAGAAAAGGAAGACCATATCTTTAACTTGAGAGTAGTTTTTGAACATTTAAGATAATTTAACCTCAAAATGAACCAAGTGTGCATTGAGTAGCTTCATGGAAATTCCTTGGTTTTGTTGTCCGACACTGGAATCAAATCAGAAGATCAAATATTAAAAATGCCACTAAAAGTTTAACTCTGGATCATTCCAAGGGTGGTTGGCATATCTAAGATGCTTTATATCCAACCTATCGGAAGATGTCGATTCTCAACACTTATCAAAATGGATGCCAAGTTCAAGTGGGATGATAAGTGTGAATATGCCTTCGAAGACATCAAGTATTACTTGATGGCGCCACCAATTCTAGCAGCCCTTATCCTGGGCAAGCCACTCATACTTTACACTACGGTGTTAGATGACTCCTTTGGTACTTTGTTGGCCCAAGCTAATGACGAAGGAAAGGAGAACACACTCTACTACCTTAGTCATCGTCAAATCCCTGCTAAGCCTAATTATCCACCTATTGAGAAGCATTGCCTAGATTTAATCTTTGCATCCCAAAAGTTACAGCAGTACATGCTTCCTCATAAGGTGAACTTAATCTCTAGGATCAATCCACTACAATATATCATGATGCGACCGATGCTATCTGGATATTTGGCACAATGATCCATGATCCTCTCGTAGTTTGATAAGCGCTAGCAGATTTCCTAGCAGCACACCCACTTCATGTTGACTTTCTGCTTAGTGATGATCTCCCTGATGAATAAATCATGAACTTAAGGGATACTAGCATTCACCATTGGGAGATGTACTTTGATGGTGTGGCTTCCTCTTAAAGAGGAGAAGAACCACAATCTACTATTCCAAGAAAGGCATGGATAGGAATAGTTCTCATAACTCTGAACTACGATGTGATGAGATTCTCATATCATCTATCTAATCCTTGCACCTAATCAAGCAATATGATGCTCGATTAGTCTAGAGTTAGCTGTTACTCTAAGCATCCATAACATCAACATCTTTGGGGATTCTCAACTAGTTATCAACAAAATTATTGGGTCATATAAGGTTATAAAGGGGAGGTTGTTGGCCCAAATCCCAAAGGTTACCATTTATAAGATTCCTCAAGGAGAGAATGTCATAGCGTATGCTTTAGCCAAGCTTTTCAAAGCATTGGCATGCCTGGAGGATGAGTCCAGATCAATAAAGGTCCAAAATAGATAAGTCTTATTACTTATTTATATTGAACTCATCAAAAAGTACTCTCTTGAAGGGGAGGTTGCCATTGCTAAGAAGAATGAGGAGTTAGATTGGAGGCAACCATTCATGGATTACCTAAATAAAGAAAAACTACCTCAAGAGAAGTCCCAAGCCCATCAGATGAAGTAGAGAGCACTTTCCTATGCTCTTGTGGATGGTGTCTTGTACCAACAATCTTTTGATCATATGTGGTTACGTTGTTTAGACAAGCATGAAGCCCGTAAGATCATGATCAAGGTACACTCAGGATTATGTGGAGCCAACCATTCTAGTTTGAAGATAAAAGCCAAGATTAAGAGACTAGGATACTACTGGTCATCAATGATCAAAGATTACATTGATACAACTAAGCGATGCCACCAATGTCAAATACATACGGTGTGGTCTACCAACCACCCAACATCTACATCCTACATTGGTCCAGGGCCATTCGAGAGTTGGGGTACCGACATAGTGGGTTTGATTGATCCTCCTTCTTCTAAGGGTCATCAATTCATCTTAGCTGCTATAGACTAATTTTCCAAATGGGTGAAGGTGATTCCTCTTAGAGAGGTCACAGCTCAGCAATGCTGCTACATGTACTCCAATTTTTTAAGAGCCATATCGTATATAGGTTTGGAATGCCTTGATGAATTATATCTCATAATTATACAACATTTAGGAGAACCAAGATCAATAACTTTGCCTACATCATAGATTGGAGATATTCTACCATCAACTACCCAAAGATAAATAGCTTAGTAGAAGCCTTTAACAAAACTCTCATCCAAATATTGAAGAAGACACTCGACAACAATAAGAAATAGTAGTATTAGCAGTTAGTTGAAGCCTTGTAGGGTCTACACCACCACATATAGAACTCTAACTTAGTCTACTCCTTTTTCCTTAGTGTATGGATCCAAAGCCATTCTACCATTAGAAGTCCAACTCCCATCACTAATGATAGCTATGGGTAGTAAGATCACAACATAGCAAAATGCCAAGTTGTGGTTAGAAGAGCTAAAAAGTTTGGAGGGGAGACACCTGAGGGCATGCCAAAACCTCTAGTTGCACAAAGCTAAAATGATTCAAGCTCACAACAAGTTGGTACATCCTATAGATTTTTAAGTAGCAGAGCCTACTTTAGTTCTAAGGATACATTTTGTTGCCTCATAAGATGGGAGGCAAGTTTGAATCCACTTGGGAAGGCCCTTTTACCATAGAGAAGACCTACCAAGGAGGATCTTATCAGCTTATTAATCATAAGGGAGAGTGCCCAATGCTTCTAATCAATGGGCTCTACTAATAGAAATATTATAAATCATATTTGAAAATAATTATCATCAATGAAAATTCTATTTTTAATTCAATTTCTTCCATGTTGAAAGTATTCTTATTTGTGAATCTGCCACGATGTGTTTAGGGTAGGTGTAAGAAAGTTGAGTGGCATCTTATCTCTCATCGACAACACAAACATAGTACACACACAAACATATAAAATAAAAACATATCTTTTATTTGAGGCTACTTTGAGTTGAGATAATGCCCCCAACTCACCAATAGTTGCTCTAGGTGGTCGGCGTTACCCTACTAGTGTGTCACCCCAGTGGTTTTCTTACTTTGGAGGATGTAAGTCTGCTATGCTTTCCTTCCTTACTTGGCCATTACACACCAATGAGCACCTTGTTAGTTTGGTAGGCCTTATTGCATGGCCAGTAAACTACCTCATGTTGGCTTCATTTAAGAGGATGTGAGTCTACTACACTTTCTTCTTGGATTAGCCATCGTGCACTAACTGAGTCAAGTATATTTGAGGTTTAGGATAAGTACTCTAGCGTCTCCTTCCCTCCTGACTATTTCAAGTCTAGGTCAAGTCCTTCCTCAGGGCTCCCTACTTAGTAGTCACTCTAGGTTAGATATCATCTATCTTGCCAACGACAGACTATCTGGATGATCAGTTCTGCTTAAAAAGTTGTAAGCCTACACTCTTTCTTTCCAGATTGATCATTGCAGGGCACCTTAGATTAGTTGGTTCTCACTATGTTGATGGATACACCACTCATACTGATGGATACACCTTAGGTTGATTGGTTCTCTTAGGATACACCACTCATGGCGAAGTCTAAGTGCTTTGGCCACCATACACCTATAGGCTTTCTTTTCTAGGGATCAAGAAAAAGCCTCTAGCAACACCTCCCCTATGGGCACTATATTTGGATCACATCCTTTGAGACCCTATTTAGACACTACCCGTTACTATCAGATTAGACAGTTCCCCTTTTCTAATAACCACCCCTGCAGTTGGAGAATCCATTTTGTGGATGTGTAGATTCTCCCTTGGTCCAATAAATCTGAGATAGGTCAAGCCCAATATATCCCCTTCTTAGTGTGGTCCCTCGCACACTAACAAGATCCACATAAATATATATATAAAATATATATTCACTTATGGATTAGGAGGACACCCTAGCGTACCTTTCTCGTGCATCCTATCTTTAGGGGAACTATCAAAAACTCCCATAGGAATCACTTACTCTTGAGTTGATATAAGTCCTCAGCAGCATTCACTTAGTAGTTGCCCCTAAGTCAGGTTTGATTTATTGTGCTACCAACAAGTCACCCCAGCAGTTGTTCCCTACTTTAGAATATGTAAGTTTTCTATGCTTTCTTCTTAGCACAACCATTGCACATCAAAAGGCAACCCCTTAGGTTGGCTAGCTCTACCCCCATGACTAGTAGACTATCCCATTGGATTTATAAATCTGAGGTTTGACAAGTCTGATCTAACCCCTTCTCAGTGGGTCCATCGCACACTGACATGGACCATAAATTAAATCTATCAAATTTGACCGAGCTCACATCCCTAGTAGATATGCCCTCAATTCAAAATCAAACTAAACCAAACAAACCATATCAAATCTCATGAAATTTGGATAAAATTAATCTTGACTACTTTTGAGTTGACATAAGTCCCCTGATATTCACTCAAGTCACCTAGGTTAGGTTTGATTTGTTGTGCATCAAATAGGTCACCCACATTGTTCCTCTTTGGAAGATGTAAGTCTACTATGCCTTCTTCCTTGCATAGCTACTGCCAAAGACAACCCCTTAGGTAGCTCTACCCCACAGCCAGTAGACTATACCTTTGGATTTGTAAACTTGAGGTAGGTCAAGGATAGCCACTTCTCGTGGGTCCATCACACACCACAGGGTGCATACATTAACTCATTAAATTAAACCCAATTTGATTTTCCCAGTGAGTTAAATCACACCCTTCTCCCAGGTGGCCCCAAATCATATATAAACAAGTCAAGCAAATAAATCAAATTCAAAACTAACCTCCATAGTGGAGCCAAATTAAACCAACTCCCATAGTAGAGTCTAAATTAAAGAAATCTAACCAAACTCTTATCCCCAGTGGATACATCCCCAATCAAATCTATGAAATAAAACTCAAATCTTAATCCCCTACAAATAACCTGAACCAGCTTCCCTAGTTGAAGGTTCATATACTCGATCCCTAGCAGACTCGAGCCCATATCTCTAGCAAATATGCCTCCACATCAATTAAAATAAAACAAATTAAAGTTGATTTGATCTTAATCCCCAGTGGGTCTTCTTTCCACAAATTATATAATCAAATCAAATTCAAACCTTATCCCTAGCAGATTCTCTTCTTTTATGCCTTCGACATAGACTACTCATATGTCATGTCCAATACATGTGTGATCCCCTAGCAGATCTCCCTCCATGTCTTTGACATGGAATTCTCATCCAATCTTATTTATTCTCTTATGTACACCTTTAATACCTCAACCAACAACCTAACAATGTATTTGTTCAAATTATATCATCTTGACATTGTAATCACATTTTATGATTTGTGATGGTTCAAGCTAAAACTAACTATACAATATCATGCTAAACATATTATAGTGTGAATTAACACACTATATTATATTATAATATATGATGTTATATTATAATTTGCTATAATATAATATATTGTCTAACATTACACCTCATTAGAATCACTTAAAAGGAACAAATAACAAAATTTTCCAAAATATGAATAATGCTCATTTTGATGTAAAATTATTATTTTTCTACTAGAAATGGTACAAAATAGCATAATTTTTGGTGTTGCTTCTTAGTGTGTATGAATTTGGCCAAATTCTTCCATCTCAACCTTCAAATTAACATTTGTGAGTTTTTTGACCCAATGTATTATAACAAAAGTAAAACATACTAAAATGTACAATAATTGTTTAGTAACACACCACCACATTTATATATATGTGAAGTTATATTGTTATGTATGATTATATTTTAATATGCTTTCATATAATATATTATCTTACATTACACCTTAAAATGAATCACTTTAAGCAAAAAAATTTATAAAATTTGGTTGAAAAATGAACATTTATTTTGGATACAAAATTCCATTCTTTTGATTAAGTGACACACCATAGCACACCCGCAATGATGTTCCCTAAAGCTTACCTTAAATTTGGCCAAATCTCATCATTTGAGCCTACAAATCAATATTTTTATGAGTTATGCCACAACAAACTCTACTACATCATACTATAACAAACTAAAATATGCTAAAAACCAAGTAGTAATACACAATAGTATGCTATAATGAATGATGCTACACTATGTTATGGCATCCTATATTATAATACACTATAACATATTATATTATATTATATTGCATATCACATCACAAGGGATTGCGTTAGATAGAAATTCATAAAATTAGTCTAAACAATAAAAACTATATATTTTAATCATATCACTTACATATTTTAAATTGAAATAATATATTATGATGCCATGCTCTACCTATTATGAATTTGGAAAAATTCCACCATTTTAAAGTATAAATCAATAGTTCTATAAATAATGCTAGTGTAGGCTGCATGATTATAAAATACTAAAAGAATTTAAAATGCAGAATAATATATTATGATATATGATGTATACTATGCTACAACATATAATATTTATTTTGAACATAAAATCTTAGTTTTAGACTACAATTGGCATAGCACACCTTTACTACAACCTAATTCCCACTTCAAATTTAATAAATTTCATCATCTGATTTATTAAATCAATATTTTTATGATTTATATTAATATAGACTATAGGGCACAATACCATAATATACTAAAACATTTTAAAATATCTTATAACATCTAAAAACAAATCACTACATGCCAAATATATGATGCTACATTATACTATAATATATGGTATTATAATATGATTTAGGGTTAGGGTTTAGGGTATTCAAATCTTTAATGGTCAAGGGAAATTCTCTTGAAGACATTTTCTTTAGCTAACATAACTATGTCAGGATGAGGTCATTCTTTAGATCTACTCCTAATGACATCTTTAATCAAGGTTTAGGGTTTAGGGTTTATGCTGAATTTAAGATTTAGGGTTTAGGATTAGTTTAGGGTTTACGGTTTAGGGTTACAATTTGGGGTTTAGGGTTTAGGGTTTAGGGTTTAGGGTTGTATGTTTTAGGGTTTAGGGTTTAAGGTTTAAGGTTCTAGGGTTTAAGGTTTAGGTTTAGGGTTTAGGGTTTAAGGTTTAGGGTTTAGTGTTTAGGGTTTAGGGTTTAAGGTCTAGGGTTTAGGTTTTAGGTTTAGGGTTTAAGTTTTAATTTAGGGTTTAGGGTTTAGGGCTTAAGGTTTTTTTGAACAGAGAATAAATTCATATTCAACATTTCTTCTTTTCAAGTTCATCAACCAAGTAGCACCTCAAGTATTCTAAGACATAAGTGATGACATAGACAAAAAATGAGCTCCCATAGAGCAACAAAAAACCCAAGATAAGTAGAACCGTCTATACTATAAAGACAAAATTCCATAAGTAGTATATCAAATCAGCTATTCTTCAATTTCTCCAGTTCCCATCAAAACCACCCCTGCCTCTCGAGTAGCGAGATCCACCATCATATCGTCGATCTTTACCTCCACCACCATCATAGATGTAACCTCCATTGCTCCTCCTACCTCCATAACCACCATTGATATGACAACCACCTCCATATCCACTAGCACCTCCATCCCCGCACCACTTGTGATAATCATCACCTCCACCTTCTCCTCCCAGTTAGATTTAGATTGAGCTAGTTGGCCGGTGATGTTCTAGAAGGTCCCCATTCTTAGGGTTTAGGGTTCAGGGTTAGTTTAGGGTTTAGGGTTTCAATTTTAGTTTTTAGGGTTATAAGTTTTAGGGTTTAGGGTTTAAGGTTTTAGGGTTTAGGGTTTAGGGTTTAGGGTTTTAGTGTTTTAGGGTTTTACGGTTTAGGGTTTAAGGTTTAGGGTTTAGGGTTTAGAATTTAAGATTTTATGGTTTACGATTTAGGGTTTAGGGTTGTAGGTTTATAGTTTAGGGTTTAGGATTTAGGTTTTAGGGTTTTTTTAAAATTAAGTAAACTAGTAGGTTTAGGTTTATTTAGTTTATTTTTATTTATTTGAGTTAATTTTATTTTTTATTTTTATTTAGGTTTAGTTTTATTTATTAGTTGGGTTTTATTTTTATTTTACTTTTTGGGTTTAGGTTTTAGTTTTTATTTTTAGGTTTAGGTTTAGGTTTTTAGTTTATTTTATAGGTTTAGGTTTTAGTTTTTTTTTAGGTTTTTTTTAGGTTCTATTTTTTAGGTTTATTTTAAGTTTATTTTATTTTATTTAGTTTAAGTTTAGGTTTAGGCTTAATTTATTTTAGGTTTAATTTATTTTAGTTTATGTTTAGGTTTATTTTATATTATTTATTTTAGTTTTATTTTAGGTTTAGGTTTTTTTTAGTTTACGGTTTAGGTTTTATTTTTTATTTTTTAGGTTTAGGTTTTTATTTTATTTTATTTCAGATTTATTTTCTTTTTTGTTATTATTTTATTTAGGTTTTATATTTTTTTAGTTTAGTTTAGGTTTTATTTATTTTATTTTAGTTTATTTTATTTTTTATTTTATGTTATTTTTAAGTTTAGGTTTAGATTTTAGTTTAAGTTTTTAGGGTTTAGGGTTTAGGGTTTAAGGTTTAGGGTTTAGGGTTTTGGGGTTTATGGTTTATGGTTAGGGTTTAGGTTTAGGGTTTAGGGTTTAGTGTTGAGGCTTTAGGGTTTAGAGTTTTGAGGGTTTAGTGTTTAGGGTTTAGGCTTTAGGGTTTAGGATTTTTAGGGTTTAGGGTTTAGGGTTTAGGGTTAGTTTAATGTTTATGGTTTTAGGTTTAAGATTTAGGGTTAATTTTAGGGTTTAGGGTTAGGGTTAGGGTTTAGGGTTTAGGGCATAGGGTTTAGGTTTTAGGGTTAAGGGTTAGTTTAGGGTTTAGGGTTTAGGATTTTTATAGTTTAGGGTTTAGGGTTTAACATTTAGGGTTTAAGGTTTTTGGTTTAGGGTTTAAGATTTAGGGTTTAGGGTTTAGGATTTAGTGTTTAGGTTTTTTTAAAAAAAAAATTAAGTAAACTGATAGGTTTAGGTTTATTTAGTTTATTTTTTATTTATTTTATTTGATTTATTTTTTATTTTTATTTAGGTTTATTTTTTATTTTGTTTATTTTATTTATTTTATGTTTAATTATTTTAGTTTAAGTTTTTTATTTTAGTTTATTTTTTATGTTTATTTTTAATTTAGTTTTATTTTTATTTTATTTTTTATGTTTAGGTTTTATCTATTATTTTTGGTTTAGGTTTAATTTTTTTTGGTTTAGGTTTTAGGTTTTTATTTTAGGTTTATTTTTAGGTTTTATTTTTTAGTTTAGGTTTAAGTTTATTTTTAGTTTATTTTATTTTATTTAGTTTATGGTTTAGGTTTAGTTTATTTTAGGTTTAGGTATAGGTTTTGTTTATTTTAGTTTAGGTTTAGGTTTATTTTATATTATTTATTTTAGGTTTTTTTAGTTTAGGGTTTAGGTTTTATTTTTAGGTTTATTTTTTAGGTTTAGGTTTTTATTTTATTTATATTTTATTTTTGTTAATTTAAGTTTTTTATTTTTAGGTTTATATTATTTTTTAATTTAGTTTAGGTTTTAATTTATTTTATTTTAGCTTAGTTTTTATTTTTTATTTTTTAATTTATTTTACATTTAAGTTTAAGTTTAGGTTCAGGTTTAGGTTTAGGTTTTAGTTTAGGTTTTATTTTATTTTATTTAGGTTTAGATTTTTTCATTTATTTTATTTTTAGGTTTTATTTAGGTTTAGGGTTTAGTGCTTAGGGTTTAGGGTTGTAGGTTTTAGGGTTTAGGGTTTATGGTTTAGGGTTTTAGGGTTTAGGGTTTAGGGATTAAGGTTTAGGGTTTTAAGGTTTAGTGTTTAGGGTTTAGGGTTGTAGGTTTAGGGTTTAAGGTTAGTTTTAGGGTTTAGGGTTGTAGTTTTAGGGTTTACTATTAGTTTTAGAGTTTAGGGTTAGGATTTTTTTATTTTTTTTATTTTTTTTATTTTTTAATTAGTAAACTGGTAGGTTTAGGTTTATTTAGTCTATTTAGTATATTTTTCATTTATTTGTGTTTATTTTATTATTTTTATTTAGGTTTATTTTTATTTTTTATTCAGTTTAGTTTATTTATTTTAGGTTTATTTATTTTAGTTTATATTTTTTTCTTTTAATTTATTTTTAGGTTTAGGATTAGCTTTAAGTTTATTTTTTAGTTTTATTTTATTTTATTTTATTTTTTAGGTTTAGGTTTTATTTTTTATTTTTAGGTTTAGGTTAAGTTTTTTATTTTAGGTTTATTTCTAGGTTTTATTTTTTAGTTTAGGTTTAGGTTTATTTTTAGTTTATTTTATTTTATTTAGGATTTAGGTTTAGTTTATTTTAAGTTTAGGGTTATGTTTTATTTATTTTAGTCTAGGTTTATGCTTATTATATTTTATTTTAGCTTTTGGGGTTTTTTTAGTTTAGGGTTTAGGTTTTATCTTTTATTTAATTTTGGTTTTATTTTTAGGTTTGTTTTTTTAGCTTTAGGGTTTTATTTAGTATTTTATGTTATTTTATTTTAAGTTTATTTTATTTTTATTTTAGGTTTAGTTTTATTTTATTTAGGTATTTTATTTTTTTAGTTTAGTTTAGGTTTTTATATCTTTTATTTTAGTTTAGTTTTTAATTTATATATATATTTTTAAGGTCTATGTTAAGGTTTATATTTAGGTTTTAGATTAGGTTTTTTTATTTTTTATTTTTATTATATTTTTAGGTTTTATTTAGTTTATGTTTAGGTTTTTTAGGTCTTTAGGGTTTAGGGTTTTGGTTTTAGGGTTTAGGGTTATAGGTTTTAGGTTTATAGTTTAGGTTTAGGGTTTAGGGTTTATTGTTTAGGGTTTATGGTTTAGGGTTTTAGGGTTTGGAGTTTAGGGTTTTGGGTTTTGGGTTTTGGGCTTAGGGTTTTAGGGTTTAAGGTTAGGGTTGTAGGTTGTAGGTTGTAGGTTTAGGATTTTATTTTTTTTAAATAAAGTAAACTGGTAAGTTTTGGTTTACTTAGTTTATTTTTTATTTATTTTAGTTTGTTTCATTTTTATTTTTATTTAGGCTTATTTTTATTTTTATTTAAGTTAGTTTATTTATTTTAGGTTTATTTATTTTAGTTTATTTTTTAGGTTTAGGTTTAGGTTTATGTTTACTTTTTAGTTTAGTTTTATTTCTATTTTATATTTTAGTTTTAGGTCTTATTTTTTAATTTTAGGTTTAGGTTTAAGTTTTAATAATATTATTTTAGGTTTAGGTTTCAAATTTTATTTTAGGTTTATTTTTAGGTACTATTTTTTAGTTTAGGTTTATTTTTATTTTATTTTATTTTATTTATGATTTACATTTAAGTTTAGGTTTAGTTTATTCTAAGTTTAGGATTAAGTTTTAATTATTTTAGTTTAGGATTAGGTTTATTTTATTTTATTTAGGTTTAGGGCTCAGGGATTAGGGTTAGTTTAGGGTTAAGCTTTAAGGTTTAAGATTTTTAGGGTTTAGGGTTTAGGGTTTAGGGTTAGTTTAAGGTTTAGGGTTTGTGTTTTAGGATTTAAGGTTTAGGGTTTAAGGTTTAAGGTTTAGGGTTAGGGTTAGGGTTTAGAGTTTTGGGTTTAGGGTTTAGGGTTTAGGTTTAGTTAAGTTTAGGGTTTAAGGTTTTATGGTTTAAGTTTAGGGTTTAGTTAGTGTTTAGGGTTTAGGTTTAGTTTAGGTTTTAGGGTTTAGTTTTTTAGGGTTTAGGGTTTAGGTTTAGAGTTTAGGGTTTAGGGCTTTTTTTAAAAAAAATCTAGTAAACTAGTAGGTTTAGGTTGATTTAGTTTATTATTTATTTTATTTGATTTAATTTTTATTTTTATTTTGGTTTAATTTTTATTTTTATTTAGTTTAGTTTATTTATTTTAGGTTTATTTATTTTAGTTTAGGTTTTTTATTTTAGTTTATTTTTTAGGCTTAGGTTTAGGTTTATGTTTATTTTTTAGTTTAGTTTTACTTTTATTTTATTTTTTAGGTTTAAGTTTTATTTGTTATTTTAGGTTTAGATTTAGGTTTTTACTTTATTTTTTAGGTTTAAGTTTTAGGTTTTTATTTTAGGTTTATTTTTAGTTTTATTTTTTAGTTTAGGTTTAGGTTTATTTTTAGTTTATTTTATTTTATTTAGTTTAGAGTTTAGGTTTAGTTTAATTTACGTTTAGGTTTAAATTTTCTTTATTTTAGTTTAGGTTTAGGTTTATTTTATATTATTTATTTTAGGTTTTTTTAATTTATTATTTAGGTTTTATTTATTATTTATTTTTAGGTTTATTTTTTAGGTTTTGTTTTTTATTTCATTTTTATTTTTTTTTAGTTAATTTAAGATTTTTATTTTTAGGTTAATTTTATTTTTTAGTTTAGTTTAGGTTTTAATTTATTTTAGTTTAGTTTAGTTTTACTTTTTATTTTATTTTATTTTTACATTTAGGTTTAGGTTAAGGTTTAGGTTGTAGTTTTAATTTTTTGTTTTATTTTATTTAGGTTTAGGTTTTATTATTTATTTTATTTTTAGGTTTTATTTAGTTTAAGTTTTGGCTTTAAGGTGTTTAGGTTTAGGGTTTAGAGTTGTAGGTTTTAGGGTTTTAGGTTTAGGGTTTTAAGGTTTTGGGTTTAGGGTTTAGGGTTGTAGGTTTAGGGTTAGGGTTTTTTTTATATATATTATTTATATTATTTTTTTATTTTTAAATTAAGTAAACTGGTAGGTTTAGGTTTATTTAGTTTATTTTTCATTTATTTTAGTTTATTTTTGTTTTTATTTTTATTTAAGTTTATTTTTATTTTTAATTATTTTAGTTTATTTATTTTAGGTTTACTTATTAGTTTATTTTTTAGGTTTAGGATTAGCTTTAAATTTATATTTTAGTTTTGTTTTATTTTTACTTTATTTTACCTGTTTAGGTTTTATGTTTTATTTTTTAGTTTAGGTTTAGGTTTTAATTTTAGGTTTATTTTTAGGTTTTATTTTTTAATTTAGGTTTAAGTTTATTTTTAGTTTATTTTATTTTATTTAGTGTTTAGGTTTCGATTTAGGTTTAATTTATTTTAAGCTTAGGTTTAGGTTTTACTTATTTTAGTTTAGGTTTAGGTTTTTTTTTGTTTAGGGTTTAGGTTTTATTTTTTATTTAATTTTAGGTTTTATTTTTATGTTTATTTTTCAGCTTAAGGTTTTATTTATCTTTTATTTTATTTTATTTTAGGTTTATTTTATTTTTAATTTAGGTTTAGGTTTTATTTTATTTAGGTATTTTATTTTTTAGTTTAGTTTAGGATTTTATATATTTTATTTAGTTTAGTTTTTATTTTATGTTATTTATTTATTTTATTTATGTTTAGGTTTATTTATTTATTTTATTTTATTTAGTTTTAGTTTAGGTTTAGTTTTTTTTTAGTTTAGGGTTTAGGTTTTATTTTTTATTTAATTTTAGGTTTTATTTTATGTTTATTTTTTAGTTTAGGGTTTTATTTAGTTTTTATTTTATTTTATTTTAAGTTTATTTTATTTTTATTTTAGGTTTAGCTTTTATTTTATTTAGGTATTTTATTTTTTAGTTTAATTTAGGAATTTATATATTTTATTTAGTTTAGTTTTTATTTTATGTTATATTATTTATTTTATTTATGTTTAGGTTTATTTATTTATTTTATTTCTATTTAGGTTTATTTATTTATTTTATTTTTAGGTTATATTAAATTTAGATTTAGTTTTTTTAGGTTTAGGGTTTACGGTTTAGTGTTCGGGGTTTAGGGTTTAGGGTTTATAGTTTAGGGTTTAGGGTTTAGTGTTTATGGTTTATGGTTTAGGGTTTTAGGGTTTAGAGTTTAGGGTTTTGGGTTTGGGTTAGGGTTTTAGGGATTAGGGTTTAGGGTTTTTTTTTAATTTTTTAAATTTTTTAATTAAGTGAACTAGTAGGTTTTGGTTTATTTTGTTTATTTTTATTTTTTTAGTTTATTTTATTTTTTATTTTTATTTAGGCTTATTTTAATTTTTATTTAATTTAGTTTATTTATTTTAGGTTTATTTATTTTAGTTTATTTTTTAATTTTACATTTAGGTTTAGGTTTATTTTTTTAGTTTAGTTTTATTTTTATTTTATATTTTATGTTAAATTTTATTTTTTAATTTTAGGTTTCTGTTTAGGTTTTTTTTATAGTTTTTTTAACTTTAAGTTTTAGGTTTTTATTTTAGGTTTATTTTTAGGTATTATTTTTTAGTTTAGCTTAAGGCGTATTTTTAGCTTATTTTATTTTATTTAGGATTTAGGTTTAGGTTTAGGTTTAATTTATTTTAGTTTAGGATTAGGTTTTATTTAGATTTTATTTTATTTTATTTTAGGTTTATTTTATTTTTATTTAAGTTTAGTTTACATTTTATTTAGGTTTTTTATTTTTTGGTTTATTTTATTTTTTTAGTTAAGTTTAGTTTTAAATTTTTATTTTATTTTATTTTTAATGTTTAGGTTTAGGTTAAATTTTAGTTTAGGTTTTTATTTTATTTTATTTTATTTAGGTTTAAGTTTTTTATTTAATTTATTTTTAGACTTTATTTAGTTTAGCTTTTGGTTTTTAGGTTTTTAGGGTTGAGCGTTTAGGGTTTAGGGTTTATTATTTAGGGTTAGGGTTTTTATGGTTTAGGGTTTAGGGTTAGCTTAGGGTTTAGGGTTACTTTAGGGTTTAGAGTTAGTTTAGGGTTTGGGCTTTGGGGTTTAGTGTTAGCTTAAATTTTAAGGGTAGTTTAGGGTTTAGGGTTTAGTCTTTAGGGTTTAAGGTTTTTAGGTTTAAGGTTTAGGGTTAATTTAGGGTTTAAAGTTTAGGGTTTTAGGGCTTAGTGTTTAGGGATTAGGGTTTAGGGTTTAGTTTTAAGGTTAGGATTTAGGGTTTAGGGCTTAGGTTTTTTAGGGCTTAGGGTTTAGGGTTGTAGGTTTATGGTTTATGGTTTTGGGTTAGTTTTAGGGTTTAGGGTTTAAGGTTTAGGGTTTAGGATTTAGGGTTTAGGGTTTAGGCATTTCTAAAAAAACAATTAAGTAAACTGGTTGGTTTAGGTTTATTTAGTTCATTTATTATGTATTTTAGTTAATTTTATTTTTTATTTTTATTTAGGTTTGTTTTTTTTATTTTATTTTAGTTTGGTTTACTTATTTTAGGTTTATTTTTTTAAGTTTCAGTTTTTTATTTTAATTTATCTTTTAGGTTTAGGTTTAGGCTTATGTTTATATTTTAGTTTAAATTTATTTTTATTTTATTTTTTAGGTTTAGGTTTACATTTTTATTCAATTTTTTTAGGTATAAGTTTCAAGTTTTTATTTTAGGTTTATTTTTAGGTTTTACTTTTTAGTTTAGATTTAAGTTTATTTTTAGTTCATTTTATTTTATTTAGTTTAGGGTTTAGGTTTAGGTTTTATTTATTTTAGTTTAGTTTATTTTAGTTTAGCTTTAGGTTTATTTTATTTTATTTATTTTAGGTTTAGCTTTTTTTACTTTAGGGTTTACGTTTTATTATTTATTTATTTTTAGCTTTATTTTTTAGGTTTAGGTTTTCATTTAGTTTTTATTTTATTTTAGGTTTATTTTATTTTTATTTTATGTTTAGTTTTTATTTCATTTGAGCTTTTTATTCTTAGGTTTATTTTATTTTTAGTCAAGTTTATGTTTTTATTTATTTTATTTTATTTTAGTTTTTATTTTTTATTTTATACTATTTTTATGTTTAGGTTTAGGTTTAGGTTTTAGTTAGTTTTTATTTTATTTTTTTATATTTTATTTAGGTTTAGGTTTTTTTATTTATTTTATTTTTAGATTTTATTTAGTTTATGTTTTGGTTTTTATATTTTTAGGGTTTAGGGTTTATGGTTTAGGGTTTAGGGTTTTGGGTTTAAGGTTTAGGGTTTAGGGTTGTAGGTTTTAGGGTTTAGGGTTTAGGGTTTAGGGTTTTTAAAGGTTTACGGTTGTAGGTTTAGGATGTAGGGTTTAGGGTTTGTTTTAGGGTTTAGGGTTTAGGATTTAGGGTTTAGGATTTAGGGTTTAGTGTTTAGGGTTTAAGGTTTTGGGTTAGTTTAGGATTTAGGGTTTAGGGTTTAGTGTTTAGGTTTCAGGGTCAAGGATTTAACGTTTAGTGTTTAAGATTTTGGGTTAGTTTAGGGTTTTGGGTTTTTTTAAAATTAAGTAATCCAATGCATTTAGGTTTATGTAGGTTATTTTTTTTTATAGTTTATATTATTTTTTTATTTTTATTTAGTTTAGTTTATTTATTTTATTTTAGTTTATATTTTAGGTTTAGGTTTATTTTCTAGTTGAGTTTTATTTTAATTTTTAATTTTTAATTTTAGGTTTAGGTTTTTATTTTATTTTTTTAGGTTTAGGTTTTATGTTTTTATTTTAGGTTTATTTTTAGGTTTTATTTTTAGTTCTAGTTTAGGTTTATTTTTAGCTTAATTTATTTTATTTGGATTAAGTTTTAAGTTTAGTTTATTTTAGGTTTAGGTTTAGGTTTTATTTATTTTTGTTTAGGTTTAGGTTTATTTTGTTTTGTTTATTTTAGGTTTAGTTTTTTTTAGTTTAGGGTTTAGGTTTTATTTTTTATTTATTTTTAGGTTTATTTTTTAGGTTTAGGTTTTTATTTAGTTTTTATTTAATTTTATTTTTATTTTACGTTTACTTTTTATTTTATTTAGTTTTTTTATTTTGAGGTTTATTTTATTTTTTTAGTTTAGCTTAGGTTTTTATTTATTTTATTTTACTTTAGTTATTATTTTATATTTTATTTTACTTTTATGTTTAGGATTAGGTTTTAGTTTAAGTTTTTATTTTATTTTATTATATTTAGGTTTAGGTTTTTTATTTTATTTTATTTGTTTGGTTTTATTTAGTTTAGGTTTAGGTTTTTAAGTTTTTTTTTAATTTAGGTTTAGGTATAGGTTTTATTTATTTTAGTTTAGGTTTAGGCTTAGTTTTTTTTTTAGTTTACGATTTAGGATTTATTTTATTATTTATTTTTATGTTTATTTTTAGATTACTTTTTTAGGTTTAGATTTTTATATAATTTTTCTTTTATTTTATTTTAGGTTTTTATTGTTAGGTTTATTTTATTTTTTAGTTTAGTTTAGGTTTTTATTTATTTTATTTTAATTTATTTTTATTTTTTATTTTATTTTATTTTTAGGTTTAGGGTTATTTTTTGTTTGGGTTTTATTTTATTTTATTTAGGTTTAGGTTTTCTTTTTTTTTTAGGTTATATTTAGTTTATGTTTAGGTTTTTAGGTTTTTAGGTTTTTAGTGGTTAGGGTTTAGGGTTTAGGGTTTAGGGTTTTAGGATTTAGTGTTTAGGGTTTATGGTTAGGGTTTAGGGTTTATAGTTTAGGGATTTTGGGTTTGGGGTTCAAGTTTTTTTTATTTAATATTTATTAGTTTATTTTTGTTTTATTTATGTTTTTTTGTTTATTTTTTTATTGTATTTTTAGGTTTAGGTTTTATTTTTTCTTTTTAGGTTTAGGTTTAGGTTTTTATTTTATTTTTTTAGGTTTAGGTTTTAGGTTTTTATTTTCAATTTATTTTTAGGTTTATTTTTAGTTTATTTTATTTTAGGTTTAGGTTTAGGTTTTATTTATTTTAGTTTAGTTTATTCTTGTTTATGTTTATGTTTATTTTATTTTTTTTATTTTAGGTTTATGATTTTTTAGTTTAGGGTTTAAGTTTTATTATTTATTTACTTTTAGGTTTATTTTTTAGGTTTAGGTTTTTATTTAGTTTTTATTTTATTTTATTATAGGTTTATTTTATTTTTATTTTACCTTTAGTTTTTGTTTTATTTAGTTTTTTATTCTAAGGTTTATTTTATTTTATTTTGTTTAGTTTCAATTTTTATTTATTTTATTATAGTTTTTATTTTATTTTTAATTTATTTTTAAGTTTAAGATTAGGTTTTAGTTTATGTTTTTATTTTATTTTATTATTTTATTATATTTTGGTTAAGGTTTTTTATTTATTTTATTTTTTTTGTTTTATTTAGTTTAGGTATAGGTTTTTAGGTTTTTAAGGTTTCGGGCTGAGGGTTTAGGGCTTAGGGTTTGGGGTTTAGGGTTTAAGGTTTAAGGGTGTAGGTTTTAGGGTTTAGGGTTTAGGGTTTATTTAGGGTTTAGGGTTTGAGGTTTAGGATTTTAGGGTTTAGGGTTAAGAGTTTAGGGTTTAGGGTTTAGGGTTTTTGGGTTTAGTGTTTAGGGTTGTAAGTTTAGGGTTTAGGGTTTTTGTTTAATTTTATTTATTTATTATTTAAATTAAGTAAACCAGTAGGTTTAGGTTTATTTAGTTTATTTTTTAATTTTATTTAGGTTTATTTTTATTTTTATTTAGTTTAGTTTAGTTTATTTTTTAGGTTTAGGTTTAGGTTTTGTGTTATTTTTTAGTTTAGTTTTATTTTCATTTTATTTTATATTTATATTTAGGCTTATTTATATTTTTATTTAGTTTTGTTTATTTATTTTGGTTTATTTTTTAGGTTTAGGTTTAAGTTTAAGTTTATATTTTAGTTTAATTTAAATTTTATTTTATCTTTTAATTAAGTTTATATTTTTTATTTTTATATTTTAGGTTTAGTTTAGGGTTTGTGTTATTTTTATTTATTTGTAGGTTTATTTTAGGTTAATGTTTTATTTAATTTTATTTTATTTTATTTTGGTTTATTTTATTTTATCTTAGGTTTAGTTTTTATTTTATTTGATTTTATTTTTATAGTTTAGTTTAGGTTTTATTTATATTATTTTATTTTTATTTTATTGTATTTCTATTTTAGTTTAGGTTAAGGTTTAAGTTCTCGTTTATGTTTTATTTTATTTATTTTATTTTGGTTTAGGTTTACATGTTTAGCTCTTTTAGGGTTTAGGGTTTAGGTTTTAGGTTTTTATTTTAGGTTTCTTTTTAGGTTTTACTTTTTAGTTTATTTTATTATATTTAGTTTAGGGTTTAGGTTTAGGTTTAGGTTTAATTTATTTTAGTTTAGTTTAATTTAGGTTTGGATTTATTTTATTTTTATTTTTGGTTTAGGTTTTATTTTTAATTTAGGGTTTGGGTTTTATTTTTTATTTATTTTTAGGTTTATTTTTTAGGTTTTGGTTTTTATTTAGTTTTTATTTTACATTTAATTTTTATTTTATTTAGGCATTTTATTCTTAGGTTTAATTTATTATTTTAGTTTAGTTTAGGTTTTTATTTATTTTATTTTAGTTTATTTTAATTATTTTATTTTATTTTCTTTTGTAGGTTTAGGTTTAGATAAAAAATGGGCACGCATAAATCAAAAACCCTAGATAAGTAGAACCATCTCTAATGTAAAGACACAATTCCATAAGCAGCAGATCGGATTGACCGTTCTTTAATTTCTCCAGTTCTCATCAAAACCACCCCCACCTCTCGAGAGCGGGATCCGACATCATATCCCCGATCTATTCCTCTGCCACCACCACGGCTGTAACCTCCATTGCTCTTCCAGCCTCCATAACCACCATTTCTCCTATCACCAACTCCATATCCACCAGTAGCTCCAGCTCCCCCACCAACACTGTGATAATCGCCACCTCCGCCTTCGCCTCCACCACCAGACCTAGACTGAGCCTAGTTGAGGGTGATGTTCCTACTTTCAAGGCTCTGTCCATTCTTGAGGTTTACGATCAGATAGTTTAGGGTTAGTTTAGGGTTTGTAGTTTAAGGTTTAGGGTTCTATGTTTTAGAGTTTAGGGTTTAGGGTTTAGGGTTTATGGTTTAGGGTTTTAGGGTTTACAGTTTAGGGTTTAGAGTTGGAGGTTTTGGGTTGTTGGTTTAGGGTTGTAGGTTTAGGGTTTAGGGTTTTTATTATTTTAGGGTTTAGTTTTTTTTTAAATTAAGTAAACTGCTAGGTTTAAGTTTATTTAGTTTTATTTATTTATTTGAGTTTATTTCAATTTGTTTTATTTCATAATTTAATTTAGGTTTATGTTTATTTTTAGTTATTTTAGTTTAATTATTTTAGGTTTATTTATTTTAGTTTAGGTTTTTATTTTAGTTTATTTTTTAGATTTATTTTTTAATTGAGTTTTATTTTTTATTTTAGTTTTTAGGTTTAAGTTTTATTTTGTATTTTTATGTATAGGTTTAAATTTTATTTTATTTTTTTTAGGTTTTAGGTTTTATTTTATTTATTTTTTTAGTTTTATTTTTTTCATGTAGGTTTAGGTTTATTTTAGTTTATATTTATTTAGTTTAAGGTTTAGGTTTAGTTTATTAAAAAAGAAAAGGTTCAGGTTTAGTTTATTTTAAGTTTATGTTTAGGCTTTATTTATTTTAGTTTAATTTATTTTAGTTTAGGTTTACGTTAATTTTATTTTGTTTATTTTGAGTTTAAGTTTTCTAGGTTTATTTTTTAGGTTTAGGTTATTATTTAGTTTTAATTTTATTTTATTTTAGGTTTACATTATTTTTATTTTACATTTGGATTTAAATTTATTTAGGTTTTTTATTTTTAATTTTATTTTATTTTTTGGTGTAGCTTAGGTTTTTATTAATTTTAATTTAGTTTAGTTTTAATTTTTAGATTTAGGTTTAAGTTTATGTTTAGGTTTAGTCAGGTTTTAATTTATGTTTTATTTTATTTTATTTTATTTAGGTTTAAGTTTTTTATTTAATTTATTTTTAGGCTTTATTTAGATGTCAGGTCTTTGATTCTTAGCCTAGGGTTTAGGGTGCAGGTTTAGGGTTTAGAGTTTAGAGTTTAGAGTTTAGGGTTGGCCAGGATTTTTTGTATTTTTATTTAGGATTGGGTGTGGTTTTGTTTGTGGCTCACGGTTTAGTTCATTGTAAGTAGGGCTCTGGTGATTTATGGCTAGCTTAGGTTTGTTTTTTAAATTAAGCAAACCAAAGAGGGTTTAGATTTCTTTAGTTTCTTTTATTTGTATTTTAGGTTTTATTTTATTTTATTTAGTTCAATTTATTTCTTTAGGTTTGTTTATTTATTTTTGTTTAGTTTTTTTATTTTATTTTAAGTTTAGGTTTATGTTTATTTTTAAATTTATTTTATTTTTTTAGGTTTACATTTTAATTTTTATTTTTAGATTTAGGTTGAGGTTTTTATTTTATGTTTTTAGGTTTTTATTTTAGGTTTATTTTTATATTTTATTTTTTTAGTTTATTTTATTTTATTTAGTTTATGGTTTAGGTTTAGGTTTAGGTTTTATTTATTTTAGTTTAATTTATTTTAGTTTAGGTTTAGGTTTATTTTATATTATTTATTTTAGGTTTAGGTTTTTCTTTTAGTGTAGGGTTTATTTTTTTATTATTATTTATTTTTAAGTTTTATTTGTAGGTTTATTTTTAGGTTTAGGTTTTTTATTTATATTTTTTTATATATAGGTTTATTTTATTTTATTTTATAGTTTTATTTTATTTAGTTTGTTATTTTATGATTATTTTATTTTAATGCTTTAAGTTTTATTTATTTTATTTTATTTTAGTTTTTTATTTTTTTTTTATTTAGGTTTAAGTTAGGTCCAGTTTTAATTTTTTTATTTTATTTTATTTTATATAATAGGTTTAGTTTTAATTTATTATTTTTTCAATTATTTAGTTTAGCTAGGTTTTTTGTGGTTTCTTTAGGGTTTGGGGTTGTGGTCAGTGGCCTTTTTGGGTGTGGTTTAGGGTTTGTGGCTCAGTTTTATTTTTAGGATCAGGGTTTAGGTCAGGGGTTAGGGTTTGGGTCCAGTTAAGATTCTTTTGGTAGGAGTCCGTGGTAAGGTTCCTAGTTTAGGGTTAGTTTTAGGGTTAGCATTTTTTTATTACTTTTATTTATTTAATATTTTATTTATTTTTAAATTAAGTAAACTTGTTGGTTTAGGTTTACATAGTTTATTTTATTTATTTATTTTAGTTTATTTTATTTTTTAAATTTATTTTAGATTATTTTTTATATTGTTATTTATGATTTGGTTTTATTTTTATTTTAGGTTTGTGCTTTTTATTTTATTTTAGGTTTAGGTTTTAGGTTTTTATTTTAAGTTTATTTTTTTAGGTTTTATTTTCCATGTTTTATTTTATTTTTTAGTTTAGTTTATTTTATTTTGTTTAGATTTAGGTATGGGTTTAGTTTATTTTAGGTTTAGGTTTAGGTTTTATTTATTTTAATTTAGTTTAGTTTTAGGTTTATTTTATTTTATTTTAGTTTAGTTTTTCTTTTGTTTAGGGTTGGTTTTATTTTTACTTGTTTTAGGTTTATTTATTAAGTTTAGTTTCTATTTAGTTTTATTTTAATTTATGTTAGGTTTATTTTATTTTATTTTAAGTTTAGTTTTATTTTATATAAGTCTTTTATTTTATTTTAGTTTAATTTTTTATTTTATTTTAGTTTAGTTCTTATTATTTATTTTATTTTCTTAGGTTTAGGCTTAGTTTAGGTTTTTAGTTTATGTTTTATTTTATTTTATTTTTAATTTATTTTAGTTTAGGATTTTTTTAATTTTATTTTAAGTTTTATTGGGTTTAGTTTTTAAGGTTTTTGTGTTTAGGGATTAGGGTTTATGGTTTAGGATTTAGGTTTTAGGTTTTAGGGTTTATAGGGTTTAGGATTTATTTAGGTTAAGTGTTTTGGGTTTTAGGTTTAGGGTTTTGGGTTTAGGGTTTAGGGTGGCTTTATGTTTTTAGGGTTTAAGTTTTAGTTTAGGGTTTAGGGTTTTGGTTTTTATTACTTTAATTTTATTTTTTAAGAGAGAACAAATTCAGATTCAACATTTCTTCTTTTTAATTTCATCAACTAAGTAACACACCATGTTTTCTAAGACATAAGTGACGATAAAGATAAAAAATGAGCATGCATATCCACCAGTACCTCAGATCCCCCACCACTTCTCCTCCTGCCTCCATAACCACCACTGCTTCGTCCACCATCTCCATATCAACCAGCACCTCCAGATCCCCCACCACCACTACGATAACTACCACCTATGCCTTCGCCTCCACCGCCAGATCTACAATGAGCCTAATTGAAGGTGATGTTCCTGCCATCTGCCTATTCTTAGGGTTAAGGTTAAGGTTTATTAGGTTTTAGGGTTTAGGTTTATTTTTTAATTTATTTAGTTACTTTAGGTTTAGGGTTTAGGTTGTTCAGGGTTTAGGGTTTAGGGTTAGGGTTTAGGGTTTAGGATTTATGGTTAGGGTTTAAGGTTTAGGGTTTAGGGTTTTAGGGTTTATGCTTTTAAGGTTTAGGATTTTGAGTTTTTTAGGATGTAGGGTTTAGGGTTTAGGGTTTAGGGTTGAAGGTTTAGGGTTGTAGGTTTATTATTTATGATTTAGGATTTGGCTTTTTTTAAATTACAAACCCAAGTAGGTTTAGTTTATTTTTAAGATATTTATTTAATTTTATTTTAGTTTACTTTATTTCATTTTCATTTAGGTTAATTTTTTTTAAAATTTAGTTTAATTTATTTATTTTAGTTTAAGGTTTTTTTATTTTACTTTTATTTTTATGTTTAGGTTTATTTTTAAGTTGAGTTTAATTTTTTATTTTATTTTATGTTTAAGTTTTTTTAGGTTTATTTTATTTTATTAGGTTTTAGGTTTTTTTTTTTAGGTTTATTTTAGGTTTTATTTTTAGTTTAGGTTTATGTTTATTTTGTTTATTTTATTTTATTTACTTTATTTTAGGTATTAGGTGATTTTGTTTAGGTTTTATTTATTTTGTTTAGTTTATTTAGTTTAGGTTTTATTTTGTTTTTATTTTATTTCATTTTTATTTTAGGATTAATTTTCTTTTTTAGTTTAGGGTTTAGGTTTTATTTTTTCTGTAATTTTAGATTTTATTATTAGGTTTATTTTTAAGGTTTAGGTTTTATTTAGTTTTAAATTTATTTTCTTTTAGGTTTATTTATTTTTCGATTAAATTAAGTAAACTAGTAGGTTTAGGTTTATTTAGTATATTTAGTTTATTTTTTATTTATTTTAGTTTACTTTTTTTTTATTTAGGTTTATTTTTTTATTTAGTTTAGTAAATTTATTTTAGTTTAGGTTATTAATTTTAGTTTATTTTATTTTATTTAGTTTAGGGATTATGCTTATTTTTTAGTTGAGTTTTATTTTCATTTTATTTATTTAGCTTTAGGTTTTACTTTTTATTTTTAGGTTTTATTTTTATTTAAGATTTAGGTTTATTTTTATTTTATTTTATTTTATTTAGTTTAGGTTTAGTTTATTTTAGGGTTAGGTTTAGGTTTTATTTATTTTAGTTTAGTTTATTTTATTTTAGGTTTATGTTTATTTTATTTTGTTTATTTTATTTTTATTTTTTAGGTTTAAGTTTATTTTAGGATTTAGGTTTTATTATTTATTTCTTTTGGGTTTATTTTTAGGTTTAGGTTTTATTTATTTTTATTTTATTTTATTATAGGTTT
Organism: Cymbidium sinense; assembly: GCA_021442155.1. Taxonomy (NCBI): domain Eukaryota; kingdom Viridiplantae; phylum Streptophyta; class Magnoliopsida; order Asparagales; family Orchidaceae; genus Cymbidium; species Cymbidium sinense. Next base: position 4,922,522 of record CM038215.1, on the reverse strand, counting down.
ATTTTATTTTATTTTACATTTAGTTTTATTTTATTTTGGTTTTTATTCTTAGTTTAACTAATTTTATTTAGTTTATTTATTTTATTTTAATTTTTTTATTTATTTATTTTATTTTATTTTTAGGTTTTCGTTTAGGTTTTAGTTTAGGTTTTATTTTATTTTATTTTATTTTATTTAAGTTAGGTTTATTTATGTAATTTAGTTAGGTCTTATTTTATTTTAGTTTAAGTTGATTTTGCCTTTTATTTATGCATTGGCTCATATGGTCTTAGTGCAGTTTTTTAGGGCTCAGGGTCAGAGTCAGGCATGAGCCCAGATTTAAGGCCTGGAGCTTTGGGGTTTAGGATTTAGTTTAGGTAGGGTTTAGGTCAGTTTGGGGTCAAGGGATCATGCCTTGGGTTTAGGGCTCAGTGGCCCAGCCAGCCCAGAGTTGAGGGCCTGGGTCAGCCAGGGCCTGTGGATCAGTGACGCAGCTTAGGGGTAGGTAGGGCTCAGGGTTTTGGTAGTTTTACAAACCAAGCAAACCAGCAGTTTTAGGTTTATTTTATTTATTTAGTATTTTATTTTATTTAGGTTTATTTTATTTTTATTTAGTTTAAATTATTTATTTTAGTAAGTTTATTTGGTATTTTTTAGGGTTAAGTTTATATTTTTTAGTTTATTTTTTATTTTATTTTATTTTTTAGATTTAGGTTTTATTTTTAATTTTTAAGTTTAGGTTTAGGTTTTTAATTTTTTTTTAGGTTTAAGTTTTTGGTTATTATTTTAGGTTTTATTTTTTAGTTTAGGTTTAGGTTTATTTTTAGTTTATTTTATTTTATTTAGGGGTTAGGTTTAAGTTTAGTTTATTTTAGGTTTAGGTTTAGGTTTTATTTATTTTAGTTTAGTGTATTTTAGTTTAGGTCTAGGTTAATTTTATTTTGTTTATTTTAAGTTAAGGTTTTTTTCTTTAGTTTAGGGTTTAGGTTTTATTTATTATTTATTTTTAAGTTTTATTTTTAGGTTTATTTTTTAGGTTTTAGTTTTCTTTTTTATTTTACGTTTGAGTTTTATTTTATTTAGGTTTTTTATTTTTAGGTTTATTTTATTTTTTTAATTTAGTTTAAGTTTTCATTTATTTTATTTTAGCTTAGTTTTTAACACTACCATTGCCGGTCCCAAGTCCGGATGCAAAAAGTGGAGGGTTATGCTAGTAGATAGCCAAAGATAAAATTTGTCTAAATAATCATGACATGAATCCTTTAAATCATTGTGTTAATGCTAGCCCCGGAAGAGGCTACTGCATGGCTTGAATATAGTGAAAAATGTGCAGCACGATCTACCCTGCAGGTTAAATAAGCAAGGGTTCCCACATTATGGATCTAATGCGCAAAGAAGTTAGTCCATGAAACTAGAATTAGGTTAGGATCTTGGAATATAGGTACTCTTATGTAAATTAATGGAATTAATAGATATTATGGTTCATAGAAAGATAAATATTTTATGTGTTCAAGAAACTAAATGGGTTGGGGAGAAGGCCAAGGAGATTGATAGTTTAGGTTTTAAACTTTGGTATTCAGGTAAAAGTTGAACTAGAAATGGTGTATGTGTGATTATAGATAAAAGTTTGAAGGATAATGTTATAAGTATTAATAGATGTGGAGATAGAATTATAGCATTAAAGATTATTGTGGATACTAAGATTATCAATGTTATAAGTGTCTATGCTCCTCAAGTAGGTTTGGAGGTAAGCTCAAAAGAAAATTTTTGGAATGAATTAGAGTGATTAATACAAAAGATACCTCTTGAAGAAATAGTATTTATTGGGGAAGATTTAAATGGACATGTTGGTAGAGTGGTAGAAGATTTTAAAAGTATTCATGGTGGTTATGGATTTGGAGTGACTAATGAAGAAGGTAAGACTATATTAGATTTTGCCTTAGTTTATGATTTTGTAGTTGCTAATACTTTATTTAAGAAAAGAGATGAAGATATTATTACTTATAAAAATGGATCTAGTAAAACACAGATTGATTATTTTCTGATAAGAAAAATAGATCGTTTAGATAGTAAAGATTGTAAGGTCATTCCAAGTGAAATTTTAAGTACCCAACATCGACTATTAGTTTTAGATTTTAAGATGAAAGGTTATAAGAGAAAAAATAAACTAAATTATTGTCCTAGGATTAGAAAGAACACAAATAAAAATATTTTTAAGAGCAAACTACAATAAATTAGAATTTGGGATGTTCATTAGGAAGCTAACGTTATGTGGGAAAAAATATCAAGTGAAATTAAGCAAGTTGCTAAAGATGTGCTTGGAGAATCAAAAGGAAAAGCTTCTTTTAATAAGAATAGTTAGTGGTGGAGTTAGAGTGTGCAAAAAAAGATAAGAAATATGAAGCATTGTTATAAAACTTGGTTTAGATGTAAAAGCTCGGAGAATTGGGAAAGATATAAAGTGGCCGGTAGAGATTCTAAGAAAGCAATATACGATGCAAAAAATTTAACTTTTATTGATTTATACAATAGATTAGATACCAAAGAAGGTGAAAGATGTATGTATAAGTTAGCCAACCAAAGAGATAGGAGAAGTAAAGACATAGTTCAAGTGAGGTGTATTAAGGATGAAAATAATAAAGTGCTTTTCTTAGAAAAAGATGTTGAAAATAGGTGGATGAGGTATTTTGATAAACTTTTCAATGAAGGATCTGAAAGTACGATTGATTTTAGCAACCTTAATACCCTAAACAAAAAAATAGAGAATTTCATTTTATCATCAGATTAGTAAATCAAGTTAGTGAAGCTTTAAAGAAAATGAAATGTGGAAAAGCAATAGGACCGGATAATATTCCAATAGATGTGTGGAAATGTTTAGGAGATCAAGGAATTTCTAGGCTTACAAATCTTTTTAATGTTATTTTAAAGACTAAAAAGATGCCAGATGAGAGAGAAAGAGTTTGTTGGTTCCTATATTTAGGAATAAAGGTGATGCACAAGAGTGTGCAAATTATGGAGGAATTAAGTTAATGTACCATACATTAATATTATGGGAGAGAGTAATTGAGCATGTTACGATGTGATACGTAAGTTTCTCACAATCTTTGGTTTCATGCCTGTAGATCTACTATGGATGCTATACATTTGTTAAGAGGTTTGATGGAGAAGCATAGAGAAAGTAAGAAGGATCTACATATGATATTTATTGATTTAGAGAAAGCTTATGATAAAGTCTCAAGAGATGTTCTTTGGAGAGTTCTAGAATAGAAAGGAGTTAATATTGGTTATATTCAAGTCATTAAGGATATGTATACTAGTACTTGTGTCCAAACATAAGGAGGATTGACAAAATATTTTCCTATTTCATTGGATTACAAGGATCAACCTTAAGCCCTTATCTTTTTTTACTTTAGTTATGGATGTTCTTATGAGGCATTTACAAGAAGATGTACCTTGGTGTATGCTTTTTGCTGATGACATTCTTCTTGTTGGTAAGGCTAGAGAGGAAGTCCAACAAAAACTTGAATTATGGAGGTAAACTTTAGAGTCTAAAGGTTTTTATTTAAGTAGATCTAAAACTGAATATATGGAGTGTAATTTTAGTTGGAGAAGTTTTAGTGATAGTGTTGTGACTTTAGGTGATCAAATCATTAATAAGAGTGAGTGATTCAGATATTTAGGCTCTATTGTTCAAAATGATGGTGAAATAGATGGAGATGTTATTAGTAGAATTCAAGTTGGATGGTTGAAGTGGAGGAATGCATCTGGCCTATTATGTGATAGAAAAGTTCCACTTAAACTTAAGGGAAAATTTTATAAGATGGTGGTAAGACTTGCAATGACTTATGGTGCGGAATGTTGGCCAATAAAAGAGAAGCATAAGACTAAGTTAAGTGTTACAGAGATGAGGATGCTCAGGTGGATGAGTGGCTTTACTCTTAGAGATAGAATACAAAATGAGTATGTTCAAAAAAAGTTGGAGTAGCTCAGTAGATAAGATTAGGGAGAGTCGCCTTAGATGGTTTGGCCACATAAAGCATCGGATTTAATTAAGAGAGTAGATGCATTAGATTTACCTTATGTTAAGAATGGTAGAGGTAGACCTAAAAAGAATTGGTTAAGATGTATAAAAAATGATCTTAGTATACTTGAATTAAATGAATGACACATAATAGGACACAATGGAGATGAAGGATTCATGTAGCCAACCCCACCCAAGGGAGGATTGTCATTGTTGTTGTTGTTGTTATTGTATTTTAGCTTAGTTTTTATTTTATTTTTTTTATTTTTAGGTTTAGATTTAGGTTTAAGTTTAGGTTTTTATTTTATTTGTATTTTATTTTATAGAGGTTTTTGGTTTTTTTAAAGATTTTATTTAGTTTAGGTTTAGTTTTTTGGTTTTATGGCTAGGGTAGGAATGGATGGGTTGTAGGTTAGGGTTTGTGGGCTCAGGGTGTGGTTGGCCAGGCTCAGGGAGTGGCCTAGAGCCCAGGTTGTGGTTTAGGGCCCAGGGTCTCAGCATTTAGGGTTGGCCTGCTTTAGGGTTTAGGCCTGTGGCTCAGGTAGGGTCATTATTTATTATTTATGATTTAATTAAGGGTCCGTGGTCATGGTCTGCCTGGGCATGTGGTAGCTCAGGGTCAAGTGTCAGTAAGTCCGTGGTTAGGGTGGATTTAGGGGTCAGTCTCAGGATCAGGTTTAGGATTTAGTTTCAGTTTTAAATTAAGCAAAGGAAGGATAAGGTTTACTAGTTAATTTAGTTTATTTTTATTTATTTTAGTTTATTTTATTCTATTTTATTTAGTTTAGTTTATTTATTTTAGTTTAGGTTTTTCATTAGTTTATTTTTTTGGTTTATGTTTAGTTTAAGTTTAATTTAATTTAGTTTTATTTTTATTTTATTTATGTTTAAGTTTTATCTTTTATTTTTATGTTTAGGTTTAGATTTTATTATTTTATTTAGGTTTTTTATTTTAGGTTTATTTTAGGTTTTATTTTTTTAGTTTTTAGTTTATTTTTTTTATTTATCTTATTTTATTTAGTTTAGGGTTTAGGTTTAGGTTTTATTTATTTTAGTTTAGTTTGTTTTAGTTTAGGTTTAGGTTTATTTTATTTTGTTTATTTTGTTTATTTATGTTTAAGTTTTATCTTTTATTTTTAGGTTTAGGTTTAGATTTTTATTTTATTTTCTTAGGTTTTTATTTTAGGTTTATTTTTAGGTTTTATTTTTTAGTTTAGGTTTAGGTTTATTTTTTATTTATCTTATTTTTTTATTTAGTTTGGTTTAGTTTATTTTGGGTTTAGGTTTATGTTTTATTTATTTTAGTTTAGATTGTTTTAGTTTAGGTTTAGGTTTATTTTATTTTGTTTATTTTTTTTTTAATTTAGGGTTTAGGTTTTATCTTTTATTTATTTTTAAGTTTTATTTTTAGGTTTATTTTTTAGGTTTAGGTTTTTATTTAGTTTTGATTTTAATTTATTTTAGGTTTATTTTATTTTTATTTTACCTTTAGTTTTTATTTTACTATTTTTTAGGTTTATTTTATTTTATTTAGTTTAGTTTACTTTATTTATTTATTTTATTTTTTATTTTATTTTTATTTTATTTTATTTTTTATCTAGACGTTTAGTTTAGGTTTAGTTAGATTAAGTTTTATTTTTATTTAACCAGTTAGTTTATTTATTTATTTATTTTGTGTTATTTAGCTAGGTTTCAAGCATTTGGCCTAGTGGTGTTGGCTCAGTGGGGCTAAGTTAGGACTGAAAGTTTGTGGCCCAGGGCCCATGATCATTATTTAGGGCCCAGGAGTTGGATTCAGTAGGGCCTCAGGGCCGGGGTCAGACTGGCCTGGATCTAGGGTAGGCAGATCAGGGCTTTTGGCCTTAGCCTTTCATGGCCCATGTTTGAGTTAGCCAGTTTAGTGGCTGCCAGGTTAGGGCCTAGTGCAGGTTTAGCTCAGCTAGGGCCTAGGGTCCATGGTTTGGGTTTTAAAAAAAACAATAATTAAGCAAACCTTAAGTTTTCATTTTATTTATTTTAGGTTTAGATTTTTATTTAGTTTTTATTTTATTTTATTTTTATTTTACATTAAGGTTTTATTTTATTGATGTATTTTATTTTATTTAGTTTAGTTTAAGTTTTCTTTATTTTATTTTAGTTAGTTTTTATTTTAAATCTTTATTTTATTTAGGTTTAGTATATTTATTTATTTTATTTTTTGTATTTAGGTTTAGGTTTAGGTTTTAAGGTTTGGGGGTTTAGGGTGTGGTGGGTTTAGCATTTTGGTTTAGGGTTGGTTAGGGTTAATGTTTTATCTTTTATTTTTTATTTTTTAATTTTTATTTTTAATTAAGTAAAGTGGTAGGTTTATTTTTATTTAATTTATTTTTTTATTTATCTTAGTTTATTTTATTTTATTTATTTATATTTAAGTTTATTTTTATTTTTATTTTGTTTGGTTCATCTATTTTAGGTTTATTTATTTTATTTTATTTTATCCTTTATTTATTTTTAGGATTATTTTTAGATTTAGGTTTTTATTTACTTTTTATTTTATTTTATGTTAGGTATATTTTATTTTTATTTTCGGTTTAGTTCTAATTTTATTTAGGTTATTTATTTTTTAGTTTAGTTTATGTTTATTTTACTATTTTTTAGTTTAGTTTTTATTATTTATTTTATTTTCTTTTTAGGTTTAGGATTAGGTTTTAGTTTTAGTTTTTATTTTATTTTATTTTTGGTTTATTTATTTATTTTATTTTTAAGTTTTATTTAGTTTAGGTTTATGTTTTTAGCTTTTTAGGGTTTATGGTTAAAGGTTAGTTTAAGGTTTAGGGTTTAGTGTTTAAGGTTTAGTTTCATGGTTTTTTTTTTGGTTTAGGATTTAGGGTTTAGGGTTTAGGGTTTAAGGATTTTAGGGCTTAGGGTTTAGGGTTTAGGTTTAAGGTTTAAATTTTAGTTTAGGGTTTAGGGTATTTGGTTTTTTTTTAACAGAGAACAAATTCAGATTCAATATTTCTTCTTTTTGATTTCATCAACCAAATAACACACCAAGTTTTCTAAGATACAAGCGATGACATAGATCAAAAATGAGCACACATTGAGCAAATCAAAAGCCCTAGATAACTAGAACAGTCTCTATTGTAAAGACATAGTTCCATAAGTAGCAGATCGGATCGATCATTCTTCGCTTCTTCCCATCAACCACCCTGGCCTCTCGAGTTGCGGGATCCACCATCATATCCTCAATCTCTCCCTCCACCACCACCACAGCTATAACCTTTGTCACTCCTCCCTCCTCCATAACCACCACTGCTCCAACCACCACCTCCATATCGACCAGCATCTCCACATTCCCCACCACCACTATGATAACCGGCCACCGCCTTTGCCTCCTTCACCAGATTAGACTAAGCCTGGTTAATGGTGACGTTCCTTCCATCAAGGTTCTGCCCATTCTTAAGGTTTAGGTTTAAGTTTATCAAGTTTTAGGGTTTAAGTTTATTTTTTAATTTTTTTAGTTACTTTAGGTTTAGGTTTAGTTGTGGGGTTTAGGGTTAGGATTAGGGTTTAGGGTTTAGGGTTTAGGGTGTAGGGTTTAGTGTCTAGGGTTTTATGATTTACACTTTTAGGGTTTTTGGTTTTTTAGGATTTATGGTTTAGGGTTTAGTGTTTATGGTTGTAGGTTTAGGGTTTTCGGTTTTCGGTTTAGGGTTTACGAAATAGGTTTATGGTTTTTTTTTAAATTAAGTAAAACACTAGGTTTAGGTTTATTTAGTTTATTTTTATTTTTATTTAGGTTTATTTTTTAATTTTATTTAGCTAAGTTTATTTACTTTAAGATTATATATTTTAGTTTACATTTTTTTTATTTTAGTTTATTTTTAAGGTTTAGGTTTAGGTTTATTTTTAGTTGATTTTATTTTGTTTTATTTTTTTTTAGATTTAGGTTTTATTTTTTTATTTTTAGGACCGTGTTTAGATTTTATTAATTTTTAGGTTTAGGTTTTAGGTTTTTATTTTGGGTTTATTTTAGGTTTTATTTTTCAGCTTAGTTTTAGGTTTACTTTTAGTTTATTTTATTTTAGTTTTAGGTTTAGGTGTAGGTTTTATTTATTTTAGTTTAGTTTATTTTAGTTTAGGTTTAGGTTTATTTTATTTTATTTATTTTTTTTTAGTTTAGGTTTAGTTTTTTTAGTTTCCTTTTAGGTTTTATTTTTAGGTTTAGGTTTTATTTAATTTTATTTTATTTCATTTTAAGTTTATTTTATTTTTATTTTATGTTTAGCTATTATTTTATTGGTTTTATTCTTAGGTTTATCTTTTTTTTATTTAGTTTATGTTGTTATTTTTTATTTTAGTTTATTTTATTATTTTATTTTATTTTATTTTATTTTAGGTTTTATTTTATTTTATTTTTATTTTATTTATGTTTAAGTTTTATATATTTCTTTAGTTTTATTTAGTCTTTATTAGCTTTTGGTTTTGTGGTTTAGTTTAGGGCTCAGTTCATGGTGTGGTTGTGGTTAGGGTCTTTGGTGTGGTTTAGGTTTAGGCTCAGTGTTTTGGCCTAGGTTTGTTAGTTTTTTTTATGGTCAGGTTAGGGTTTATTATTTATTTTATTTATTTTATTTATATATTTTTTATTTATTTTATTTATTTTTTCATTTTATTTATTTTATTTAGTTTATATTTATGTTAGTAAACCTTTGTGTCTTAGGTTTAGGTTTATTTTAGTGAGTTTTATTTTATTTTATTTTTAGGTTTAGGTCTTATTTTTATTTTTAGTTTAGTTTAGGTTTATTTTATTTTTTTTTAGGTTTAGGTTTTAGGTTTTTATTTTAGGTTTATTTTTATGTTTTATTATCTAGTTTAAGTTTTAGTATATTTTTAGTTTATGGTTTAGGTTTATTTTATTTTTGGTTTATTTTTTATTTTTTATTTATTTTTATGTTTATTTTTTAGGTTCAGGTTTTTATTTAGTTTTTATTTTATTTTCTTTTAGTTTTAATTTTATTTTAGGTTTAGTTTTTTTTTAGAGTTTAGTTATTATTTTATTTATTTTCATGTTTTATTTTTAGGTTTATTATTTAGGTTTAGGTTTTTATTTAGTTTTTAATTCACTTTATTTTAGGTTTATTTTATTTTTATTTTAAGTTTAGTTTTTATTTTATTTATGTTTTTTATTTTTTAGTTTAGTTTAGTTTTTCGTTTATTTTATTTTAGTTTAGTTTTAATTTTTATTTTATTTTCTTTTTAAGTTTAGGTTTAGGTTTTGGCTTATGTTTTTATTTTATTTTATTTTTTTATTTTGGTTTAGATTTTCATTTTATATTTTTAGGTTTTATTTAGTTTGTGTTTTTTTTTTTAGGGTTTTTTTAGGGTTTGCTGGCCTAATGTTAGTTTAGTGGTTTAGGGTTTGGGGTTATTTGTGAGTTTATGGTTTTTTTAGATTTAGGGTTTGGTAGTTTAAGATTTGTTTTAGGGTTTGTGGTTTAAGGCTTCAGTTTGTGGTTCTGCCTAGTGTTCAAGTTTTAGTTTAGAGTTTGGGGTCTTTGATTTTTTTTTAAAATAGAGAACAAATTTATATTCAAAATTTCTTATTTTATTTATTTAGTTTATTTTAATTTATATTTTGTTTAGGTTTAATTTTTATTTTTATTTAATTTATTTTTTTATTTTATGTTTATTTATTTTAGTTTAGGTTTTTAATTTTAGTTTATTTTAGGTTTAGGTTAAGGTTTAGTTTATTTTAAGTTGAGTTTTATTTTATTTTATTTTAGGTTTAGGTTTTATATTTTATTTATGTATGGTTTTTTTTATTTTATTTTTTTTAGGTTTAGTTTTGTGTTTTATTTTAGGTTTATTTTTAGGTTGTATTTTTACTTTAGGTTTAGGTTTATTTTAATTAATTTTATTTAGTTTAGGTTTAGGTTTAGTTTATTTTAGGTAGGTTTAGGTTTTATTTATTTATTTTAGTTTATTTTAGTTTAGTTTAGGTTTATTTTATTTTGCTTAATTTTTTTAATTTAGTTTAGTTTTTTTCTTTATTTAGGTTTTATTTTATTTATTTTAAGTTTTATTTTGAGGTGTATTTTTTTAGATTTAGATTTTTATTTTATTTTATTTTAGGTTTATTTTATTTTTATATTACATTTATTTTATTATATTTAGGTTTTATTCTTAGGTTTATTTTATTTTAATTTAGTTTAGTTTATTTATCTTATCATATCTTTATTATTATCTTATTTTATTTTAGGTTTAGGTTTAGGTTTAGTTTAGGTTTTATTTTATTTTATCTTATTTAGGTTTAGTATTATTTATTTATTTTGGTCTTATTTAGCCTCAGGTTGGGTGGTTTGTGGCCTCATGCCCAGTGGCCCAGATCAGGGCCCAGTAGTGTTTTTGGCTTTCATGGGACTCCAGTGGTCACTCAAGATGCTTTTGGGTCAAGGTTTTTAGTTTCAGTTTCAGTGGTAGTCAGTAGTGGCCTTGTGGCCCAGTTGTGGCTCAGTGGCTCAGAGTTTAGAGTGGGGTAGGGTGTGGAGTTTAAGTGAGTGTGGGGCTAGAGGGATTAAGTTTTTTGGGGTTTAGTGGTTTGGGTAGGTTTAGTTTAGGTTTAGTTTGGTAGGGTTTAGGGTTTAGGGTTCATAGTTTAGGATTTATGTTTTTGGTTTTAGGGTTTAGAGTTTAGGGTTAACTACATCTTAGGAAATGAAATTTCTTAAGAATACTCTCGATTAAAGTAGACAATTATCATCTCCAAAGATTTTAAGGTTAGACTATCAAAGGATTGGTTGTATTTGGAAAATCAATTGGGAAAGTTTAAGGAGAATACTTATTTTTGGAATCCAAATAAAATAAGTAGGAAATGCTCATGAAACTAGGAAGCCTAGTGAGCATTCCAATCCATCCTATGGTTAGGCTTTATAATTTTGAAGTTGAGGAGATTTATATGTTTTGAGTTGAAATTTAATTAGATTACTAGAGCTTATAATCCACCAACACAAGGTTGTTGATTTATGCTCGTAGCCTGAAAGAAATAACTTCCTTGGATCCTAAATCTTGGGAGCTTTAGTACGAGCTAAAGCATGGCCTAAATCTAAGCGACGGGTAGACATAAGGATTTACCTCTATAAGAGAGAATAAATTGTTCGCTTTTGGACTTATAATCGCCTGGAGGGCCACCAGGTATCTCCTCCTATGATTTTAGAACCATGTAGTCTGGCCTTATGAATTGCAAGATAACTAGGTAGTTATTTAATTAAAAAGAAACTAAAGGCCTAAACACACTCCCTAAGAGATTAGAGCATGAGTGGTATGAGCATATGACTTAATTTATAGATGCAAAATCATTTCAATTTTTTTTTCATTTTAGACACATTATTTTGATAGAGGCTTTAGGATTTATTATGCCTAAATGCATGATGAAATAGATTATGGGTCATATAGCTAGAAGAAGGTGTTCTCCACCACAAGGGATGCCCTCATAGGTCAAACATTCATTTATCATCCACGGATATAGATCCTTCATGTTCAAGAGTAAAAGAATATGCATGGATGATGTGAAACATACAACCATATAGCTAAGAAGTTGCTAAATCTTTTAATTATCTTATTTATGTCCTAAGATTTATGATGAGATTATGAGTTGTATAAAATTTAATTATGTGTGATTAGTTGGGTAGAAAAGTTATTTTTATCATAAGAGCCTACTCATATCCAAGCCACACATTAAAGCATAAATCATTTAAGAAACTATGAAAAGCATTCAGTCCTAATGCACAATGTAAACATAACATCAAACAATTATATAAATTATCAAAAAGGAATAAAAGGTCGGTGTGATCGGGTACCGCCGTACAACCCGAGGAGAGAAACGATGGGTAGCCGAGCTCTACCCTTATATAACCTGGAATTTGAAAGAATAATTATAATTGTATTAAATGCTATGGGGGTCTTCTTTCTTCATATCTCTATTTCTGATTTGGTTCCTTTTTTATTTGGATGGTGCTTACTTCAAAGGTATCATAGAGCACCTCAGAACAAAGCCTTCTAGCCACTGCTCATCCTAATCTTCCATAGCACTAATCTTAATTCATATTATAAAAATTACATTTATGTGGTAAAAGTAAATCAAAGTAAACCTGCAAAATAGAGGTTAGCTAAATATACATATAATCCCAAGCAATTGTATTTATAATTTTGACTTAGCACCCTGTACATGGGTAACTAAGCCCAACTGTCGTAAATTGGATTATGCTTTAAGATTTAAGAAAATTGCAAAAAGAGCATTCACATTTATTTTTAATCATCCCTTAAGCATAATCAACTATAAAAATATGATTAGGCTAATATTGACTTAACATTCAGTCGACGGAGCATACAACCTAACATCCAATCTAAATAATACATCATAAAACAAAACATACATCACATCATTCACCGTCCTAACTTAGAGCTAGATATGATGACTTAATTCTAATGAGTGTATTAAGGCTTGTGTGGTAAGTCTTGTTAGGCATTAGTGTTGTATTTTCTAAGTGTAGAAGGATTCAATTTAACATGAAAGGTTGATTTCACTTGATGTAGTTTAATTTGTTTGGGAATTTTAATTTTTGTTTTCTTTTGTTTCATTTGATTACACTTAGCAACTAAGTGTTATAAAGAGAGGAAAAGAGCATTGTCATCTTTGATCCCTACCTTAAGTCACTTTCTAAAGTATATTAATTTGATTTAGTTCTCTTTAGTTAATGGCTTATTAAATGATTTAATAAATCTTAAGTTTAGGTTCACTTTAAATAACCCTATTCAAAATGAAAGGCATCTTAAGATTAATTTAATTCAATTACTACCACATGACATATATTAAATCATTCCTTTCCATCACATGTATAACTTGCATATAATTTAATCCTAAGTGTATCTATACATGCAATATATTTTAGCACACTTAAATGATGAATGTATGTGTATGTTTAGAATTTATATTTTATTTGATTGAACTATTTAAACATATTAATTTAAAATTTTATCCAAATTCTTATACAAAAAGGACAAAAGAATGAAATTAAATAGGCATGTGCCATTGTTAAACCCGAGAAGTGAGGTAATCAAATGACCTCCTTGGAGCTAGCTAAAGCCTCGTATTCTCAGGATGTCCAGACTATATACCCATTTGCATTCAAACATATGTAAATTTGTATACATGAACATAAGATGTAATCTCTGAATCATATGGCTAATTAACTCAATGACTTAATCAATTATGAATGCATACAATTATAATGTAAAATGGGATTTTCATTCACTAATCACATATACATATACATGTACAAACATATAGGCAAGAACATGTCGTTGTTAAACTAGGGAAGTGAGGTAATCAAATGACCTCCTTGGAGTTAACTAAAGCCATGTATTCCTGGGATTTTTATACTATATACTTGCTTTTCTTGGACACACATGGATGTATACATAAATGAGGGAAACAAAACTATGCAAAGATTGTATTTTTTTATTGAATCATTTATATATATGAATTAAAGCTCTATCTAAATTCTAATGTTGAAATACATAAGAATGAAATCAAATGGGTACGTGTCATTAAACTAGGGAAGTGAGGTAATCAAATGACATCCTTGAGGCTAGCTAAAGCTTCGTGTTCTCGGGATGTCCAGACTATATACCCAGTAACATTCAATCTTATATAAATCAACACACGAATAGAGGAAAGAGTACTCAACATTCATAAACTTAAGCTATAGGCACATGTATTTCTTATGTATTTATAACTAGCATCATAACACATATTATTATTCATTTATAAGCTTTTGAAAAATATATTTGGATTTAATAGTGATTATAGCCACGCATAAATTAAATTAAATCAACATATGCAAGCTTACATAAAGGAAACCTATTTTATTTTACTTTATTTTGAAAAGATGGATGCATGATTTCAAATGACATACCAAATTTAAGATTATTGGAAAGAGGACAATCAAATATAAGCATGTGATTCATTCAGCCAAACTAGTTCTTAAGGACAATAAAACAAATAAGATTAGTTATAGCAAACCATAGCTTCTTTATTAATTTTGTTTTGGATTTGATTTATTTTAAAGAGGAGAACAGAACTCATCACTTATTGTTTTAAACCCATTCCTACATTAGTGATTTGATTTAATTTAAGGAAACGTAATTAAGTTCATTTTATGGGTTGTTGATTGAATTAAGTTAGATGAATTATGCTTATGTCACCTTAATGTAATTAACTAAATAATTATGAGCCAACATGATATGCATGGAAAATAAAACTTGCTATTATCCTAGAAAATAAAAGGGGCCTAATAGAATTTGCTCATGATTAACAGTTAATTAGATTAAAAAACTTAATTAATTACTCTTATGGTTTTTCCACACATGTGGATTAACCATAATTTCATTAAACTCCTTTAGATTATTAAACACCTAAAGATCTTCCGCATGATTTAATTATTTAAGGTCTGATGAGATTATGATTTCAATTTGATTAAGTGATTTAATTAATTAGTTAAATCTTAGTTAATTTCATTTTAAAAAAGGGTAAAATGAACTTAGGGAAATGGGTCCCAACCCTATTCCTTAGTTCACTTAAGTAACCAATTTATTAGTGTTCATCAGATTAATTAATCATTAATTAACTTAAAAGTGTAGTTAAGGTTTAATTAGTGAATTTTCTTAATTAAGTGAGCAATAAATCCCAAGAAAATTATGGGAGGTAGAGGTCATCCTATTAAATTAACTCACAGAATTTGAAATTAATTTCTAAAGTAATTAAGAAGTAATTAAGGTAATTAATTTTGTAATTAAACTTAATTACTATTCAAAATTAGTTAAGATCATTTTTAATTAATTCTCCTCTTAAATATTATTAAAATGAGCATTTATTTGCTTTTTTTTTAATTCTCTATGATGTTTTATGATTTTAGAAGTTTCCATTAAAAATGATTAATTAAGCCTAATTATAATTTTGTTGGTACCATGTGTAATCGACGCAGGGCACTTTCCACATGGCATCACAGGATTGGCTACTTAAAACTTATTTGACTCAGTGCCTATGTGACGCCGGTGAATGCTCTTTCTCATCTGTCATCCGATCAGACAGCTATGATTAATTCCACATCTTCATAGGATTAAATCATATCGATCTAGAGGATCTAATCATGATCATCCATTTTGATCACATCGAACAGACGGTGCATGATCTAACATCATGCAAGTGAGGGAGAATGGTGTCCATCCTTTATTGCTCACTTGATCCGAGCTTACTTGAGCTCGGATCAACTCCAAAAGGATCCCACATCTTCATAACATCGATCGGAGGGGATCCAACGGTCAAGATTATAAGAGATGCAAGTTTTCTTCAAAAAACTCAAACCCATTTTTGCCTAAAGATCAATTTTGGAAGCATACCTTGCCAAAGCTCAAGACCGGTGGTTGTAGGTTTTAGGGTTTAGGGTTTAGGGTTTTAGTGTTTAGAGTTTAGGGTTTAGGGTATATGGTATAGGGTTTAGGGTTTAGGGTTTAAAGGTTTAGGGTTAAGGGTTTAGGATTGTAGGGTTATGGTTTAAGTTTTATGGTTTATGGTTTAGGGCTAGGGTTTTTTTTAATCTTTTTAATTTTTAATTTTTTTAATTAAGTAATCTAGTAGGTTTAGGTTAATTTAGTTTTTTTAGTTTACTTTTTATTTATTTTATTTTATTTATATTTTTATTTTTATTTAGGTTTATTTTTATTTTTATTTAGTTTTATTTATTTATTTTAGTTTAGTTTTTTTTTAACTTTAGTTTTTATTCTTTATTTTTTGGTTTAGGCTTGGGTTTTTATTTTATTTTTTTAGGTTTAGGTTTATTTTTAGGTTTCATTTTTTAGTTTAGGTTCAGGTTTATTTTTAATTTATTTTATTTTATTTAAGGTTTATGTTTAAGTTTAAGTTTAGTATATTTTAGGTTTAGGGTTTGGTTCTCCTTTTTATTTAATTTTAGTTTTTATTTTTAGGTTTATTTTTTAGGTTTAGATTTTTATTTAGTTTTTTTATTTTATTTTATTTTTGATTTATTTTATTATTATTTTAGGATTTGGTTTTATTTTATTTAGATTTTTTAATTTTCAATTTAGTTTAGATTTTTATTTATTTTATTTCAGTTTAGTTTTTATTTTTTTATAATAGTTTCTTTTTAGGTTTAGGTTTAGGTTTAGGTTTTAGTTTAGGTATTTATTTTATTATATTATTTTATTTTATTTTGGTTTAGGTTCTTTTGTTTATTTCATTTTTAGGTTTTATTTAGTTTAGGTTTAGCTTTCTAACTTGTTAGGGTTTAGGGTTTAGGGTTAGTTAAGGGTTTAGAGTATAGGGTTTAAGGTTCAGGGTGTAGAGTTTAGGGTTTAGGTTTTTGGGTTTAGCATTTAGAGTTTTAGTTTTTAAGGTTTGGAGTTTTTAGGGTTTAGTGTTTAGGATTTAGGGTTTAGGTTTTTGGTCTAAGGTTTAAGATTCAGTTTTGGGTTTAGGGTTTTTTTTAATAGAGAACAAATTCAGATTCAATATTTTTTTTTCAAATTCATCAAACAAGTAACACACCATGTTTTCTAAGACACAAGTGATGACATAATTTTAAAATGAGCACACATAGAGCAAATCAAAGACTTTAGATAACTAGAATCATCTTTACTATAAAGACACAATTCTATACGCAGCAGATCGGATCGATCGTTCCTCAGTTTCTCAACTTCTATCAGAACCACCCTGGCCTATCGAGTAGCAGGATCCACCATCATATCCCCAATCCCTCCCTCTGCCACCACCACGGTTGTAACCTCCATCGCTCCTCCTGCCTTTATAACCACCACTGCTCTGACCACCACCTCGATATCCACCAGCACCTCCAGTTCCCCCACCACCACTGTGATATCCGCTTCCTCCCACCGATCTAGACCTTGACCTAGCCTGTTTGATGGTGATGTTCTTGCCGTTAAGGTTCTACCCATTCTTAGGGTTTAGGTTTACTTTAGGTTTATTATATTTTAGGGTTTAGGCTTATTTTTTAATTTATTTAGTTACTTTAGGTTTAGGTTTAGGGTTTAGGGTTTAGGGTTTAGTGTTTAGGGCTGCGGTTTAATGTTAAGGGTTTTTGGGTTTATGCTTTTAAGGTTTAGGGTTTTGGATTAGGGTTTAGGGTTTATGGTTTAGGGTTTAGGGTTTAGGGTTTAGGGTTGTAGTTTTAGGGTTTAGGGTTTGTTTTAGGGTTTAGGGTTAGGGTTTAGGAATTAAGGTTTAGGGTTTTTTAAAAAAATTAAGTAAACTGATAGGTTTAGGTTTATTTAGTTTATTTAGTTGATTTTTTTATTTATTTTAGTTTATTTTATTTTTTATTTTCATTTATGTTTATTTCTTTTTTCTATTATTTTTAGTTTATTTATTTTAGTTTATGTTTTTTATTTTAGTTTATTTTTTTAGCTTAGGTTTAGGTTTAGGTTTATGTTTATTTTTTAGTTCAGCTTTATTTTTATTTTATATTTTAGGTTTAGGTTTTATTTTTTATTTTTAGGTTTAGGTTTACATTTTTATTTTATTTTTTAGGTTTAGGTTTTAGTTTTATTTTTAGGTTTTAATTCTTAGTTTAGGTTTAGGTTTATTTTTAGTTTATTTTAATTTATTTAGTTTAGGTTTATGTTTAGGTTTACTTCATTTTAGCTTTAGGTTTTATTTATTTTAGTTTATTTTTTAATTTTATTTTTATTTTAGGTTTAGGATTTTTTTTTTGAGTTCAGGGTTTAGGTTTTATTTTTTATTTATTTTTAGGTTTTTTTAGCTTTATTTTTTAGGTTTAGGTTTTTATTTTATTTTATTTTAGGGTTTATTTTGTTTTTTATTAATGTTTTTTATTCTTAAGTTTATTTTCTTTTATTTAATTTAGTTTAGGATTTTTCTTTATTTTATTTTATTTTATTTTATTTTAAGTTTAAGTTTAGGTTTTTAGGATTTTAGTGTTTAGGGTTTAGGGTTTAGAGTATAGGGATTAGGGTTTAGGGTTTTTAGGGTTTAGGGTTAGTTAAAGGTCTAGAGTTTGGGTTTAGGCTTTAGGCCTTGGGTTAGATTTTAGGATTTGGGGTTTAGGGTTTAGGGTTTGGCTAGTTTAGGGTTCTTTTGGTTTTTTAGGGTTTAGGGTTTAGATTTTTTTTAAATTAAGTTAAGCTATAGATTTAGGTTTATTTAGTTTACTTTTTAGTTATTTTAGTTTATTTTATTTTTATTTTATTTAAGTTATTTTTTATTTTTATTTAGTTTATATTATTTTTTTTAATTTAGTTTTTTAATTTTAATTTAAATTTTAGGTTTAGGTTTTGGTTTATGTTTATTTTTAGTTTAGTTTAGTTTTTATTTTATTCTTTCAGCTTAAGTTTTATTTTTAGGTTTAGGTTTCTATTTTATTTTTTTAGGTTTCGATTTTAGCTTTTTATTTTAGGTTTATTTTTTGGTTTTATTTTTTTTAGTTTATATTTAGGTTGCTTTTTAGTTTATTTTATTTTATTTAGAATAGAGTTTAGGTTTAGGTTTCATTTATTTTAGTTTAGTTTATTTTAGTTTAGGTTTATGTTTATTTTATTTTATTTATTTAGGTTTAGGTTTTTTTTTAGTTTAGGGTTTAGGTTTTAATTTAATTTTTATTTTATTTTGTTTTTATTTTTTGTTTAGTTTATATTTTATTCAGGTTTTTTATTTTTAGGTTTATTTTATTTATTTAGTTTAGATTTTTTTATTTTATTCTAGTTTAGTTTTTTTTAAATTATTATTTATTTTACGTTTAGGTTTGAGTTTATGTTTTGGTTTAGGTTTAGGTTTTAGTTTATGTTTTTATTATTTTATTTTATTTAGCTTTATGTTTTCTATTTATTTTATTTTCTAGGTTTTATTTAGTTTAGGTTTAGGTTTTTAGGCTTTTAGGGTTTGGGGTTTGTGGCCTTTGGGTTTAAGGTTTAGGGTTTAGGGTTATAGGTTAGGTTTAGGTTTAGCGTTGGTTTTGGGTTTAGGGTTTAGGGTCTTAGTGTTTAGAGTTTACAGTTTTGTGTTTACGGTTTAGGGTTTAGGGTTTGGGATTGTAGGGGGTTTAAGGTCCAAGGTTTGTATTTTTTATTTTTTTTATTTTTAATTTTAATTTTAAAATTAAGTAAGCTAGGTTTAGATTTATTAAGTTTACTTTAGTTTTATTCTTTATTTCGGTTTAGGTTTAGGTTTTATTTATTTTTTTTAGTTTATGTTTATTTTAGGTTTTATTTTTTAGTTTAGGTTGGTATATTTTAGTTTATCTTATTTTATTTTATACCTTTCATGTATTAGGTTTTATTTTGTTTCTTTTCTTTATTGAAGTTTTATTTTTAGGTTTATTTTTAGGTTTAGGTTTTTATGTTATTTAATTTTCAGTTTATTTTATTTTTATTTCATGTTTTTTTTATTTATGTTTATTATATTTTTAGTTTAGTTTAGGTTTTTACTTATTTTATTTCTGTTTAGTTTTTATTTTTTATTTTATTTCTTCTTAGGTTTAGGTTTAGGTTTATGTTTAGGCTTAGGTTTAGGTTTAGGTTTTAGTTTAGATTTTTATTTTATTTTATTTTGGTTTGGGTTCTTTTATTTATTTTATTTTCAAGTTTTATTTAGTTTAGGTTTAGCTTTTTAGCTTTTTGGGGTTTAGGGTTTAGGGTTAGTTAAGGGTTTAGGGTTGAAGGTTTGGGGTGTAAGGTTTAGGGTTTAGGGTTTATGGTTTAGGTTTATGGTTTAGGTTTTAGGTCTAGGGTTCAGGGTTTAGTTTAGTGTTTTTAGTTTTTGGTTATTTTAATAAAGAACAAATTCAGAATCAACATTTCTTTTTTTTTTCGATTTCATTAACCAAGTAACTCACCAAGTTTTCTAAGAGATAATCAACAACAAAGATAAAAAATGAGCACACATAGAGCAAATCAAGACCCTAGATAACTAGAAATGTCTTTACTATAAAGACACAGTTCCATAAGCAGCAAATTGGATTAGACATTCTTCATTTTCTCCAGTTCTCATTAGAACCACCCCGTCCTCTCGACTAGTGGGACCCACCATTATATCACCGATCTCTCCCTCCGCCACCACCATGGCTATAACCTTTGTCGCTCCTCCTACCCTCGTAACCACCACTACTCGGACCACCACCTTCATATCCAATTGCACCACAAGTTCCCCCACCACCATTGCGATAACCACCTCCCTCAGCCTGCCGTGATTTAGAATGAGGTATTTGAGTGATGAACTGCTAAGGTTCTGCCCATTCTTAGGGTTTAGGTTTAGGTTTAAGTTTATTAGGTTTTAGGGCTTATGTTTATTTTTTAATTTATTTAGTTAGGTTAGGTTGAGGTTTAGGGTTTTGCGATTTAGGGTTTATGGATTAGTGTAAAGGTTTAGGGTTTAGGGTTTTATGGTTTATGCTTTTAAGGTTTTAGGATTAATTGGGGTTTGGGTGGTTAGGGTTTCTGTGGTTTAGGGTTAGGTTTTTTTTTGGGTTTTGGATTTAGGGTTTAGGGTTTAGTTTTAGGATTTAAGGTAGGGTTTTATTTAAATAGGTTTAGGTTTATTTTGTTTATTTATTTATTTTAGTCTATTTTATTTTTATTTTTTTTTTTTTTTTTCTTATTTATTTAGTTTGTTTATTTATTTTAGGTTAATTTATTTTAGTTTAGGTTTTATTTTAATTTATTTTTAGGTTTAGGTTTAGGTTTAAGTTTATTTTAGTTGAGTTTTATTTTAATTTATTTTTAGGTTTAGGTTTTATTTTTTTTTAAGTTTAGGTTTTATTTTTTATTTTAGCTTTAGGTTTATATTTTTTTTATTTTATTTATTTAGTTTTAGGTTTGGTTTTAGGCTTTATTTTATCTTTAATTTTATGTTTTATTTTCTAGTTTAGGTTTTGGTTTATTTATTTTATTTTAGGGTTTAGGTTTAGGTTTAGGTTTAAAATATTTTAGGTTTAGGGTTTAGGTTTTATTTTTTATTTATTTTTAGGTTTTATTTTTAGGTTTATTTTTTAGCTTTAAGTTTTTATTTTATTTTTATTTTTATATTAGGTTTTATTTTTATTTTATTTAGTTTTTTTTTATTTTTTTAGTTCAGTTTAGGTTTTTATTTATTTTATTTTAGTTTAGTCTTTATTTTTTTTATTTTAGTTTCTTTTTAGGTTTTATTTTAGGTTTTTATTTTATTTTATTTTGGTTTATGTTCTTTTATTTATTGTATTTTTTAGGTTTTATTTAGTTTAGGCTTAACTTTTTAGTTTGTTCAAGTTTAGGGTTAATTGAGGATTTAGAGTTTTGGATTTAAGGTTTGGGGTGTAGGGCTTAGAGTTTTGGGTTTAGTTTAGGTTTTTGGGTTTAGGGTTTTATAATTTAGGATTTATGGTTTTTAGGGTTTAGGGTTTAGAGTTTAGATTTCAGGACTAGGGTTCAGGTTTTAGTTTAGGATTTAGGGTTTTGGCTTTTTTTTACAGAACAAATCCAGATTCAACATTTTTTTTTTATTTCATCAACTAAGTAACATATTAAGTTTTCTAA
Organism: Cymbidium sinense; assembly: GCA_021442155.1. Lineage (NCBI taxonomy): Eukaryota > Viridiplantae > Streptophyta > Magnoliopsida > Asparagales > Orchidaceae > Cymbidium > Cymbidium sinense. The sequence goes on along the minus strand of CM038215.1, from coordinate 4,900,927 downwards.
GACATAAGCGACAACATAGATCAAAAATGAGCACACACAGAGCAAATCAAAGACCCTAGATAACTAGAAACATTTTTACTGTAAAGACACAGTTCCACAAGCAACATATTGGTTCAGTATCTCTTCAGTTTATCTAGTTCCCATCAGAACCACCTTGGCCTCTCGAGTAACAGGATACACCATCAAATCCCCGATCTCTCCCTCCGCCACCACTATGGTTGTAACCTCCATCACTCTTCCTACCTCCATAACCACCACTACTTCGACCACCACCTTCATATCCACCAGGAGCTCCAATTCCCCCATCGCCGCTACGATAATCGCTGCCTCCACCTTCGCCTCTTTCGTTAGATCTAGATTGGCCTATTTGACAGTGATGTTCCTACCATCAAGGTTTTGCCCATTCTTAAGGTTTAGGTTTAGGTTTAGGTTTATTTATTTAATTTATTTAGTTGCTTTAGGTCTAGCTTTAGGGTTTGGAGTTCAGGTTTAGGGTTTATAATTAGAGTTTAGGGTTTAGGGTTTAGGGTTTAAGGTGTAGTGTTTATGGTTTAGGGTTTAAGGTTTTAGGATTTATGCTTTTATGGTTTAGAGTTTAGGATTAGGGTTTAGGGTTTAGGGTTTAGAGTTTAGGGTTTTTTAGGGTTTACTTGTAGGATTTAGGTTTAGGTTATAGGTTTAGGGTTTAGAGGTGAGTTTTAGGGTTTAGGGTTTACGATTTGAGGTTTAGCATTCTTTTTTAAATTTAGTAAACTAATAGGTTTAGGTTTATTTAGTTTATTTAGCTTATTTTTATTATTTTTTTTCTTTTTTATTTTTATTTATTTTTTTATTTTTTATTTAGTTTAGTTTATTTATTTTAGGTTTATTTATTTTTAATTTTAGGTTTTTCTTTAGTTTGTTTTTTTTGTTTAGGTTTAAGTTTAGATTTATTTTGAGTTAAGTTTTATTTTTATTTTATTTTTAGGTTTAGGGTTTATTTTTTATTTCCAAGGTTTACATTTTTTTTGTTTATGTTTTAGGTTTTATTTTTTATTTTATGTTTTATTTTTAGTTTTAGATTTATTTTAGTTTCTTTATTTTAAGTAATTTAGGTTTAGGTTTTATTTTTAGTTTACGTTAGGTTTTATTTTATTTTAGTTTAGTTTATTTTAGTTTAGGTTTATTTTATTTTATTTTATTTTAAGTTTAGTTTTTTGTTTAGATTTTAGGTTTTATTTTTTTTATTTATTTTAGGTTTAATTTTAAGTTTAGGTTTTAGTTTACTTTAATTTATTTTAAGTTGATTTTATTTTTTTTTAGTAATTTTATTTTAAAAGTTTATTCTTATTTTATTTTTTTTAGTTTTAGTTTAAATTTCTTTATTTAGTTTATTTTATATTTTTATTATTTTTATTTAGTTAGTATTTCTTTATTTATTATAATTTATAGTTTAGTTTATTAGGTTTTATTTAATTTAGGTAAGTTAGATCCCATGGTTTAAGTTTAGGGTTTAGGATAGTCAGTTTTAGGTTTAAGGTTGGTGAGTAGGGTTTGGGGTTTAGCTCAGTTTATACTTGGTTTAGTTTTTGGGTGTTAGGTGAGAGGTCAGCTTAGTATTTAGGAGTTTAGGTTTAGTTTAGGTTTAAAGTTTTAGGGTTTAGGTTTAGGGTTTTAAAATAGGTTTAGTTTGATAGGGGGTTTAGGTGAGGTAGTAGGTTAGGTTAGTAGGGTTTAGAATTTAGGGTTTAGGTTTAGGTTTAGTAGGGTTTTAGAGGGTTTAGGTTTAAGTTTGAAGGTTTAGGGTTTAGGATTTAGGATTAGTTTTCTAGTTTTTATTTAGGGTTTAGGGTTTAAGATTTATTGTTTAGGTATTCGAGTTTAGGGTTTTTTTGTTTTTGAAATTAAGTAAACCAATAAACCATAAATCCTAAACCTATAACCCTAAACCCTAAAAAACCCTAAACCCAAAACCCTAAAAAATCCTAAACCCAAAACCCAAAATCCTAAACCATAACTTTTAACCCTAAACCCTAAACCCTAAGCTAACCTTAAACCCTAAACCATAACTTTTAACCCTAAACCCTAAACCCTAAGCTAACCCTAAACCCTAAACCCTAATTCCTTATCCATAAATCCTAAACCCAAAACCCTAAACCCTAAACCTTAAACGCTAAGGCCTAAATCTTAACCTTTAATCCTAAACCCTAAACCCTAAACCCTAAACCCTAAACACTAAACCCTAAACTAAACTTCTAAATTAATAAACCCTAAACTCTAAAGTTTAAACTGAAAGTCTAAACCTTAAACCCTAAAACCCTAAACTAAACCTAAACCTTAAACCTTAAAACCTCAACTCTAAGCTCTAAACTAACCTTAAACCTAAACATTAATCTCAACTCTAAACCTAAACATTAACCCTAAACTTAAACTTAAACCCTAAACTAAAACTTAAAACCCTAAACCCTAAACCTAAAGTATCTAACTCAACCTAACCTTGTCTAAACCTAAACTAAACCTTAAACCATAAACTAACCCTAAACCCAAAGCTAACCCTAAACCCTAATCCCTAAAACCCCTAAACCCTAAAGCCTAAACACTAAACCATAAACCCTAATGATTAAACCCTAACCCTAATCCTTAAATCCTAAAATCTTAAACCCTAAAACCCTAAATCGTAAACCCTAAACACTAACCCCTAAACCCTAAAAGCCTGAAAACCTAAACTTTAACTAAATAAAACCTAAAAGTAAAATTAATAAAAATGCCTAAACCTAAATAAAATAAATAAATAATATAAAATAAAAACCTAAACCTAGAAATAAAATAAAAAGAAAAATAAAAATAAATTAAAATAAAATAAAGAAAAACCTAACCTAAACTAAAAAATAAAATAAACCTTAGAATAAAAAACCTTAATAAAATAAAAACTAAACATAAAATAAAACTAAAATAAACCTAAAATATAATAAAAAAATTAAATAAAAAAATAAATAAAAAATAAAACGTAAACCCTAAACTAAGAAAATTTAAACCTAAACTAAATAAAATAAATAAACTAAAATAAATAAACCTAAAAATAAACTAAACTAAAATTAATGAAACATAAACTTAAACATAAAATAAACTAAACCTAAACCTAAACCTAAACCTAACTAAAAAATAAAACATAAAAATAAACCTAAAATAATAACCTAAACTTAAACTTACAAAAATAAAATAAAAACCTAAACCTAATCCTAAAAACAAAAAGTAAAACATAAACCTAAAAAATAAAATAAAAATAAAACTCAACTAAAAAAACCTAAACCTAAATCTACACCTAAAAAATAAACTAAAATTAAAAACCTAAACTAAAATAAATAAACCTAAAATAAATAAACTAATTTAAATACAAATAAAAATAAACCTAAATAAAAATTAGAAATAAAATAAACTAAAATAAATAAAATTTAATTAAATAAACTAAATAAACCTAAACCTACCGCTTAAAAATAAAATCCTAAATCCTAAATTATACCCAAACCTTAAACCCCAAACTAACCCTAAACGCTAAACCCCTCCTAAACCTTAAACCATGAAAACCTAAACCTAAACTCTAAATCAGATGACCTAAACTATAAACCCTAAATCCTAAGCCCCTAAACACTAAATCCTAAAAATCCTAAACCTAAAATCCTAAACCCTAAAGCCAAAATACTAAACCTCCTAAACCCTAAACTAAACCCTAAACCTAACCTAAACCCTAAATCAGAAACCCTAAACTAAAACCCTAAACAATAAACTCTAAACACTAAAAACCTAAAAAGCTAAACCTAAACAAATAAAATAAAATAAACCTAAGAATAAATAACTTAAATAAAAATACTACTAAATAAAAAATAAAATAGTAAAATTAGTAAAACTAAATCCTAAACTTGTACCGCATATAATTAAAAAAAACTTAAACCTTAAACCTAAACCTAAACCCTAAACCTAAACCTGTTAACTTAAATTACAAACTAATGCTTAAAACCATAAACCTAAACTAAAAAATAAACCTAAATCCTAAACCCTAAACCCTACATTAACCTTCAACCTAATAAACTTAAATTTAAATAACTAAACCACCTAAACCTAAACTAATTCTAAACTTTCAACCTATACTAACCATAAACACTAAACCTAAAGTTCAACTTAAACTTACAACCTAAACTAAATACTAAACCTAAAAATAAACCCTAAACCCTAAACCTAAACTAAAACCCTAAACCTAAACTACCCTAAACTACTGAAAAAACTTAAACCATACCTTAAACTCCCAAACTAAACTAAACTCCTAAACCTAAACCTAAACTTAAACTAACTAAACCTAAACTCCTACAAATCATAAATACTAAAGACTAAACCCTAAACCCTAAACCCTAAACCCTAAGCTAACCCTCAACCCTAAACCTTAAACCCTAAACCCAAAAACCCCTAAACCCTAAAACCTAAATATTAAACCCTAAACCCTAAACCCTAAATCCTAAAACCCTAAACCCTAAAGTCTAAACTATAAACCCTAAACCCTAAACCCTAAACCCCTAAAAACCTAAAACCTAAACTTAAATTAAATAAAACCTAAAAATAAAATAAAATAAAAAACCTAAACCTAAATAAAATAATAAAATAAAATAAAAAACTAAAACTAAAATAAAATAAAATAAAAAATAAAAATAAGATAATATAAATTAAAGAAAAAGTAAACTAAAATAAAAAGTTAAAACTAAGAATAAAAAATCTTAACAAAATAAAAAATAAACACAAAATAAAGTTAAAATAAACCTAAAATAAAATAAAATAAACACTAAATATATACTTAAACCTAAAAAATAATCCTAAAAATAAATTAAAGCCTAAACCCTAAACTAAAAAAAGTCTTAAACCTAAAATAAAAATAAAATAAATAAAATAAAATAAACCTAAATCAAAACTAAAATAAACTAAACTAAAATAAATAAAACCTAAACCTAAACTTAAAATAAACTAAGCTTTAAAACCTGATAAACCTAAAACTAAACCTAAATCCTAAGAATGGCCAGAACCTTGATGACAAATATCACCATCAACCAAATGGAGAGGAAAAAGGTGACAATTATCACAGTGGTGGTGGGGGATCTAGAGGTGCTCGTGGATATGGAGGTGGTGGTAGGAGCCATGGTGGTTATGGAGGTGGGAGGAGTAACAGAGATTACAATCATGGTGGTGGCGGCGGGAGAGATTGGGAATATGATGGTGGATCCTACCGAAGTGGCCTGGGAACCGAGAACGAGGAACCATCCGATCTGCTTATGGAATTGTGTCTTTATAACAGAGATGGTTCAACTTATCTAGGGTTTTTTATTTTCTCTATGTGTGCTCATTTTTTATCTATATCATGGCTTGTGTCATAGAAAACCTTGGCTGCTACTTTGGTTGATGAGCTCAAAAAGAAGAAATGTTGAATATGAATTTATTCTCTATTAAAAACACCTTAAACGTTAAACCCTAATCCTACTAGTTTATTTAATTTTTTTTGAAAAAAACCCTAAACTCTATACCCTAAGCCCTAAACCCAAAATCTTAAACCCTAGACCCTAAACCCAAAACCCTAAAAATAATCCTAAACACTAAAAAAACCCAAAACCCAAAACCTAAAACCCAAACCCAAACCCTAAACCTAAAATAAACAATAAAGGAAAACCTAAACCCTAAAGGCTAAAGCCTAAACCCTAAAAATTAAACCCTAAACCCTAAACCGTAAACCCTAAACTCTAAACCCTATAACCCTAAACCCTAAACTCTAAACCCTAAAACCCTAAACCCTAAACCATAAACCATAAACCCCCTATAAACACCAAACCTTAAACCCTAAACCCTAAACCTAAACCTTTACCTTAAAATGCTAAAACCTAAACCTAAAACCTAAAATAAAAAACATAAATGAAAATAAAATAAAAATAAAATAAAATGGAAGCATAAACTAAAACATAAAACTAAAACCTTAACATAAAAAGAAAATAAAATATTAAATAAATTAAAATAAAATAAATAAAAAATCTACACTAAACTAAAAAATAAAAAACTTAAATAAAAATAAAACTAAACCTAAAATAAAAATAAAATAAACTTATAAAATAAAAAAAACTAAATAAAACTAATCCAAAATAATAAACCTAAAACTAAAACTTAAAATAAATAAAAATTAAACCTACACCTTAAACTAAAAAAAAACTAAACCTAAAATAAAATAAAAAAACCTAAAAAACTAAAAAAAATTAACTAAGCTAAAATAAATAAAACCTAAACCTAAACATAAAATAAACTACACCTAAACCTAACTCTAAACTAAATAAAATAAAATAAACTAAAATAAACCTAAACCTAAACTAAAAATAAAACTTAAAATAAACCTAAAACCTAAACCTAAAAAAAGAAAATAAAAAACTAAATCTAAACCTAAAAATAAAAAATAAAACTTAAATGTAAAAATTAAATTAAAAATAAAACTAAATTAAAAAATAAAAATAAACCTAAACCTAAACCTAAAAGATAAACTAAAATAAAAAACTAAAACTAAAACAAATAAACCAAACTAAATAAAAAATAAAGAAATGAAATAAATAAATAAACTAAAACAAAACCTAAACCAACTAGTTTACTTTTAAAACCCTAAACCCAAATAATAAACCCTAAACCCCAAACCTAAAACTCAAAACCCAAAATCCTAAACCCAAAACCCTAAAAACCTTAAACCCTAAAGTAAACCTAAACCTACTAATTTACTTAGGTTTTTTTTAATTTTAAAAACCCTAAAGCCAAAATCCTAAACCCAAATACTAAACCCTAAACCCTAAACCCTAAACCTAAAACTCAAAACCCAAAACCTAAAACCTAAACCCTAAACCCAAAACCCTAAAAGCCTTAAACCCTAAACCCTATATACCAAACCCTAAACCCTAACCCTAACCATAAACAACCCTAAAACACTAAAACCCTTTTTCTCTCTGGGTTTGCAATTTTCATTTGTGTTTCCTTCATCGATCATCGTTTTGCTTATTGCTTCCTCTCTCAGTTTATGTGACTCTCTGATCATTCAATGGTGGAGGCATCCTCTGCAACCGAGCCTGCCGCTCCCGGATGTGCTTTTCCCTCCGATCCTAAAGGTACTTTGATTTCATTTCATCCGATGTCAAGTCCTTTAAGGACACTCTTCCTGGTAAGATTCCTAACTCTAATGCCTCGGTTAACTTAATTTCAACCTCATTCCATGGATTGCTGGTTGTCATGTGTTCTGACCAGGATGTTGAGAAATTAGCTAAGCCTTTTGAGTTCTCTTTGGTTGGTAAATTCTCTAAGGTGCCCTACTCAAGATAATATCCAATCTTTCTTCCATAGCTTAAAGCTTTTGAGTCTTCATATTGGCATTGATCCTCGATATATCCTCATTCAGTTATCAAATGATTTAGGTTATTCTTGAGTCTTTGCTTGTCATGCCTATTTTGTGTATAATTATCAAATACGGCTCTTGAAATGGTCCCCCCTTTTTGAGGTCAAAGAGTAATCCCCTATTGTTCCTTTATGGCTTGCTTTTCCCAATATGAGAATTCACTATGTTACTCACCAAGTTTTGTTTGCAGTTGGTGCTCTATTTGGTAGACCCTTTCAAATTGATCAAGCCACTGCCACTAGATCTTGACCATCTGTTGCACGTATCTTGGTTGAGATTGACATTACCAAAAAATACCCCAAAGAAGTTTGGATCGGAAAAAAAATTAGGATATAATCAAAGTAGAATTTGAAAATTTCCCTATCTTTTGCACTCACTGTAAGATCCATGGTCATGATCATTCTGAATGCTTTGTGCTACACCCTAACCTTAAAAAGAATATACCACAAGATACTAATACCTCTCTTGGAATTGGGAAAACCAATAAGTTACCTTATGTGCCTAAAGCTACTCATAATGGAATTCACCCTCCTACACCTATCCCTTTATTACCTACTGATTTGTCTAATGAAAAACATTATGAGCTTGGTATAAATACTACTATTGAGGTGTGTGCAGAAACTAATGATAACTTACCTAGCACTACTCCTACTTGTAATAATTTAGCTTCTCATGATAATCCTTTGATTCATTTGAATATTAATGACAATTTGAATGGGAATCTTATATTGGATCAAAATAATGTTGATCCTTTGGTGTCAGACCAAAATCTAAATATGCATCATGGCAATGAAAATGATATTTGTAATATTAATGGTGCAAGAACCTCCCTTTCTATTTCTCTATAGAGTGATACTCAGGCAATCCAAATTTCTCATTCTAATTCTGATACTGAAGAAAGAGAAATCACCACTACTAAAACATTGACTGACACTACTCCTATTCTGGATACCAAAAACCAATCCCTTTCTGATGGAGATACTTTGGATACGATAGACCCTTCCAAAGTTATTAAAAAAAATCTTATAAAGCCAAAATGACTAATAATAACTTCACTAGAACCACACGTTCTTCTCTAACACCTCACAAATAATTATGTCCTCCTCTCTTCCTTTTTTTGTTTCCTTTTTTTCTTACCTTTTCCTTTCTAGTTTTTTTATTATGATTAATTTTCTTATTAGGAATATCCAGGTGGGACTCTCCTCCCCTAACCTGCCGCACTCATAACATCAAATTTCTTATTATTATTGAGCCTTTCATTAACTCTTCCAAGATTGCCCATGTTGCTAGATTGCTTGTATTTCAAAATTTCTTCTTCAATCTTAATAATAAAATTTGGTGTTTTTGGAATAATTCCATCACCATTTTCATTATCGATGATCTTGATCAATTGGTTAATGTCAAAATCTCATTAGGTGAGCTTTTGGTTCTTTAATCTATGCTTCTTGTAATAGAGCCGTAGGAACATCCTATAAAATCACTTAAGAACCTTCCTGCTAACCTTCCCCGGTTGGTTGGGGATATTTCAACACTATCATTGCTTCTTCAAAAAGGAGGGGAGGATGTTCTCCTAACCTCCATTCCATGGAAGACTTCTAATATGATCCTAGATTGCAATCGATTGACATTGGTTTTTTCGTGGATTACACGTGGCATAACTCTAGACTTTGGTAGCATCTTGATAGACCCTCTTTAATTCTCTTTGGATCAATCAATGGCCTCTTACTTCTATTGAGCATTTGAGCATAACTTTGTCTAATCATGCTCTTCTTTTGATCTCTATCAAAACTCCCCCCCTTAACCCTTCTACTCCCTCACCTTTTAGATTCCAAAATATGTGGACCCAACATGGCAATTACTAATGTTGTTTTCACGGATGGCTCTGCTCACCCGGATAATTCCATTAAAGGCATGATTCGGTTTTGGCTTAAGCTCAAGAGGCTTAAACAAAACCTCAATTGGTGGAACAAGAATATTTTTAAAAATCTTTTTACCAATCTTAAAGCTATGGAACAAGTGAGTTGTTCTCTTGAAGAGGCTGTCTTAACTGATCCCAGTAAGCTTGATGAGTTGAGCATTGCCAAAGATAGCTTGATTAATTACCAAAATATGGAGGAAACCTATTGGCGTCAAAAAGCCGATAGCAAACATATTGCTGATGGCGACAAAAACACTAGGTATTTCCATGCTATTTGCAATAAACGAAAGCTTTAAACTCGATTAAGAAAATTAAGAACTCTAATGATGGCTGGATAACTGATAACAATGAAATTAAGGAATCTGTCATACATCACTTTCAAAATTTATTAAACTCTAATCCTTCATTAGAAACCCCCTCCAACACCCATCTAGTCCCTTCTATGATTAGCAATGAGGATAACCATTTGCTCACTATGTGTCCCTCTAAGGATTAGTAGTAAAATTTCAATAGTGGCATGAATATGACTCATTTCTCCTCCTTCTTTTATTAAATCTAATCTTGTTGATGCTGTATTGATTTCTTTGATGGCAGCTCTATTCCTAGATATTTTGCAAGTACTTCTATTGTCCTTATTCCCAAAACCAACAATCCTGAATCTTGGGGCGATTTTAGACCTATAAGTCTTTGCACCATTTTCCAAAAACTCATTGCTAAATTAATTAATAATAGGATTAGCCCCTGCTATCTAAAATCATCTCCCCTAACCAAACTGGCTTCATTAAAAATAGAGCCATATCTGATAATATTCTTCTCGCTCAAGAGCTGGTTCATGACATTGATGTTTCTTCCATAGGAGGTAATATTCTCTTCAAATTAGACATCTCTAAAGCCTTTGACAACCTCTCATGGGATTTCCTCTTTCAAATCTTACATTTGTTTGGTTTCTCTGATAATTTTATCCGCTTATAAAAGTTGTATCACTAACGCCAAGTTTTCATTATCATAAATGGTGAGTCCTTGGTTTCTTTACTTTTGAGCCATGGTTTGGTTTGCGCCAAGGTGACCCTCTTTCTCCTCTTCTCTTTATCATTGTCTGAACATCTTCGAGGAGCCTTAATGATCTTTTCATTGAAAAACCTAACATGGTTTATAAAAGTCATGGTGGTTTCCCTATTTCTCATCTTAGCTTCGCTGATGATTTTATAATCTTCTACAATGCTTCTCTTCGGCATGTTAAATAATTAAGAATCTCTTAAATGATTTGGGCAAAGTTAGTGGACTCTTCCTTAATGAAAGAAAATATTGTTATATTCTCTCAGCTAAGATTCCTACCAATAGACTAAATCAAATCTTCAGAATTACTAATTTTAAGCATAGTCAACTTCCCATTAATTATCTCAGGGCTCCGCTTTTTAAAGGCCAGAGAAGATCTCATATTTTTGATGACCTTATTCAGAAAATATCTAAAAAAATTTTGGTTTGGGAATTTCATTTACTCTCTTTTGGTGGCAGGCTTACCTTGATTAAGAGCACTCTTAATTCCATGCCTTTATATCTCATCAAACCATTGTGGACTATTTCTATCATCAACGAATTGAGCATCTCTAAACAAATTTTTTGGGGCTCCAATACCTCTTCTAAAAAAAATGCACTGGACCTCTTGGTTTAAAAGTTATGGCACTTTTGGAAGGTGGTCTTGGTTGTAAATCCATAAAAGAAGCTATCAATGCCTTTTCCTATAAACTCGGTGGAATTTTAGGAGTCATAGTCTTTGGGCTAATTTCATGACTGCTAAATATTGCCAGGGTAAACACCCCCTCATTTGTCCCTTTAAACTAGGTGATTCTCCTGTGGAAAAGACTTTGTTACGTCAAATGGGATGCTGAATCCTTAATTTTTTTGGGCATTAACTCTGGCACTTCTTTCTTTTGGCAAGATAATTGGAGTGGAGGTGGATCCATTGATGACTTACTCTCCACCCATTCCACTGTCGCTATTAGAGTAAACTCTTTCTGGCATAACAACAAGTGGAACAATAGTAAGCTTGCTGATTTTATCCCTTTTACTTTCTTGAATATGGTTTCTACTATTCCTATCACTCCAAACAATCAAGACCAGATTCTCTTTAAGCTCTCATAATGGTGATTTCAACCTCAAAATGTGTGGCTCCACATTAAAGATACTCATGATTCCTCTATGTGTTCTCCAAACTTTGGAATAACAATATCCCTACTTTTTTTATTCTTCTTACTTGGAGTATTAAAAATTTTATCCTGTTGATTCCTTGTTGTGGGGAAAAGGTTTTCATTTACCCTCTAAATGTCAATGATGTTTCCATATTGAGAATGTTAATCATGTTTTGTCAATGGGGCCATTGCTTCAAACTTTGGATTTGGTATGATGATCTTTTTAACATTGTCAATTTCAATGGCTCTCTTACTTTATATCAACTTCTTGAAGTCTATTTTGATAAGATTATTACAGGTCACATTAAAGTCATCACTGCTATCACTCTTATCTGGTTCATATGGATGGATCGAAATGATGCAAAATATCGTGGGATCCCTATGAACCACGTGAGGATTATTGCTAGAACTAAAAAAAAAATTCGTGACTTGTTTAAAGCCAATCTTATTCATTACAGACAATTCAAAGGCTGTAAATTTGTGGCCAATAAACTAGATTTTATTCTGCCTGACCAACCTTATTGTCCAAATGACACGATTGTTTATTGGAAAAACCTCTTGACCACATTATTAAAATTAATACTGATGGCTCTGTTTTCCATAATGGCTTTGGTTGTGGTGGCATTTTCAAGAATTCTAAGAGTATAGTACTATGTGCTTTTGCTTATCCCCTTACTTCTTGCACTATCCCATTTACTGAGCTTATGGCAGTTCACAAAGCTCTTGAGATTTGCCTCCAAAATGGCTAGCTCAATATTTGGATTGAGGTGGATGCTCTTCTGCTGATTGATCTTTTGACTTCCACCAAAATGAGCAACTTTGTACTACCTCCTGCAAACTAGAGCTCTTCTTTCCCAGCTGAATTTTATCATCACTCATGTTTGGCGTGAAGGAAATGCTTGTGCTGACTACCTTGCCAATCTGGGTGCTAGATTAGATGGTATCATTTTTTTTTATCAACTCACCTTACCCAAACACTTGCGTGGACTGGTTAACTTGGATAATTCAGGGTTTCCTTATCTCAAAACTTAAGCTAACCTCTTTGATGTATACTTGGATAATTCTAGGTTTTTTGCTAGCTGTATTCCCTTACTCCCAACTGGATTGGGCTTTCATGTTTGCCTCTCTCTTTTGTTTCTACTTTGTTTCTCCTCTCTTTAGGCCCTTCTTTTAGTCTATTTTTTGATCTGAAAGGTCTTATTTTTTGGGACATGTTACCAGTTGTTGTCTTTATGACTTATGGCTATTTTATGATTCTTGATTTTCCTAGTTGGTTTATTATCATTTGGGCTATGATCACACATGTTGTAGCTCTCTTAATTCATTGTCATGGTTAGAATTCTCCTCTTTTATTTTGGGCTCATTTTTATGAACTCTCTACTCTTAATGGCTTTTCCTTGTCAACTTGTTGGTATCCCCTTTCTTAGTTGTTTTTGGATCCTTGAGGCTCTGGCTATCTATTGTTTGACTTATGTCCCATGCTCTGAGTTTGGAGTTACTTAAAGGATTTTCATTCAGCCTTTGCTGAGATTCCTGGGATTATCCATCTAATTTCTTAGTTCTTTACTAATGCTTTTGGGTGGACTCTTGGCCAGCTTGTTGGTATTAATAGCCTTGGTTGTTGGCTTAACTGGATTAATACTCCATCTGCTGTCTATGGGGCTTTGATCTGGTTTGCTCAGCAACTCTCCTTTAAAGTTGTTGATTGCTGGGTGGATTTTGCTTTGAACCCCCTTAATGGTTTATTATATGCCTATCATCTTAATTCAATATTTTACTTTATTTGTTGTTGCTTTCTCCATCTTCTTGCAGTTAAACTTGTTTTTATTGCAATATTTATCCTGGATGGGTGGCTTTATGGCAAACAAATTGGTTCTTGTTGTCTTGGTTGTTTCTTGTCTTGGATTTTGCTATCTTGGTTTTTCAGGACTCTTATGTTGGCTCAATCCCTATTGGCTGTAGGATTTCTGGGTCCTATGCTCAGCAAGTTATTTGACATTCTTGTTTTTGAGGATTTTTTTGGTGTTTCTTTGGATTCATTCAAGATACCTATCATTATGCTATATCTACTTGGTTATTAACTATGGCTTTGTCTACTCTAATTATGTGGATTTATGGCCAACTTGCTATCCTTTCTTGTCTTAAATGTTGTTGTCCTAATTGTTGCTGTCCTGGCTAGTTTTTTCCTTGGTTACCTGATGTCTTGTTTTCTTTGGATTCTAATGATGATACTCATTTTATCCAATTTTTTATCTTTTCTGGTGGGTTCCATTGTGGCAATAACCTCTCTATTGTTGGGGTTGGCTCTCAATGCTATGCTTTATTCTTCTTGTTCACCACACATTAGTTATGTTCTTCATTACACATTGTTGTCTCTATTCCCCTCTCGATTTAGTTAGGATTGTCTTGTCATATACCTTTATTATCTTGATTGGTGTGGTATGGTTATTCGCCTTTTTTTCTCTATCTTAGTTGTTTGTAATGGATTATCAAATTTTTGGTCACGAATGTGCTGGCGATGTAGCTCGATTGTATTCATTTGGTGCCTTTTTTTTGGTTGGTTCATCCTTTTCTTGTGTTCTATGCTACTTTGGATATTGATAAGGGTTTCAACATGTTGCCTTCTACATTTATGCTCTTTCGATTATGCTATTTTAATTATTTTGGTCATTGGTGTGCTGGCTAGGTACTATGCTTTCATATTAGGTTTCTAACCTTTGCTAGGTCTTTTCTTTGATTCTTTGTCTCTTAGGTCTTGGTATTGTTTGGCTATTGCCTTGGTATTTTATCTTGGTTATCTGTCTTGTTTTTAGATCTAATTTGTATCCTATTTTGATCTATATCCTGGTGGGTTCCAATCTTTGCACTAACTATTTTGTTGTTGGGGTTGTTTTTTATTGCTATACATGCAGGTATTATTTATTTTCCTAGTTGTGATCTACATTACCCTTGCTATTTCTATTCCCAGAGGTTGACAGCTTGTCTTTCTTTCCCTTGGAATGCAATCTATGTTGTCCCAATGTGTCTTGGTGCTATCTTGGTCATTCTTGCCTTGGCTATTTTTTTCTCTTGGTTATCTCATCATGTTTTGTTTAGATTCTTGTGGATCCTATTTAGGATCAGTCTTGGAATCAATCTATCTTCTATCTTGGCTTTATTTTGTCTTGCTTTTCTCTTCAGCTATTTTGGTCTTGGTTATTTCTCATGTTTTTTTTTGGATTCTAATGTGGATCCTATTTGGGCTCCCTATTTCCCATCAGGATCAAGTTTGTCTTTGCTTACTCCTTGGAATACAATCTCTATTATTATGGGTACTATCAACTCTTGTCTTTTTGCTCTTGCCTTCATTTTTTTGATTTGGATTCTCACGGTCTTTAGTCACTATTACTAGCTCTTTGTTCGATTATCCTTATTGGGTATTTTCTTTGATTTTGGTTTCTTTGCCTTCTCTTATAATTGTTTTTTTTGCCAACTATTGATATGGATACTAATAAGTGGCTTGTTCCAATCATTCTTTATTTTGATTGGGCTCATTTTGGACTTTACATCTACCTCAAGGCTATACTTACGGCTGACGATTCATTTATATATCATATAATTGGGATGGTGTAACTTATAGACTCATTGACTTGCTTAGCGATTTGACTTTTCTTTTTATATGGATGGTTTCATCTTTATTTCATATATGTATCCTCATGTCGGTGTGGTATATGGAGGATCATTTTGACATGGGATCACTCATTTTGTCGCCTTAAAACTTTCTCTTTATATTCTTGATAGTTTTGTTTAGGTTTTAATAAAGCCACAAGACTTTCAACAATGTTATCTTCTCAGTTTGTTGGTATGATGGTGAGGATTCCACTCTCTTTTGGTTTGGTAGTAGCTCTTGTGGTAACCCTTAGAAGTTTGGATGTGCATATTTGCGCCCCAACTTGGTGTGGAGCGAGCCTTCTCTATCTCAATTCCTTACTATCATTCTCTCAGTTATGTTGTTTTCATTCATCCTTTTTATTACGTATTATCTTAACTATTCTAATATCTTTCTTATTATTATTTTGCAAGTGATTCTCTCTTGTCTGGGTGATTCTCTCTTACAGTTTGCTCCATATTGTCATGCATTCTCAAGTTCTTCAGAGCAATGGCCCTAACCTTTCTTTGGCTTATTATGTTTATCTACTTGTATCTTTTGATTGCTTTAAGGTCTTCCTTTGCTTTTGGATGTACTTAGATAGGGGATTTACTCCTTAGGCTGATTGTAGCCCTTTGAGCAATAATTTTGGAGTTTATCCCCTTTAAGGACTTTGTAACCCACTTTTTGTGCAATAAAATACCCCATGGGGCTTCCAAAAAAAAAATAAAAAAAAATAACCCTAAAACTAAACCCTAAACTATAAAACCTATAAACCCAAAATCTTAAAATTAATTACCTGATCACTAAAAAAATAAACTAAAAACTATAAAAATAAAAATAATAAAATAAACTAAACTAAATAAATAAAATAATAAATAACTAATAATAAATAAACTAAAAAAAATGAAATGAAGAAAATAAAATAAGACTAAATAAAAATAACCTTGAACCTTAAACCCTAAACCCAAAATCATAAATCCTAAACCTAAACCTTAAACCTTAAAACTAACCTAAACTTAGAACCTAAACATACAACCCTACACCATAAAACCTAAAAACTTGAAACCTTAAAACCTAAACCCTACCAATTTAATAAATAAATAAAATGTTAGATAAATCGAACCCATCGTTACTTAATTTAAAAAACTCAACCCTAAATCTTAAACCCTAAACCCTAAAACTAACCCTAATCCCTACATCTTAAACCCTAAAATGATAAACCTTAAACCTTAAACCACAAATCCCTGCCTAAACCCTTAACCCTAAATCATAAAATCTACAACCGTAAATCCTAAATCCTAAACCTTAAATCCCAAACCCTAAACCCTAAACCCTAAACCATAAGCCCTAAAACCCTAAAATCCTAAACCCTAAACCCTAAACCCTAAACCCTAAACCCTAAAACCCAAGACCCTAAACCCAAAACCCAAAACTCTAAACCCCAAACCTAAACTAAAAAATACTTAAAATAAAATAAATAAATAAAAGTAAACCAAAATAAAATAAAAAATAAAATAAACTAAAAATATAAACTAAAATAGAAACCTAAACCTAAACATAAAAAATAAAAAAATAATAATAAAAACTAAACTAAAATAATAAAAAACCTAAATAAATTAAAAACTAATCTTAAAATAAACCTAAAATAAAATAAAATAAAAACTAAATAAAAACTTAAACCTAAAATATAAACTAAAATAACTAAGCAAAAATAAACCCTAAACCCTAAATTTAAAAAAGTTAAACCTAAAATAAAAATTAAATAAACCTAAACCTAAACTAAAATAACTAATAAAAAATAAATAAAATAAAATAAACCTAAACCTAAATTAAAAAATAAACCAAAAATAAAAACATAAAACCTAAACCTAAAAGAAGAAAATAAAAACCTAAACCTAAACATAAAAATAAAAAATTAAACCTAAACCTTAAAAATAAATAAAATTAAACTAAACTTAAAAATAAAAATAAACATAAACCTAAACCTAAAAAATAAACTAAAACAAAAAACATAAACTAAAATAGATAAACCAAACTAAATAAAAATAAAAAATAAACCTAAATAAAATAAAAAAGTAAACTATAATAAATAAAAAAATAAACTAAATAAACTAAATAAACCTAAACCTACTTGTTTAGTTTTTTTTCTTATATGAAAAAAACCTAAACCCTAAACCCTAAACCTTAAACCTAAATCCAAAACCCTAAACCCTAAAACCTAAAACTAACCCTAAACCCTAAACCCTAAAACCTAAACCCAAAACCCTAAACCCTAAACCCAAAACTCTAAACCCTAAACCCAAGCTCTAAACCCTAAACCCTTAACCCTAAAACCCTAAACCCTAAACCATAAACCCTAAGCCCTAAACCCTAAACCATAAACCCTAAAACCCTAAACCCTAAATCCTAAACTATAAAACCCTAAATTCTAAACCCTAAACCTTAAACCCTAAGCCCTAAACCCTAAAACCCTAAAACCATAAACCCTACCCAAAACCCTAAACTCTAAAATGTACAACCCTAAACCCTAGGCCATAAACCTAAAAGCAAAATCTTATACCCTAAAAAGATAAAAGCCTAAACTGAAACTAAATAAAACCTAAAAATAAAATAAATAAAAAATATAAACCAAATTAAAATAAAAAAAATAAAATAACATGGAAAACATAAACTAAAATATAAACCTAAACCTAAACCTAAAAAAGAAAATTAAATAAAAAATAAAAACTAAATTAAAATAAAATAAATAAAAACTTAAACTAAACTAAAAAAAATTGAAAACCTAAATAAAATAAAAACTAAACTTAAAATAAAATAAAATAAAAACTAAATAAAAACCTAAACTTAAACAATAAACGTATAAATAAAACCTAAAAAAATAAAAAATAAAACATAAACCCAAAACTAAAAAAAACCTAAAGCTAAAATAAAAATAAAATAAACCTAAACCTAAACTAAAATAAATTAAGAAAAAATAAATAAAATAAAATAAACTAAAAATAAACCTAAACCAAAACTAAAAAGTAAAACCTAAAAATAAACCAAAAATGAAAATTTAAAACCTAAACCTAAAAGAAGAAAATAAAAACCTAAACTTAAACCTAAAAATAAAAAATAAAACATAAACCTTAAAAATAAATAAAATTAAACTAAACCTAAACCTAAAAAATAAACTATAACAGAAAACTAAAATAAAATAAATAAACTAAACTAAATAAAAATAAAAAATAAGCATAAATAAAAAAAAAATAAACTAAATAAACTAAATAAACCTAAACATACTAGTTTAGTTTTTTTTCTTACATAAAAAAAACTAAACCCTAAACCTTAAACCTTAAACCCTAAATCTAAACCCCTAAACCCTTAACCCTAAAAGTAACCTTGAACCTTAAACCCTAAACCCTAAACCCTAACCATTAAACTAACCCTAAACCCTAATCCCTAAAACCCTAAACAAAAAACTCCTAAATTAACCCTAAACTTTAAACCGTAAACCCTAAACCCTAAAGCCTAAAACCTAAAGCCTAAACCCTAAATCCTAAACCCTAAACCCTAAAACTATAACACTCTAACCTAAAACCTAAACTAAACCCTAAATAAACTATAAACCCTAAACCCTACTCCAAAATCTAAAACTAAGTTTAAATCATAAACCTTAAACCCTAAACCCTAAGCTAACCCTATTCTCTAAACCCTAATCCCTAAACCCTAAACCCTAAACCCTAAACTATAAAACTCTAAACCATAAAGCTTAAACAGTAAACCTTAAACCCTAAACCCTAAAACCTATCCCTAAATCCTAAACCCTAAACCCTAAACCCTAAAACCTAAACCCTAAATCCTAATCTCTAAACCCAAAACCCTAAACCCTAAAAACCTAAAAACCTAAAAACCTAAACCTAAACTAAATAAAACTTAAAAATAAAATAAATAAAACCCCTAAACTTATTTAAAATAAAATAATAAAGTAAAATAAAGACCTAAACTAAAACCTAAACCTAAACCCAAAAAATAAAATAAATTAAAAAATATAAATAAACTAAACTAAAATAAATAAAAATAAAAACTAAACTAAGAAATAAAATAACCCTAATAATAAAAAACCTAAATAAAATAAAACTAAATGTAAATTAAAAATAAAATAAACATAAAATAAAATAAAATAAAAATCAAATAAAAAGCTTAACCTAAAAAATAAAAAATAAAACCTAATCCCTAAACTAAAAAAAAAAACCTTAACCTAAGATAAAAATAAAATAAACCTTAACCTAAACTAAAATATACTAAACTAAAATAAATAAAACTTAAACCTAAACCAAAATAAACTAAACCTAAACTAAAAAATATAAAATAAACAAAAAATAAACCTAAACCTAAACTAAAAAATAAAATCTAAAAATAAACCTAAAATAAAAATTGAAAACCTAAACCTTAAAAATTAAAATAAATCCCTAAACCTAAACCTAAAAATAAAAAATAAAACATAAACCTAAAATAATAAAATAAATTAAAAACCTAAACTAAAATCTAAACCTAAAAATAGAAACTAAACTAAAATAAAATTAATAAAAATTAAACTAAACTAAATAAAATAAAATAAAACTAAAAATAAAATGCATAAATAAAATATAACCCAAACATAATATAAAAAAAAAACAAAAAATAAAATAAAAACTAAATAAAAACCTAAACCTAAAAAATAATCCTAAAAATAAAATCTAAAAATAAATAAAATATAAAACTTAAGCCCAAAAGAAAATAAACCTAAACCTAAAAAAATAAAATAAAATAGACCCAAACCTAAATTAAAATAAATTAAACCTAAACCTAAACCTAAAATACACTAATCCTATAATCTAAACTAAATAAATTTAAATAAACTATAGATAAAACTAAACCTAAACTAAAAAATTAAACATAAAACTAAACCTAAAATAAAAAACCTAAAGCTAAACCTAAAAAATTAAAATAAAAACCTAAACCTAAAAATAAAAACTAAACTAAAATAAAATTAATAAAAACTTAAACTAAACTAAAAATTAAAATAAACCTAAAAATAAAATACATAAACAAAATAAAATCAAAACATAAAATAAAAATAAAATAAACCTAAAATAATATAAAAAACTAAATTAAAACCTAACCCTAATAAATAAACCTAAAAATAAAACCTAAAAATAAATAAAATATAAAACTTAAACTGGAAAAAAATTAACCTAAACCTAAAATAAACAAAATAAAATAAACCCAAACCTAAACAAAAATAAATAAAAATTAAACCTAAACCTAAAATAGACTAAACCTATACTCTAAACTAAATAAAATAAAATAAACTATAAATAAACCAAAACCTAAATTAAAAAAGAAAACCTAAAAATAAACCAAAAATAAAAAACATAAAAGATAAACCTAAAAAATTTAAATAAAAACCTAAACCTAAACCTCAAAATAAAAAATATAAATTAAACCTAAAAAATAAGATAAAAATAAAACTAAACTAAAAAAGAAACATAAACCTAAACAAAAACCTAAAAAATAAACTACAATAAAAAACCAAAACTAAAATAAATAAATTAAACTAAATCAAAATAAAAGCTAAACCTAATTAAAAATAAAAATTAAAATAGACTAAAATAAATAATAAATAAACTAAATAAACCTAAACTTATTGATTACTTAATTTTAAAAATAAACAAACCTTAAATCCTAAACCCTAAACCCTAAACCCTAAATCCTAAACCCCAAACCCTAAACCTAGACCCTAAAACTAACCCTAAACCATAAGCCCTAAACCTATAACCTTAAATATACAACCTTAAATCCTAAACCCTAAACCCTAAATCCAAAAACTTAAACCATAAACCTAAACCCTAACCCTAACCCTAACCTTAAACCCCAAACCCTAAACCCTAAACCCTCAAAACCCTAAACACTAAACTCTAAACTAACCCTAAACCTTAAACCCTAAACCCTAAAGACTAAATTGTAAACCCTAAACCCTAAACCTTAAGCTAACCTTAAACGCTTAACCCTAAATCATAAACCCTAAATCCTAAAAACTCTAAACCCTAAAGCCTAAACACTAAACCCTAAACCCTAAACCCTAAACCATAAACCCTAAACTCTAACCCTAAAACCTAAACCCTAAAATATTAAACTAAATCTATAAAACCCTAAACCCAAAACTTATAAGACCTAGTGATTTGGTTAATAACTTGCTGAGAATCCCCAAAGATGTTGATGTTCTGGATGCTGAGTAACAAATAACTCCAGACTGTTAATCAGAGCTTCATATTTAGCTTTATTATTGGTGCAAGGATTATATAGATGATATGATAATCTCATCACATCGTAGTCCAGAGTTAAGAGAACTATTCCTACCCCTACCTTTCCTCGGTAGATGATTCTTCTCCTCAGAAGAACCCACACCATCATGGTACATCTCCTTGTAGTGAATTCTAGTATCCCTAAGTTTATGATTTGTTCATCATGGAGATCATCACTAAGCAGAGCGTCAGCAAGAAGTGGGTGTGCTTCTAAGAAATCTACTAGCGCTTGTCCTTTCACTACACGGAGGGGTAAGAAGGTAATGCCAAACTGTGAGAGGATCATGGACCGTGATGCCAACCATTTGGGTAGTGTCAGTCATTTCATGAGATATTGTAGTGGATTTATCATAGAGATTAAGTTCACCTTATGAGAAATCATGTAGTGTTAAATCTTTTGGGATATAAAGATTAAAGCTAGGAAATGCATCTCAATGGGTGGATAATTAGCATAATAATAAAATGAGTTGAGGTTGTAGAGTATATTTTCCTTTTCTTTGTCATTAGCTTGGGCCAAAAAAGCACCAAGGGAGTCTTCTAATGTAGTAGTGTAACATATGGGTGGCTTGCCCGGGATAGGGACTACTAGAATCAGCAACATCATCAGGTAATGCTTGATGTCTTCTAAGGCATGCTCATACTTGTCACCCCACTTGAACTGGGCATCCTTTTATAAGTGCTGAGCATGGATGGTGTTTTCCTGATAAGTTGGATATGAAGCATCTTAGATATGCCAACCGTTCTTAGAATGATCTTAATTGAGCTAAACTTTAAGGGGGTGTCATTTTAATATTACCTTGATCTTCTCCAGATTGATTTTGATTCCATGGTGTCAGACAACAAACCTAAGAAATTTTGCTAAAGCTACTTCATATGCAAACTACAAGGGATTCATTTTGAGGTTAAATTATTTTAAATATTTAAAAACTACTCTCAAGTCAAAGAGATGGTCTTCTATTTCTCTACTTTTGAACACGAAATCATTGACATTGCACTTAACTTGATGATGAATGAGTTTGTCAAAGATTTAATTCATTGCCCACTGGTATGTAGCACTATCATTTTTTAGACAAAAATGGCATGACCTTATAGTAATAGATTCCGATCAAGGTTCTAAAAGTAGTGTTTCTTTCATCTTCAAGGGCCATGTTTATTTGGTTATATCTAAATGAGCCATCCATGAAGGAGAATACTACATGAGATGAGGCAATGTCCACCATCAGCTCTAAGATTCATAGTGGAAATTTGTCTTCTCAACATGCCTTATTTAAATCCCAAAAATCAATGCATTATGAATTTAGACATTCTTTTTCTTAATTAGGATGATGGCTAACCGTAGGGTATTTTTCTTCTCAAATGAAGCCATCATCGCTTCTTAACTTCATAAATGACCTATTCTATGTCTAATCGCATATGTCTAAGAGTTTTCTTGATAGAAGCAGTTCTCTATTGCTAGTTTATGGATTGTTATGTCAAGAGCCAATCCCTACATCTCTTCATAACTCCATGCAAAGCAGGCCTTAAACTCAGTCAATAGCCTAACTAAGTCATTGGTTTCAATTTCATTGAGTAAAGAACAGATGTATGTCAGGCATGGATCTTCTCAAGTTCCTAAGTTGATTTCCTTGAGCTCATCTATGGTTGACTTGATCTCTTCTTTGCACTCTGGCAGTGCATCTTTGAATTCAAAATCATCTAGATCATCTGAAGTTTCTAAGCACAGCTCCTCATATGAGTTAATGTGATTTGAAAAGAACCTATCAGATTCCAAATGATTGGTAATGACTAAGTAATCATCATCGACTGGACCCACTATACTGAATCATAGTCATGGTCTTGATTGAGAGCTTTTATATTTATACTTCCATATTCTTTCAAAGTAGCCTGGCCAATGCTTTGACCAAGTATGTGGGATTAACCATTTCTTTGCTAAATTATGAACACAAAGCAAATACCAATCAAAAGGTAAATTCAATTAATTCTTTATATGAATCATCTCAAGATCTACATCAACTTTGGCTTGAGGATGATGTTCCCAAAAAGAACCTCTGAGTCTACACACTTGTAGATGACTTAAGAGCTTCCTTAATCTCCAAGCCCTTAGCATTTTGAGAGGAAAGTGGGGTCAGAGATAAAGTTCTTAACTGATAACTAACTATTTCATATATAGACTTGGATACACTTATGCTTTGCTTTGGAACCTGGCCTTCATCGCTATCTGGCTCAAGTGTTACCTCCAAGGAAATCTATTACTGAGAAGAGGTGGCTAGTGTGCTAACCATATAAGACTCATCCTATGAAGTAGATTCTAAGTATATGGATAAGTGTTTACTCCTGTAACGGACACATACCTTTATTGGATGGCCAATAAAGAGGTTTTGCACCCCTAGGACTACCTCTAAACTGGCCTCTTCCTCTGCATGGTGGAGGTCAGGTCATCCTACCCATAGGTTCGAATGGAGCAATAAATTGTGGGTGGAATCTAATGTAAGGCTCCACTTCCTCCTCCAAGTCTATTTCTTCTCCCTTATATTTTCTTTTTCATTTTCTCTTTAATTCTCTATTTCTTTTTCTTTTATTTTTAAACTTTTGCCAAGTTCACGAGAATAGACTTGCTGATTTTGAGGGAGGTAGTAATACACATCCTCATATATGCTGACCTCATGAACTGTAAATGGCTTGAGATCACTTTTAACATAGTAGATGATCCCACCTCTCATAAACTTCATACATTGATGTAGAAGGAATGGAATTATGTTGTTCTCATGTATCGATGGTCTCCCAAGCAAAGCATTGAAAGATATATGTGAGTATATAATATGAAACATGGCCTCAGTCTTCCAATCATCTATCTCTAAGGGAAACACTATAGAACCTAAGGCTTATTGACCTCTCTTTTGGAGTGTGGATTCAATCTTCCCATCTTAGACTTAGGAGTCTTCTAGACACTAAGACTTCTCTAGTCATAAGATGCTTCTAATAATTAGGTAAACCCTTAACCTAAGCCTAAGGACTTAGAAGGGTTAACCATAAGATTAGGTTATGCCTTAGAGATTAAGATAATTCACCTACCCTACAACCCAAATCAAATCCATGATCACCTTTTAAAATGAAACCTCAAGTTCAATTCAAACATCAAATTAA
The DNA here is from genome assembly GCA_021442155.1 of Cymbidium sinense. Classification (NCBI taxonomy): domain Eukaryota; kingdom Viridiplantae; phylum Streptophyta; class Magnoliopsida; order Asparagales; family Orchidaceae; genus Cymbidium; species Cymbidium sinense. Next base: position 4,876,290 of record CM038215.1, on the reverse strand, counting down.
AATCCAAACCCAAACCCAAATGATTCAAGCCCATGATCAAATCCAAACTTGAAACCCTTTCTAAGCCATATGACCTATTCCATGGACTTAGCTAAATCTTAATCCAAATTAATCCAAAACCAATTGATTTTCTCATAATTAGTTTATATCTTCAATCATCTTCCTAAATATAAATCATATTTACATTCAAATGATCAAAACTAAATCAAATTATATCAAATTAAATCAAAATCCTTCCTATCCCATGGACATAGCCAAATCTTAATCCAAATCAAGTCAAACTGAATTGATTTTCTCACAAATCAATCATATTTTCAAGAATCTTCATAAATTGAAATGAAAAATATATATTTAAATCATCAAAACTAAATCAAACCAAATAAAAATCCAAACCAAAGCCACATGACCCAACTTTATGGACATAGCCAAATTCCTTCATTCTAAAACCCAAATTCAATTGATTTTCTCATGAATCAATCATACCTTCAATCATATTCACAAATATAAATTAAATCTACAATCATCAAGCCAAACCAAAATCAACCCAAGTCAAACTCAACTTAACCCTTTTGACTTGAAATGTTCAAATGAATCAAAACCCATTTGAACCCATGCTAATTACAATTGAATTTATATATCAATCCCAAATCCATATATAAACTCAACTAATTCAAACTCAACCAAAAATTAAGCCAACTAAACCTAATTGGTCCACTTGACCAAAAGTGGCCAATTTGACCTATTTTAACCAAGTTTTAATCCTACCCAAATTGGATTAAACCAAGCCGATCAAAACCTCCTATCATGATTTTTGATCACCCAAGGTTGATTAATTGTCACAAATTGGATCAAACCAAGTCAACATGGTAATTTGACCATGTCAACCCCTTAACCCATATGAGCCCAAACTAGCCAAATTGCAACCTAAGCCAAATCCCTTGAAACCAATGATTCATACCAAATCAAAATCAATATTTAAATATGACTTGACCTTCAATTGAGTAAAACCAAACCCATTTGTCTCTGTTGACCAAGTTGACCCAAATTGACCTTAAAGACCAAATTGTGTCAAATCAAAATATAAACCAAATTGATTGCAACCAATGACTTAAGTTCATTCCAAATTGATTGTTGAACTTGACCAAAGCCATGATTGGACCCAATTGAATCCAATTGACCTACATAGCCCAAATTGACCTAAAGGTTCAAGCTAGCCAAAATCAAAATCAAATCCAAATTAATTTGAAACCAAAGCCTACAATCATCTTCAATTGGTCAACTAGACCCAAGCTAATACCCAACCCAAGCTAATTTGGCCAATTTGATCAAATTGGTCAACTTAACCCATTTGAACAAAATGAATTCAAATGAGCCAAAATCAAATCTAAGCCAAACTAAACCAAAACAATTGAACCAATACATCCCAAATTATCATATGAACTTTGCCCAACCCTAGGTTTGACCCAATTTGACTAATTTGTCAACTTGACCAACCTAACCCAATTTGACCTAAATGAGTCAAATTGAGGCAAACCTAATGAAATCAACTCCAATTGACTTGAAATTTTGCTAACCCACTTTTGGATCATTTCAAATCAACCCAAATCAAATCCAATGCTAAATGATCTTTCTACCCTTCGGTCAAGGGCATCACATGAGACAAATCACCCATGTAAGTGGTCATTTTCATTCCTTGGCTACTTGGTATTGTTCCAATGGTCCACCTAGGCACATAGGACAATGTCTAACCTGACACAAGGGGTGGTTGAGTTGGCCATGACCCATAGGAGGTGAAATCACCTAGCCCCACCTATTGGAGCATTTGAAACCCATAGGACACCCATGATTCCTCTTTGGTAGCCACCTCCACACCTTCAACCAACCAAGCTGAGCCAACTCACCTCCTCCCTGCCACCTATGACACCTTGAGATGGTCGGATGGCCACTAGAAGCCAAACCTGATCCCACCATATGATCAAGATGAAGGGGGTATACAACCCCTCGTTTCCACTCAAACATGCACACAAATAATTCTCAAAGCCAAGCTACCCAAGCTACCCATTCCTAAGTTCCCAAGCTCGTTGCTCGATCATTTCATTCCCATCCATTTCAAAAGTTCCCATTTTGACCTAACTTCTCCATTTCTCCATCAAACTTAAATTAACTTTGAACACACTTCCATGCCTCATTGAGCAAGAACAAATCATATCAAAGTTAAGCTCCAAATTGTCAGCTCATGGCCTTTCGAGTGAACAATGAGGAATCGATCCAATTACTAAACATCAGGGCTTTGTCTTAACTAGATGAATCTTCCTCAATCAATCCAGCTGCCAGTCTTGAGCTCCGGTGAGGTATGCTTCCAAAATTGATCCTTAGGCAAAAAATGGGTTGGAGCTTTTTGAAGAAAACTTTCATCTCATGTGATGTTGACCATTGGAACCCCTCCGATCGATGTCATGAAGATGTGGGATCCTTTTGGAGTTGATCCGAGCTTGGGTAAGCTTAGATCAAGTGAGTAATGGTGGACGGACTCCTCTCTCCCTCACTCATGTGACGTTAGATCACACACTGTCCATTCCACGTGATCAGAATAGATGGTCGTGATTAGATCCACTAGATTAATCTTATTTAATTTTATTAAGTTGTGGGATTGATCATTACCATCCAATCTTAGATTGAACGATAAACAAGAAAGTGCATCTGCTGCCACCAAGTGGAGTTAGAAGTATAATCCCGATGCACCACATGGTGCCAATAGGATTAGGCTTAATTAATCATTTTTGATGGTTGAAACTTCTAAAAAACATAAAACATCATAGATAAATAAAAAATGCAAATAAATACTAATTTTAATGGTAATTCAGAAGAGAATTAATTAAAAATGATCTTAACTAATTTTGACTAGTAATTAAAGTTTAATTGAAAAATTAATTAGCATAATTACTCCTTAATTACTTAAGCAATTAATCCCAAATTTTATGGGTTAATTTAATGGGATGACCTCTGTCACCCATAATTTTTTTGGGATTTATTTCTCAATTAATTAGTAAAATTGACAAATTAAACCATAAGTACTCTTTCAAGTAAATTAATGATTATTTAATTCAATGAATATGAACAAATTGGTTAATTAAGTTTATTAATCATTGTTCAACAAGAGTGAACAAAGGAATAGAACTTTCCAAGTTCATTTCACCCTTTTTAAAATGAAATTAACTAAGATTTAACTAATTAATTAAATCACTTAATCAAATTGAAATCATAATCACATCAAACCTTAATTAATTAAATCATGGGGTAGATCTTTAGGTATTTAATAACCTAAAGGAGTTTAATGAAATTATGGTTAGTCCACATGTGTGGGAATTAAGTCTCTTAACTTAATTAACTATTAATCATGAACAATTGCATTAGGCCCCTTTTATTTCTAGGATCATTGCAAGTTTATTTTCCATGCATATGATGTTGGCTCAAAATTATTTAGTTAATTACTTTAACCTGACATAAGTAAGGGTATTTAATTCTTCCAATTAAGAGTTCAACTTAATTAACCCATAAAATCAACTTAGTTTCATTTCCATAAATTAAATCAAATCACTAATGTGGAATGGGTTTAAAACAAGAAATGATGATTTCTCTTCCTTTTTAAATCAAGTCAAATCCAAAACTTAATTAATAAAGAAGCTTTGGTTTGCTTTAAATAATCTTATTTGATTTGGTTGTCCTCAAAAACTAGTTTGGTTGAATCAATCACATGCTTATATTTGATTGTCGTCTTTCCAATCATGTTAAATTTGGTTTGTCATTTTAATTCATGCATCCATCTTTTCAAAATCAAGTAAAATAAAATGGATTTCCTTTATGTAAGCTTGCATGTGTTGATATAATTTAATATATGCATGGCTATTATCAATATTAAATCCAAATGTATTTTTCAAAAGTGTATAAATGAATAATAATATGTGTTATGATGTTAGTTATAAATACATAAGAAATGCATGTGCTTATAGCTTAAGTGTATGAATGTTGAGTTCTCTTTCTTCTATTCATGTGTTGATGTATATAATATTGAACAATAATGGGTATATAGTTTGGACATCCCGGGAACACGAAGCCTTAGCTAGCACCAACGAAGTCATCTGATTACCTCACTTCCCTAGTTTGTTACTTGGTTGATGAAATCGAAAAGAAGAAATTTTGAATTTGAATTTATTCTCTATTAAAAAAAAATCCAAAATCCTAAACCCTAAACTAAAACCTGAACCCTAAACCTATAACCTAAACCCTAAACCCTAAACCCTAAACCCCAAACCCTAAACCGTAAACCCTAAACCCTAAACCGTAAACCCTAAAAACTTATAAACCTAAACTTAAACTAAATAAAGCATAAAAATAAAATAAATAAAAGCCTAAACTTATATAAAATAAAAAATAAAATAAAATAAAAACCTAAACCTAAACCTAAACCTAAAACTAAAATAAAATACAAAATAAAATAAAATAAATGAAAACCTAAACCAAACTAAAAAAGAAAATAAACCTAAAAATAAAAATCCTAAATAAAATAAAAACTAAATGTAAAATAAAAATAAAGTAAACCAAAATATAAAATAAAATAAACACTAAATAAAAACTTAAACCTCAAAATAAAATAAAATACACCTAAACCCTAAACTTAAAAAAAACCTAAACCTGAAATAAACAAAATAATATAAACATAAACCTAAACTAAAATAAACTAAACTAAAATAAATAAAACCTAAATCTAAACTTAAAATAAACTAAACCTAAACCCTAAACTAAATAAAATAAAATAAACTAAAAATACAGTTAAACCTAAACTAAAAATAAAAAACTTAAAATAAACCTAAAATAAAACCTTAAATCCTAAACCTACAAAAATAAAATAAAAATCTAAACCTAAATCTAAAAATACAAAAAAAAAAACTAAACTTAAAAAAAAAAAATAAACTAAAAAAATAAACATAAACTAAAAACTAAACCTAAAAAAAAACAAAAATAAAAAACCTAAACTAAAATAAATAAACCTAAAATAAATAAACAAAACTAAATAAAAATAAAAAATAAACCTAAATAAAGATAAAAAATAAAATAAACTAAATAAATAAAAAATAATCAAAATAAATAAATAAACATAAACCTAGTGATTTACTTAATTTTAAAAATCCTTAAACCCTAAACCCTAAACACTAAACCCAAAATCATAAACCCTAAACCCTAAACCCTTAACCCTAAAACTAACCCTAAACCCTAAACTTACAACCCTCAACCCAAAACCCTAAAAAACACTAAACCCTAAACCCTAAATCGTAAACTCTAAACCCTAAACCCGAAACCCTAAACCATAAAACCCTAAAGCCTAAGCTAACCTTAAACCCCAAACTATAAACCTTAAAATTCCTAAACCCTAAAGTCTAAATCCTAAAGCCTAAAATCTAAACCCTAAACTAACCCTAAACCCTAAGCTAACCCTAAACCCTAAACCTTAAACCATAAACCCTAAAAACTCTAAAGCCTAAGCACTAAACCATAAACCCTAAACTCTAAACCCTAAACCCTAAACCCTAACCCTAAACTCTAAACACTAAAACCCTAAACCCTAAACCTTAAACACCAAATCCTAAACCCTAAACCCTAAAAACTTAAAAACCTAAACCTAAATAAAATAAAATAATAAAATGAAAACCTAAACTAAAACTTTAACCTAAAAAAATATACAAATAAAAATAAACAAAAACAAAATAAATAAAAACCTATACTAAACTAAAAAAATAAAATAAATAAAAGAATAAATGTCTTAAATAAAATAAAAATTAAACATAAAATAAAAATAAAATAAACCCAAAATAAAATAAAAACTAAATAAGAACTTAAACTTAAAAAATAAACCTTAAAATAAAATGTAAAAATAAATAAATAATAAAACATAAATCCTAAACTAAAAAAAAACCTTAAACCTAAAATAAATAAAATAAAATAAACCTAAACCTAAACTAAAATAAACTAAATGAAAATAAATAAAACATACACCTAAACTTAAACTTAAAGTAAAACTAAATAAAATAAACTAAAAATAAACTAAACCTAAACTAAAAAATAAAACCTAAAAATAAACCTAAAATAAAAACTTGAAACCTAGACCTAAAAAAAATAAAAAATAAAACCTAAACCTAAACAATAAAATAAAAATAAAACTTAATTAAAAAATAAACCTAAACCTAAACCAAAACCTAAATAATAAACTAAAATAAAAAATGTAAACTAAAATAAATAAACCTAAAATAAATAAAGTAAACTAAATAAAAAATAAACCTAAATAAAAATAAAAAATAAAATAACCTAAATAAACTAAATAAACATAAACCTACAAGTTTACTTAATATTTTATTTTATTTTTAAAAAAACCCTAAACCCTAAACCCTAAAACTAACCCTAAACCCTAAACCCTAAACCTACAACACTAAACCTATAACCCTAAACCCTAAAACTCTAAACCCTAAAACCTAAACCCTAAACCCTAAACCTAAACCCTAAACCCTAAACCCTAAAAGCATAAACCCTAAAACCTTAAAACCCTAACCCTAAACCCTAAACCCTAAACCCTAAAGCTTATACTCCAAATCCTAAACCTTAACCTAAAGTAACAAAATAAATTAAAAAATAAATCTAAACTCTAAAACCTAATAAACCTAAACCTAAACCTTAAGAATAAGAAGAACCTTAATGACAGGAACATCACCATCAATCAGGCTCATTCTAGATCTGGAGGTAAAGGTGCTATCGCAAAGTGGTGGTGGGGATCTGAGGTGCGGTGGTGGAGGTGGTGGTCGAGTGGTGGTGGCGAGAGATCCGGATATGATGATGGATCCCGCTAATCAAGAGGTTGCTTCAAGAACTGAAAAAATGATAGAATGGCCGATCCAACCTCTTGCTAATTTAACTGTGTCTTTATAGTAGAGACATTTATAGTTATCTAAGGTTTTTCATTTGCTATATGCATGTTTATTTTTTATTTATGTCGTTGCTTGTGTCTTAGAAAAGTTAGTGTGTTACTTGCATGATGAAATTGAAAAGAAGAAATATTGAATCTGAATTTTTCTCTAAATAAAACTTAAACCCTAGACATAAAATCTAATGCCTAAATCCTAAACCCTAAACTCTAAAACCTAAACCCTAAACCCTAAACCCTAAACCCTAAAATACTAAACCCTAAAATACTAAACCCTAAACCCTAAACCCTAAAACCTAAACCTAAAACCCTAAACCCTAAACCATAAAGCCTAAACCCTAAAACCCAAACCCTAATCCCTAAACTCTCAACTAACCCTAAACCCTAAACCCTAAAAACTAAACACCTAAACCTAAACCAAATAAAACCTAAAAATAAAATAAATAAATAAAAGTAAACTAGAATAAAATAAATAAATAAAATAATATAAAACTTAAATTAAAACATAAACTTAATACTAAACTTAAAAATAAAATAAAATAAAAAAGAAAAACTAAACTAAAATAAAATAAATAAAAACCTAAACTAAACTAAAAATAAAAAAAACATAAATATTATAAAAACTAAAACTAAAATAAAAATAAAATAAACCTCAAATAAAATAGAATAAAAATTCATAAAAATCTTAACATAAAAATAAACCTAAGAATAAATAAAGAATAAAACTTAAACCAAAACTAAAAAAAAACCTAAACCTAAAATACAAATTAAATTAACCTAAACCTAACTAGAATAAACTAAACTAAAATAAGTAAAACCTAGACCTAATCTTAAAATAAATTAAACCTAAACCTAAACCCTAAATAAAATAAAATAAATAAAAAATAAACCTAAAACTAAACAAAAAAAATAAAACCTAAAAATAAACCTAAAACCTAAACCTAAAATAATAAAAAAAAACCTAAACCTAAAAATAAAAAAAATAAAACCTAAACAAATAAAAGGTAAAACTAAAATGAAAAAAAAAACTTAAACCTAAACCTAAACCTAAAAAAAAACTAAAATAAAATAACTTAAGCTAGATAAACCAAATAGACCTTAACTTACCAGTTTACTTTAATTAAAAATAATAATAAAATCAAATAAAATAAAATTAAAAAACCCTAACCTTAAACCCTAAACCCTGTACTCTAAACCTATAACCCTAAACCCTAAATCCAAAAAAAAATTAAAATTAAACCCTAAATAATAAACTAACTCTAAACCCTAAGCTAACCCTAAACTCTAAAACCTAAACCCTAAACCCTAAAACCTACAACCCTAAACCTAACACCCTAAACCCCAAACCTTAAACACTAAACCTTAAACCCTAAAAACTTAAAAACCTAAACTTGAACTAAATAAAACCTAAAAATACTAAAAACCTAAACCTAAATAAATTAAAAAATAAAAAATCAAAAACCCAAACAAAAACCTAAACATAAACCTAAACCTAAGCCTAAATCTAAATGTAAAAATAAAATAAAATAAAAAATAAAAACTAAACTAAAATAAAATAAATAAAAGGTTAAATTAAATTAAAAAATAAAATAAACCAAAAAGAGAAAAGCTAAATAAAATAAAAACTAAACGTAAAATAAAAATAAAATAAACCTAAAATAAAATAAAATAAAATAAAGACCTAACTGAATAAATAAACAAAAAATAAAACCTAAAAAAACAAAAATTAAAACCTAAACCGTAAAAAAAAAGCATAAACCTAAAATAACAAAATAAAATAAACCTAAATTTAAACTAAAATAACCTAAACTAAAATAAATAAAACAAACTTAAACCTAAAATAAACTAAACCTAAACCCTAAACTAAATAAAATAAAATAAACTAAAAATAAACCTAAAGCTAACCTAAAAAATAAACATAAAATAAAAACCTAAAACCTAAACATAAAAAAATAAAATAAAAATCTAAACCTAAGCCTAAAAAAGAAAATAAAATCTAAACTTAAAAAATAAAGCAAAAAAATAAAACTAAACTAAGAAATAAACATAAACATAAACCTAAACCTAAACCTAAAAAAATAAGCTAAAATAAAAAACCTGAACAAAAGTAAATAAACCTAAAATAAATAAACTAAGCTAAATAAAAAAAATAAACCTTAAAAAAGAAATATAATAAAATAAAATAAAATAAATAATAAATAAAATAAATAAACCTAAACCTACCAGTTTACTTAATTTTGTTTTAAAAAAAAAAACCTGAACTCTAAACCCTAAACACTAAACCCTAAATCCTAAACCTAAACATACAACCCTAAACCCTCAACCTATAACCCTAAACCTACAACCCTAAACCCTAAACCCTAAACCCTAGACCCTAAACCCTAAAAAAGCATAAACCCTAAACCCTAAACCTTAAACCCTAACCCTAACCCTAATCATTAAACCTAAACCCTAAATCTTAAACTAACAAAAAACCCTAAACTCTAAACCCTTAAAACCTAAACCCTAAACCCTAAACCCTAAACCCTAAACCTTAAACCCTAAACAAAACCCTAAACCCTAAAGCCTAAACACTAAACCTTAAACCCTATTAAACCCTAACCCAAAACCCTAAACCCTAAAACCCTAAACCATAAAACCTAAGCCCTAATCCCTAAACCCTAAAAACCAAAAAACCTAAACCTAAACTAAATAAAACTTAAAAATAAAATAAATTAACCTAAACCTAAATAAAATAAAATAAAATAAAAATCTAAACTAAAACATAATACTAAAAATAAAATAAAATAAAATAAAAAATAAAAATAAACTAAAATAAATAAATAAAAGCCTAAACTAAACTAAAAATTAAAATAAACCTAAGAATAAAAAACTTAAATAAAATAAAAACTAAAAATAAAAGAAACCTAAATTAAAATAAAATAAAAACTAAATAAAAACTTAAACCTAAAAATAAAACCATAAAATAAATAAAAATAAACCAAAACCTAAACTATACTAAACTAACTTAAAATAAATTAAATTTAAACTAAAACCTAAAATAAACTAAACCTAAACCTAAACCTATACTAAATAAAATAAAATAAACTAAAATAAACCTAAACCTAAACTAGAAATTAAAACCAAAAAATAAACCTAAAATCTAAACAAAAAAAATAAAATAAAATAAAAACCTAAACCATAATATAAAAATATAAAATAAAACCTAAACCTAAAAAATAAAATAAAAATAAAACTCAACTAAAAAATAAACCTAACCCTAAAAAATAAACCAAAATAAAAAACCTAAACTAAACTAAATAAAAATATAAAATAAACCTAAATAAAACAAAATAAAAAAATAAACTAAAATAAATAAAAATAAATGAATAAACCTAAATCTACTAGTTCACTTAATTTTTTAAAAAAAACTCCAATCCCTAAACCCTAAACACTAAAACTAACCCTAAACCTACAACCGTAAACCCTATACCCAAAACTAAACCCTAAAAAACCTTAAACTAACCCTAAACACTAAACCCTAAACACTAAACCCTAACCCCTAAACCCTAAACCCAAAACCTTAACCCTAACCCTAAACCCTAAACCTAAACCCTAAAACTTAAACCCTAAACCCTAAACTAACCATAAACCCTAAACCCTTAAAACCCTAAACCTTAAAGCCTAAACCCTAAACCTTAAACTCACCCTAAAACCTAAACACTAAACCCATAAACCATCAAAACCCTAAACCCTAAAGCCAAAACCCAAAACCCTAAGCCCTAAACCCTAACCCTAAACCTTAAACCCTAAGACCCTAAACCCTAAAACCCTAAACCATAAACCCTAAACCCTAAACCCTAAACCCTAAACCTTAAACTAAATAAAACCTAAAAATATAAAAAAAATAAACCTAAACCTAAATAAAATATAATAATATAAAAATCTAACTAAAACCAAAACCTAAACCTAAAAATAAAAGAAATAAAAAATAAAAACCTAAACTAAAATAAAAAAATATATAAACCTAAGAATAAAAAACCTAAAAAAATTTAAAACTAAAAATAAAATAAACCTAATATAAGATAAAATAAAAATGAAATAAAAACCTAAACCTAAAAAATAAACCAAAATATAAAACCAAAAAGAAATAAAAAAAAAACTAAATCGTAATCTAAAAAAAACTAAACCTAAAATAGACATAAAATAAATAAAATAAGATAAACCTATACCAAAATTAAAATAAATAAAACCTAAACCTAAAATTAAGCTAAATAAAATAAATGAACTAAAAATAAACCTAAACCTAATCTAAAAAAGAAAACCTAAAATAAAAACTTCAAGCCTAAACCTAAAAGAATAAAATAAAAAGCTAACCTAAACCTAAAAATAAATAATAAAACATAAACAAAAAATAAAATAAAACTCAACTAAAAAATAATCCTAAACTTGAAAAAATTGAAATAAAAAACCTAAACTAAAATAAATAAACATAAATAAATAAACTAAAGTAAATAAAAATAAAAAATAAACCTAAAGGTAAATTAAAAATAAAAAATAAAGTAAATAAACCTAAACCTACAGATTTATTTAATTTAAAAAAAACTCGAGAACCTTAAACCCTAAAACTATCCCTAAACCCTAAACCTTAAAACTACAACCCTAAACCTTCAACCTAAAACCCTAAACCTTAAACCCTAAAACCCTAAACTCTAAAACCTAAACCCTAAATCCTAAATCATAAAACCTAAACCCAAAGCCCTAAACCCTAAACCCAAAACCTACAACCCTAAACCATAAACCTAAACCCTAAATCCTAAACCCTTAACCCTAAACTAACCCTATTCTCTAAACCTTAAACTTGAATAAATATGTCATTAGGACTAGATCTATAAATGACCTAATCCTAACATGGTTATGGAAGCTAAGAAAATGTCTTCAAGAGACTTTCCCTTGACTATTAAAGATTTGAATACCCTAAACCCTAACCCTAAGTCATTTTATAATACCATATATTATAGTATAATGAAGCATCATATATTTTGGCATGTAGTGATGTGTTTTTACATATTATAAGATGTTTTTAAATGTTTTAGTATATTATGGTATTATACCCTATAGTCTATATTAATATAAATCATAAAAATATTGATTTAATAAATAAGCTGATGAAATTTATTAAATTTGAAGTGAGAATTAGGTTGTAGTACTAAAGGTGTGCTACGACACTTATAGTCTAAAAAGTAAGATTTTATGTTCAAAATAAATATTATATGTTGTAGCATAGTATATCATCATAATATATCATAATACATTGTTCATTTTTAAATTCATTTAGTAATTTACAATCATGCAGTCGAGCCTACACTAGCATTATTTATAAAAAGGTTGATTTAGACATATAAATGGTGGAATTTGGCCAAATTCATAATAGGCAGAGTATGGCATCATATGTATTATTTCAATTTAAAATATGTAAGTGATATAATTAAAATATATAATTTTTTATTGGTTGGACAAATTTTATGATTTTTTTATCTTAAGCAATCCCTTCTAATTTGGTATGCAATATAATATAATATGTTATAGTATATTAATATAGGATGTCATAACATAGTGTCGCATCAAGCATTATAACATATTATTGTGTATTGCTACTTATTGTTTAACATATTTTAGTTTGTTATAGTATGATGTAGTAGAGTTTGTACTTGTATAATTCATAAAAATACTGATTTATTAGCTAAGATGATGGGATTTGGTAAAATTTAAGGAAAGCTTTAGAGAACATCATTAGGGGTGTGTTATAGTGTGTCATTTAATCAAAAGAATGGAATTTTGCATCCAAAATAAATGTTCATTTTTCAACCAAATTTTATAAATTTTTTGCTTAAAGTAGATTTATTTTAAAGTGTAATGTAAGATAATATATTCTATGAAAGTATATTTAAATATAATGTACATAACAATATAACTTCATATATATATGTGTGGTGTGTTACTAAATGTTATTGTACATTTTAGTATGTTTTACTTTTGTTATAATATTTTGGGTCAAAACTCACAAAATGTTAACTTGAAGGTTGAGATGGAAGAATTTGGCCAAATTAATACACACCAAGAAGCAACACCAAAATTATGCTATTGTGTACCATTTCTAATAAAAGATAACAATTTTACATCCAAAATGAACATTATTTATATTTTGAAAAAATTTCATTATTTGTTCCATTTAAGTTATTCTAAGGAGGTGTAATGGTAGACAATATATTATATTATAGCAGATTATTATATAACATCATATATTATAATATAATATAATGTGTTAATTCACACTATAATATTTTTAGCATGATATTATATAGTTAGTTTGATCTTGCACTATCACAAATCAAAAACTATTTATTACAATGTTAAGATGATGTAATTTAAATGAATACATTGTTAGGCTTTTAATTGAAGTATTAAAGGTGTGCATAAGAGAATAAATAAGATTTGATGAAAGTTCCCATGTCAAGGACATGGAGGGAGATCCACTAGGGGATCACACATGCATTGGACATGATATGTGAGGGGTCTATATCGAGCGCATAGAAGAAGAAACTCTGTCGGGCGTAATGTTTGAATTTGATTTGATTATATGGTTTGTGGAAAGAAGTTTTGCTGGGATAAGAATCTATAATCCACTGGAGATTTAGATCAAATCAACTTTAATTTATTTTATTTTAATTGATGTGGAGGTATATCTGCTAGAGATACGAGCTCGAAGTCCTACTGGGATCAGTATAGCGAACCTTCCACTAGGGGTTGGGCATTGATGATTGAGATTTCAGTTTGATTTCATAGATTTGTTTGGGGATGTATCTGCTAGGAATAAAAGTTTGGTTGGATTTCTTTGATTTAGACTCTACTAGGAGAGTTGGTTTAATTTAGCGCCATTGGGGAGGTGGGTTTTGAATTTGATTTTTTTTTCTTGACTTGTTTATATATGATTTGGGGTTCCACTGGGGAGAAGAGTGTGATTTAACTCCACGGGGGAAAATCAAATTGGGTTTAATTTAATCTGAGTTAATGTATGGATCCTGTTAGTGTGTTGGACCCATTGAGAAGGGGCTATATCAGCTTAGACTTCTCAGGTTTACAAATCCAAAGGGATAGCTACTGACTGCGGAGTAGAGCTAGCCAACCTAAGTGGTTGCCTTTTAGTGTGCAAAAGCTTTGCTAGAAAGAAGGCATAGTAGACTTATATCTTCCAAAGTAAGGAACAACTGCTGGGGTGACCTGTTGGATGCACAATAAATCGAACATGACCTAGGGCGACTATTGAGTGAATTCTATTGGGGACTTATGTCAACACAAAAGTAATCAAGATTAATTTTATCTTACTTTCATGTGATTTGATATGGTTTGTTTGGTTTGGTTTGAATTTGAATTGAGGGCATATTCGCTGGGGATGTAAGCTCGATCAAATTTAATAGATTTAATTTATGGACCATGTCAATATACGATGGACCCACTTAGAAGGGTCTATATCAGACTTGTCCTATCTCAGATTTATGAATCTAAAGGGATAATCTATTGGCCGTGGGGTATAGCTAGCCAACCTAAGGGGTTGCCTTTCGGTTTACAATGATTGTGCTAGGAAGAAGGCATAACAGACTTACATCTTATAAAGGAAGGAATAACCGCTGAGGTGACTTGTTGGTAGCACAACAAATCAAACCCAACTTAGGGGCGACTACTAAGTGAATGCTATTGGGGACTTATATCAACTAAAGAGTAGTCAGGCAATTCTTTTAGGGAGTTTTGCTAATACTGCCCTAAAGATAGGATGCTTGCTTGGAAAAAGGTATTGTTAAGTGTGTCCTCCTAATCCACTAGTGAATATATTTTGTTTATATGTTTGCATGGACCCTATTGGTGTGCGAGGGACCACTTGTGATAAGAGATCTCAAATTTTTTGGATCAAGGGAGAATCTCACATCCATAATAGATTTTCTAACCACAGGGGTGATTACAAAGAAAGGGGAACTGTCCAATCTAATAGTAACCCAGGTAGTGTCTAAATAGCATCATAAAGAATGTGATCCAAATATAGTGCCCATGGGGGAGGTGCTGCTAAGGGCGTTATCTGGAGGCCTGGAAAAGAAAGTTTATTGGTGTATGATGGCCAACTCAAGGAGAAAGTATAGCAGACTTACATACGCCGGAGTGGAGAACCAACAACCTAACGTGTATCCATTAGCATGAGTAGTGTATCTGTTAGCATAGTTAGAACCAACCAACCTAAGGTGCCCGTCGATGTGCAACAATCAATCTAGAAAGAAAACATGTAGGCATACAACTTTCCAAGTGGAACTGATCATCGGGATAGTCTATTATCTACCGAACAGATGCTATCAGTCCTAGAGGGACTACTAAGCAGGGGGCCCCGAGGAAGAATTGGACCCAGACTTGAAGCAGTCAAGAGGGAAGGAGCTACTACGGGACTTATCCTAAACCTCAAATATACTCAACCCAGTCAGTGCATGAAGGCTAATCTAAGAAGAAAGCATAGCAGACTCACATACTCTTAAATGAAGCCAACATGAGGTAGCTTACCGGCCACACAGTAAGGCCTACCAAACTAACAAGGTGCTCATTAGTGTGCAGTGGCCAAGTAAGGAAGGAAAGTATAGCAGACTTACATCCTTCAAAGCAAGAAGACCACTCGGGTGACACACTAGCAGGGTAGCATGTCAGCTCGACCTAGAGCACTTATTGAGTGAGTGTCTGAGGGCTTTATCCCAACTCGGAGTAGCCTGAGATAAAAGATATGTATTTATTTTATATGTTTGTGTGTAGTTTGTGTTTGTGTTGTGTCGATAAAGGATAGGATGCCACTCAGGTTCCTTACACATACTCTAAATAGATCGTGGAGGATTCACAAATAATAATCATTCAACATGGAAGAGATTGAATTTGAAATGGAATTTTCATTAATGATAATTATTTTGAAACATGATTTATAATATTTTTTTAAGTAGAGCCCATTGATTGGAAGCATTGGGTGCTCTCTTTTATGATTAATAAGCTGATAAGATCCTCTTAGATAGGCCTTCTCTATAGCAAAGGCCCTTCCCAAGTGGGTTCAAACTTTCCTCCCATCTTATGATGAGTAGCAATCGGTCTCCTTAGAACTAAAATAAGCTTTCCTACTTGAAAAGCTCTAGGATGGACCAACTTATTGTGAGCTTGAATCATTTTAGCTTTGTACAACTCAAGGTTTGGCATGCCCACAGGCATTTCTCCTCCAAATCTTTGAGCTCTTCTAACTGCAACTTGGCATTCTACTTTGTTGTGATCTTGCTACCCACAACTATCCTTAGAGATGAGACTTGAACTTCTAATGGTAGAATAGCTTCAGACCCATATGCTCAACAGAAAGGAGTAGATTGAATTAGAGTTCTATATGTTGTGCAGTAGGCCCACAAAGCTTAAACTAACTACTCATGCCATTGTCGCTTGTTGTTGAGTGTCTTCTTCAGTATTTGGATGAGAGTTTTGTTGAAGGCTTCTACTAAGCCATTTTCCCTCAAGTAGTTGATGGTAGAATATCTCCAATCTATGCTATGTCTCTAAGCAAAGTTGTTGATCTCGGTGATCTTGAATGCAATACCATTATCATATATAATTCATTGAGGCACTCTAAAATTATATAAGATAGGGTTTTTATAAAATTGGAGCACTTGCTAAGCCATGATCTCTTTGAGCAAAATCGCCTTTGCCCTTTTGAAAAAGTAGTCAGTAGTAGCTAAGATGAACTGATGACCCTTGGAAGAATGAGGATCAATTGGACCCATTATGTGTACCCGAATGGCAATCAAGCCAATGTAGGATGTAGTATGTTGGGTGGTTGGTGTAAGACCACACCATATATTTGACATTGGTGGAATCTCCTAGCCGTATCCATGTAATCTTTGATCATCGACATCCAGTAGTATCCTAGTCTCTTGATCTTAGCTTTCATCTTTAGATCGAATTTGTTGGCTTCACATAATTTTGAATGTACCTCAGTCATAATCTTATGAGCTTCATGCTTGTCTAAACAACATAACCACATATGATCGAAAGACTATCGGTACAAGACACCATCCATAAGAGTACTTTTTGATGAGTTCATTATTAATAAGAGATAAGACATGTCTATTTTGGACCATTATTGATATGGACTCATCTTTTGGACTTAACTCCTTAGCAAGCTTGGCTAAAGCATGCACGTGTTCTCTCCTTAATGAATCTTATAAATGGTAACCTCTGGGATTTGGGCCAACAAATCCATAGTGTACTTGTCGTAGTGATGGAGCTTGGGCTATAATAACCTTATAGGACCCAATGAATTGGTTAATAACTAGCTGAGAATCCCGAAGATTTTGATGTTCTGGATGCTTAAACTAATGGCTAACTCCAGACTAGTAATCAGAGCCTCATATTTGGCTTCATTGTTGGTGCAAGGCTTAGACAGATGATATGAGAATCTCATTACATCTCGATCCAGAGTTAAGAGAATTATTCCTATCCCTGCCTTTCCTAGAATAATAGATTATGGTTCTTCTCCTCTTTGGGAGGAAGCTGCAACATCAAAGTACATCTCCCAGCAGTGAATGCTAGTATCCCCTAAGTTCATGATTTGTTCATCAGGGAGATCATCACTAAGTGGAGAGTCTACAGAAAGGTGGGTGTGCTGCTAAGAAATCTACTAGCGCTTATCCTTTCACTGCACGGAGGGGTATGAAGGTAATGTCAAATGTGAGAGGATTATGGACCATTATACCAACTATCGGATAGCATTAGCTGTGCCATGAGATACTATATTAGATTAATCTCAGAGATTAAGTTCACCTTATAAGGAAGCATGTTGTGTTGTAGCTTTTGAGATGCAAAGATTAAAGCTAGGCAATGCTTTTCAATGGGTGGATAATTAGCCTTAACAAGGATTAGATGATGGCTGAGGTATTAGAGGGTGTTTTCCTTCCCTCCATCATTGGCTTTGGCCAACAAAGCACCAAGGAGTTGTAACATAGTGGTGTAAAGTTTGAGGGCTTGCAGAGATAGAGCTGGTGGCAACATCAAGTAATGTTTGATGTCTTTGAAGGCATGCTCACACTTGTCATCCCACCTAAACTTGCCATCCTTTTTGATAAGTGTTGAGAATGGCTGACATATTCTCAATAAGTTGGATATAAAGAATCTTAGATATCCCAATCTCCCTTGGAATGATCTGAGTTGAGTTAAACTTTAATGGATGGATTTCTAATATGCCTTGATCATCTCCAAATCAATTTCAATTCCCTAGTGTCGGACAACAAACCCAAGGAATTTCCCTGAAGCTACTCTCAATGTACACTTCAGAGGGTTCATTTTGAGGTTTAATTATCTTACCCATTCAAAAATTACTCTCAAGTCAAAGAGATGGTCTTTCTTTTTTTCTTCTTTTGACCACGAGATCATTGACATAGCACTCGACTTAATTATGAATGAGTTCATCAAGATTTGAGTTATAGCCCATTGGTATATGTAACATCATTTTAATTCTAAAGGCATGACCTTATAGCAATAGATTGATCGGGGTTTTTAAAATGTCTTTTTCTTCAAGGGCCATCTTTATTTGGTTATATCTAGATGAGCCATCCATGAAAAGAAGACCACATCGGTGAGGAAATGTCCACCATCATCGATTGGAAGTGGAAATTCATCTTTTGGACATGCCTTATTTAAATCCCTAAAATCAATACATATGTGAATTTGGACATTCTTTTTCATAACTGGGACGATAGTGGCTAATCAGGTAGGGTATTTTTCCTCCCAGATGAAGCCAACATTGATCAATTTCTTGACTTCATAAATGGCCCGTTGTTCTATGTCTAATCACATGCATCTAGGAGCTTTCTTGATAGGGTTAGCAATAAGCTCTATTATTAGTTTATGTACTACTATATCAAGCCAATCTAGGCATCTCTTTATAACTCCATGCAAAGCAGTGCTTAAACTCAGTCAATAGCCAAACTAAGTCATTGGTTTCAATTTCATTCAATAAAGAACTGATGTATGTCGGGCATGGATCTTATTCAGTTCCTAAGTTGATTTCCTTAAGCTTATCGATGGTTGACTTGATCTCTTGAACTCGTAGTGCATCTTTGACTTTAAAATCATCTAGATCATCGATATTTCTAAGCACAACTCCTCATATGGGTTAATAATGATTTGAAAAGAACCAAATTCCAAATGATTGGTAATCACTAAGAAGTAATCATCAACATTGACTGGACCCAATGTATTGAATCCTAGTTTCAGTCTTGATTGAGAGCTTTTACATTTGTTCTTCCACATTCTCTCGAAGTAATCTAACCTGCGCTTTGACCAAGTATGTGTGATTAACCCTTTCTTTGCTAAATTATGAACACAAGACAACCGTCAAAGATAATTCTATTAAATCTTTATATGAATCATCCTCAAGTTCTATATCAACTTCTTGACTTGAGGATGATGCTGAAAGAACCTCTAAGTTTTCACACCTGTGGATGACTTAGGGCTTTTTTAACTACCAAACCCTTAACTTTTTGAGAGGAAAGTGGGGTTAGAGCTAAGGTTTCCAATTGATTCCTAAATGTTTCACATATAGACTTGGGTATACTTATTCTTTGCTTTGAACCCTAATCTTCATCACTATCTAGCTCAAGTGTCACCTCCAAGGGAATACTATCGAGAAGGCGTGTGCTAACCATATAAGACTCATCTTATGAACTAGATTCTAAGTCTATATTGATAGTGTGTACTCTAGTAGTTGGGACATATCTTCTATTGGGTGGCCAATAAGAGGTTTTCCACCCCAGTACCTCTAACGGCCTCTTCCCTCGCATTATGGAGGTCATGGTCACCCTTGTATGTTTGAATAATGAACTGTGGGTGGAATCTAATGTCATGCTCCACTTCCTCCTCCAAGTATATTTCCACTCCCTTTTATTTTCGTTTTCATTTTCTATTTTCTTTTCTTTTTTATTTTTCTCTTTCATTTTCCTTTTCTTTTTATATTTCTATTATTTTTAAACTTTAGCCAAGTTCATGAGAATAGACTTGTTGATTTTGAGGGAGGTAGTAAGCTGCATCCTCACAAATGCCGACCTCATGAACTGTAAATAGCTTAAGATCTCCTTTGACGTGACGATCCCACCTCTCACAAACTTCATGCGATGTAGATGGATGGAACTATGTTGTTCTCTTGTATTCATGGTCTCCCAAGCAAAGAGTTGAAATATGTATCAAAGTCTATAATGTGAAACTTTGCTTCGGTCTACCAATCATCTATCTCCAAGGGCAACACTATGGAGCCATGGCCTTGACCTCACTTTTGGAGTGTGGATTCAGTCTTCCCATCTTAGACTTAGGAGTCTTCTAGACACTAAGACTTCTCTAGTCATAAGACACTTCTAAATTAGGTAAATATTTAACCTTAGCCTAAAGACTTAGAAGGGTTAACCATAGGATTAGGTTATTCCTTAGGGATTAGGAAAATCCACCTACCCTACAACCCAAATTCAATCCATGTTCACCTTCTCAAACCAAACCTCAAGTTCAATTCAAACATCAAATTCAAATCCAAATCCAAACAAAAATTCTAAAACCAAATGATTAAAGCCCATGATCAAATCCAAACTTGAAACCCTTCTTAAGCCATATGACCTATCCCATGGACTTAGCCAAATCTTAATCCAAATAAATCCAAAATCAATTGATTTTCTCATAATCAATTTATATCTTCAATCATCTTCCTAAATATAAACCAAATCTACATTCAAATGATCAAAACTAAATTAATTAATCCTTCCTAAGCCATATGACTTATCCATGGACTTAGCCAAATCTTAATCCAAATCAAGTCAAACTCAATTGATTTTCTCATAAATCAATCAATCATCTTTACAAACTTAAATGAAATATGAATTTAATTCATCAAAACTAAATCAAATCAAATCAAAATCTAAACCTAAACCACATGACCGAACTCCATGGACATAGCCAAATGTTTTCATTCCAAAACCCAAATTTAATTGATTTCCTCATGAATCAATCATACCTTCAATCATTTTCACAAATATAAATGAAATATACAATCATCAAGCCAAACCAGAATCAACCCAAGTCAAACCCAACTTAACCCTTTTGACTTGAAATGTTCAAATGAACCGAAACCCATTTGAACCCAAGCCAATTACAATTGAATTTATATATCAATCCCAAATCCATATATAAACTCAACTAAATCAAACTCAACCAAAAATCAAGCCAACTAAACCCAATTGGTCTACCTGACCAAAAGTTGCCTATTTGACTTATTTGGGCCAAGTTCTAATCCTACCCAAATTAGATTGAACCAAGCTGAACAAAACCTCCCATCATGATTGTTGATCACCCTAGGTTGATCAATTATCAAATTGGTCAAACCAAGTCAACTTGGTCATTTGACAAGTCAACCCCTTAACCCATATGAACCCAAACTAGCCAAAAACCTAAGCCAATTCCCTTGAAACCAATGATTCATACCAAATTAAAATCAATATTTGAATATGACATGACCTTTAATTGAGTCAAACCAAAATTGACCCTCTTGACCAAGTTGACCCAAATTGACCTAAAAGACTAAATTGAGTCAAATCAAAAAATAAACCAAATTGATTTCAACTAATGGCTCAAATTCATTCAAAATTGATTGTTGAACTTGACCGAAGTCATGATTGGACCCAATTGAACTCAATTGACCTACTTAGCCCAAATTGACCTAAAGGTTCAAGTTGGCCTAAATCAAAAAAAAAAATCCAAATTTATTGAAACCAAAGCCTACAATCATCTTCAATGGGTCAACTAAACCCAAACCAAGCCAATTTGGCCAATTTGGCCAAATTAGTCAACTTAACACATTTGACCCAAATGAATTCAAATGAGCCAAAATTAAATATAAGCCAAACTAAACCAAACCAATTAAACCAAGACATCCCAAATAATCATATGAACTTGGCCCAACCCTTGGTTTGACCAAATTTGACCAATTGATCAACTTTACCCTAACCCAATTTGACCCAAATGAGTCAAATTGAGCCAAACCTAACCAAATCAACTCAAATTGACTTAAAATTTGGGCTAACCCACTTTCAGCTCTTTTCAATTCTATTCAAATCAAATCCAATGCTAAATGATCATTCTACCCTTGGGTCAAGGGCATCACATGAGACAAATCACCCATATAAATGGTCATTTCCATTCCTTGGCCACTTGGTACTCTCCCAGTTGTCCACCTAAGCACCTAAGACACTGCCCAACCTGACCCAAGGGGTGGTTCGATTGACCATGACCCATGTGAGGTGAAATCACCTCACTCTCCCCATTAGAGCATTTAGAATCCATAGGACACCCATGATTCCTCCTTGGCAGCCAGCTCAACACCTTCAACCAACCAAGATGAGTTAGCTCATCTTCTCTTTGCCACCCAAGACTCCCTGAGATGTTGGGACCACTAAGCTCAACACCCCTCATTTCCATTCAAACACACAAAATCATTCCTCACATCCCAGCTACCCAACACAAGCCGCTAGAGCCATGCCCTAAGCTCCCAAGCTTGTTCCTCGATCAAAAAATGCCATTCTCATCTGTCACAAAATAGGACACTCCCATTTCTAACCTAACTTACCCATTTCTCTTTCAAACTCAAATTAAATTTGCACGTACCTTCCCTGGGCCTCATCGAGCAATAATGAATTATCTCCCAAGCTTCTCGGGCACCCAAGATGGGTCTTCGATCAAAGCCGAGCTCCAAATCATCGGTTCATGGCCTTTCGAGTGAATGTTGAGGAATTGATCAAATTACTACTCAATAAGGCTTCGTCTCCACTAGATGAAGCTTCCTCAATCATTTGAACCACTAGTCTTGAGCTCCTATGAGGTATGCTTTCAAAACTGATCCTTAGGAAAAAATAGGTTGGAACTTTTTGAAGAAAACTTGCATCTAATGTGATCTTGACCCTTGGATCCCACTTGATTGATGTCATGAAGGTGTGGGATCCTTTTGGAGTTGATCTGAGCTCAGGTAAGCTCGATTCAAGTGAGCAATGGAGGACGAACTCCATTCTCCATCACTCGTGTGATGTTAGATCACCCACCTTTTCTGCATGATCAAAATAGACGATCGTGATTAGATATGCTAGATTGATCTGATTTAATCCTATTAAGCTATGGAATTAAAAGTAGTCATCCGATCTTAGATCAAATGGTGGATGAGAAAGCACGTATGCCTCTGCTACGTAGGCACTAAGTCAAATAAGTTTAAGTAGCCAATCCTGCGGCACCACATGGAAAGCATGCCGCATCAGTGCGCCATGTGGAAAGCATGCCGCGTCAACACGCCATGTGGCACTAACAGGATTACTCTTTAATTAGGCTTAATTAATCATTTTAAATGGCTAAAACTTCTAAAAATCATAAAATTATAGAAATAAAAAAATGAAAATAAAAACTCATTTTAAAGGTATTTAATAAAAGAATTAATTAAAAATGATCTTAACTAATTTTAAATAGTAATTAAGGTTTGATTACAAAATTAATTTTCTTAATTACTTCTTAATTACTTGAGCAATTTATCTTAAATTTTGTGGGTTAATTTAATGGGATGACCTCTACCTCCCATGATTATCTTGGGATTTATTGCTTACTTAATTTGGAAAATTGATTAATTAAATCTTAACTACTCTTTTAAGTTAATTGATGATTAATTAATCTCATGAATAGTAACAAATTAGTTAATTAAGTTTATTAATCATTGTTCAATAGTAAGTGAACTAAAGAATAGGGTTGGGACCCCTTTCCTTAAGTTCATTTCACCCTTTTTAAAAATAAATTTAATTAAGATTTAACTAATTAATTAAATCACTTAATCAAATTGAAATCATAATCACATCTGAGCTTAATTAATTAAACCATGGGGTAAATCTTTAGGTGTTTAATAACCTAAAGGAGTTTAATGAAATTATGGTTAGTCATATATGGGAAAACCATAAGAGTAATTAATTAAGTCCATCTAGTTAACTATTAATCATGAGCTAATTACATTAGGCCCCTTTTATTTCTTAGGATCATTGCAAGTTTATTTTCCATGCATATCATGTTGTCTCATAATTATTTAGTTAATTACTTTAAGGTGACATAGGTAATGGTCATCTAATTAAAGTTTCAACTTAATTAACTCATAAAATCAACTTAATTACATTTCCTTAAATTAAATCAAATTACTAATGTGGGAATGGGTTTAAAATAACAAGTGATGATTTCTCTTCTCATCTTTAAATCAAATCAAATACAAAACTTAATTAATAAAAAAAGCTTTGGTTTGCTTTAAATAATCTTATTTGATTTGATTGTCCTTAAGAACTAGTTGGTTGAATGAATCACATGCTTATATTTGATTGTCCTATTTCCAATCATGTTAAATTTGGTATGTCATTTGAATTCATGCATTCATCTTTTCAAAATAAAGTAAAAGATAATGGATTTCCTTTTGTAAGCTTGCATGTGTTGATTTAACTAATATATATGTGTGGCTATTATAACTATTAAATCCAAATTGTATTTTTTCAAAAGCTTATAAATGAATAACAATATGTGTTATGATGCTAGTTATAAATACATAAGAAATGCATGTGCTTATAGCTTAAGTGTATGAATGTTGAGTTCTCTTTCCTCTATTCATGTGTTGATCTATATAAGATTGAATGATAATGGGTATATAGTCTAGACATCCCAGGAACATGAGGCTTTAGCTAGCCCCAAGGAGGTCATTTGATTACCTCACTTCCCTGGTTTAATAATGGCACAACCCATTTGATTTCACTCTTATGTATTTCAACTTTAGAATTTGGATAGAGCTTTAATTCATATATATAAATGATTCAATAAAAAAATATACAATCTTTGCGTGATTTTCTTTCCCTCATTTATGTATACATCCATGTGTGTCCAAGAAAAGCAAGTATATAGTCTGGACATCCTGGGTATACGAGGCTTTAGTTAACCCCAAGGAGGTCATTTGATTACCTCACTTCCTTGATTTAAGAACAACACGTACTTGCCTATATGTTTGTACATGTATATGTATATGTGATTAGTGAATGAAAATCCCATTTTACATTAAAATTGCATGCATTCATAATTGACTAAGTGGTTGAATTAATTAGCCATATGATTTGGAGCTTACTTCCTATGTTCATGTATATGAATTTACATATGTTTGAATGCAAATGGATATATAATGGACA
Source organism: Cymbidium sinense (assembly GCA_021442155.1). Taxonomy (NCBI): domain Eukaryota; kingdom Viridiplantae; phylum Streptophyta; class Magnoliopsida; order Asparagales; family Orchidaceae; genus Cymbidium; species Cymbidium sinense. The sequence goes on along the minus strand of CM038215.1, from coordinate 4,851,003 downwards.
TCCAAGAATATGAGGCTTTAGCTAGCTCTAATATGGTCATTTGATTACCTCACTTCCCTGGTTTAACAATGACACATGCCTATTTAATTTCATTCTTACATCCTTTTGTTTAAGAATTTGGATAAAGTTTTAAATTAATATGTTTAAATAATTCAATCAAATAGAATATAAATTCTAAACATACACATACATTCATCATTTAAGTGTGCTAAAATATATTGCATGTATAGATACACTTAGGATTAAATCATATGCATGTTACATGTGATGGAAAAAATGATTTAATATATGTCATGTGGTAGTAATTGAATTAAATTAATCTTAAGATGCCTTTCATTTTGAATAGGATTATTTAAAGTGAACCTAAACTTAGGATTAATTAAATCATTTAATAAGCATTCACTAAAGAGAACTAAATCAAATTAATATACTTTAGTAAGACTTAAGGTAGGGATGAAGAGGGCAATCATCTTTTCCTCTCTTTATAACACTTTGTTGCTAAGTGTAATCAAATGAAATGAAGACAACACAAATTAAAATTCTCAAATCAATTTAACTACTTCAAGTGAAATCAACCTTTCATGTTAAATTGAATCCTTCTACACTTTAAAATACAACACTAATGCCAAGACTTACCACACAAGCCTTAATACACACATTAGAATTAAGTCACCACTTCTAGCTCTAAGTTAGGATGGTGTATGATGTGATGCATGTTTTGTTTTATGATGTATTATTTTAGATTGGATGTTAGGGTGTATGCTTAGGCGCATGATATGCCAATATTAGCTTAATCATATTTTCTGTAGAAGATTATGCTTAAGGGATGCTTAAAAATAAATGTGAATGCTATTTTCTCACATTGTTTAAATCTTAAAGCATAATCCAAGTTAGGACAGGTGGGTTTAGTTACCTATGTGTAGGGTGCTATGTCCAAATTGTAAATACAAATGCTTAGGATTATATGTAATTTAGCTAACATATATTTTGTAGGTGTTGTTAGATTTAATTTTTCCACATAAATGTAATTTTTTCAATAGGAATTAGGACTAGTGCTATGGGGGATTAGGACGAGTAGTGGCCAGAAGGCTTTGTCCTGGGTGCCTTGTGATGCCTTTGAAACAACCACCATCCAAATCAAAGAAGGAACCAAATTAGAAATGGAGAAATGAAGAAAGAAGACCTCCATAGCATTTAATACAATTATAATTATTCTTTCATATTCCATATAAGGGTAGACCTGAAACAATCTTTTCTCTCTTGAGTTTTTTTCTTTTACGATAGTTTATATAATTGTTTGATGTTATGTTTACATTGTGCATTAGGATGGCATGCTTTTATAGTTTCTTAAATGATTGATGCTTTAATGTGTGACTTGGCTTATTGATGGTTCTTAGGATAAAAATAATATTTCTACTCAACTAATCAATCATAACTAAATTTTAAACAACTCATAACCTCATCATTATGCCTAAGACATAAATAAGATAATTATAAGATTTAGTAGCCCCTTAGATGTATGGTTGTATGTTTCACATCATGCATGCATGTCATTTTTCTCTTGAACATGAAGGATCTCCATCTTGCATGATAAAGGAATGCTTGACCTGAGGGCATCCTTGTGGTGGAGAGAATAACTTCTAGGCGATTTGACCCACAACCTATTTCATCATGCATTTAGGCCCTCTCATCTTGTTCATTGAATCCTCTCAACATCATCCTTTCTTTTTTGGAGTTTGGAGATGTTGATCCCAATACAAGGGTTCTTAGACTCATAATGTTGGTGATACACAAGAGAACTCTAGATACATGTCACGCCAGCATCACTGTAATGTAAAGAGGTTGGTATAGGTCCCTAGAGTAAGTCTTCATTGAATGTAGTAAATAAAACCTAAACTAAATAAACAAAAAAATAAAACACAAATAATAAATAAACTAAACCCAATAAAAAAAAACTAAATAAAATAAATAAACCTAAACTAAAATAAATAAACTAAACCTAAACCTAAAAAATAAACTAAA